>NC_069487.1:10606336-10668542 GCF_026875155.1 Cherax quadricarinatus | reverse complement strand
AGGTGATTACCCCTGACAGGTGTTTTTGGGCGTGAGGGAACTCGAGTGTACGCACCCACATGCCTGTGAACTCGTGCGTATGCGCAGGCGTGTCATGCGGATGTAGAACTAGTCTCTGGAAAAATGGCTCTGCATTCTGCCAGTACTGATATATTTGAGGTTTGTAGCGAGTTTGTGAAGTCTTTTCTAGCTGATTTACTGATTCTTTGTGGCCGACAAAATGTTTACATTGAGGTTGTAGGGTTGGACTACCAGTGTTGACAACCCAAAATCTGTGGAAGACGCCCCACGCTGACTTATCACCGTGAGTGTTGCATCTTGTGTTACCTTCGTGAGTGTTACACTTTGTGCTATAGACTCGTGAGGCTTTCCACTGATTACAAGAAATCATCTCCCGTCTCGCTTTCTGGACGGCATATATGTGTGTGTGTTGTGTGTCTGGAACGGTGATTATAGGGTGGGAATGTTTTGATTCTGTATGGTGAACTAGATGCTATAGGCCACTGTAGTGGTCACTTGGCAACGATCCGGACGAGAGAGAGTGAATTTTGACAGGTATAGCGAGGGATAGATAGCGCATTGGCCCTATAAAAGGTAGATACAGTAGAGGAGCTTCCGTCTCATCATCTTTGTCCTGTGTTGTTAGTAACTAGTAAAGGTCAGTCAGGGTATAATTTGGCCAGTTGGCCAAGGAGTTTGACCAGGTGGTTGCAATCTCGACACCGTCGTTTGAAAGTTCGTCTGCGAACACTCAGCCTGTGAACACTGCGTTCACCACATACCTGTGGCTGGTGTCGAGAGTATGCCACTCTGTTCAGCTCAGTGGTATAGCGTGCCACGTTGAGCCTAGGCGAGGCGAGACGTGGGGGGAAAAGGACAGGCCTCTCTCTACCTGCTGTGATCTTCGTCTAGCCCTACACGAAACACGATTTGATAAAAGCCCTAGACAGGGCGACACGTTGTTGTTGTACTAAAAAAGCCTCTTCCGTAGCCTATCGTTATTTACCTACTGTCAGCCACACGCCATTTTGTATCTGTTTGTGTTGATAGCTTTGAAAAAACAAACATTCTCAGTGCTAAGAAAACCATACCAGAAACCTGCCATTGTCTTAAGTATCCTGTCTCCCTTTACCACCACACCTGCCCTTGATAGTTGCCACCACACCTGCCCTTGATAGTTGCCACCACACCTGCCCTTGATAGTTGCCACCACACCTGCCCTTGATAGTTACCACCACACCTGCCCTTGATAGTTACCACCACACCTGCCCTTGATAGTTGCCACCACACCTGCCCTTGATAGTTGCCACCACACCTGCCCTTGATAGTTACCACCACACCTGCCCTTGATAGTTACCACCACACCTGCCCTTGATAGTTACCACCACACTGCCCTTGATAGTTACCACCACACCTGCCCTTGATAGTTACCACCACACCTCCCTTGATAGTTACCACCACACCTGCCCTTGATAGTTACCACCACACCTACCCTTGATAGTTACCACCACACCTGCCCTTGATAGTTACCACCACACCTACCCTTGATAGTTACCACCACACCTGCCCTTGATAGTTACCACCACACCTACCCTTGATAGTTACCACCACACCTGCCCTTGATAGTTACCACCACACCTGCCCTTGATATTACCACCACACTACCCTTGATAGTTACCACCACACCTCCCTTGATAGTTACCACCACACCTGCCCTTGATAGTTACCACCACACCTGCCCTTGATAGTTACCACCACACCTACCCTTGATAGTTGCCACCACACCTACCCTTGATAGTTGCCACCAACCTACCCTTGATAGTTGCCACCACACCTGCCCTTGATAGTTACCACCACACCTACCCTTGATAGTTACCACCACACCTACCCTTGATAGTTACCACCACACCTACCCTTGATAGTTACCACCACACCTACCCTTGATAGTTACCACCACACCTACCCTTGATAGTTACCACCAACACCTACCCTTGATAGTTACCACCACACCTGCCCTTGATAGTTACCACCACACCTGCCCTTGATAGTTTCCACCACACCTACCCTTGATAGTTGCCACCACACCTACCCTTGATAGTTACCACCACACCTGCCCTTGATAGTTACCACCACACCTGCCCTTGATAGTTACCACCACACCTACCCTTGATAGTTGCCACCACACCTGCCCTTGATAGTTACCACCACACCTACCCTTGATAGTTACCACCACACCTACCCTTGATAGTTACCACCACACCTACCCTTGATAGTTACCACCACACCTCCCTTGATAGTTACCACCACACCTACCCTTGATAGTTACCACCACACCTGCCCTTGATAGTTACCACCACACCTCCCCTTGATAGTTACCACCAACCTGCCCTTGATAGTTGCCACCACTCCACACACACCTACCCTTGATAGTTACCACCACACCTGCCCTTGATAGTTACTACCACACCTACCCTTGATAGTTACCACCACACCTACCCTTGATAGTTGCCACCACACCTGCCCTTGATAGTTACCACCACACCTACCCTTGATAGTTGCCACCACACCTACCCTTGATAGTTACCACCACACCTACCCTTGATAGTTACCACCACACCTGCCCTTGATAGTTACCACCACACCTGCCCTTGATAGTTGCCACCACACCTGCCCTTGATAATTACCACACCTACCCTTGATAGTTACCACCACACCTGCCCTTGATAGTTGCCACCACACCTGCCCTTGATAGTTACCACCACACCTACCCTTGATAGTTACCACCACACCTGCCCTTCATAGTTGCCACCACACCTGCCCTTGATAGTTACCACCACACCTGCCCTTGATAGTTGCCACCACACCTGCCCTTGATAGTTACCACCACACCTACCCTTGATAGTTGCCACCACACCTGCCCTTGATAGTTGCCACCACACCTGCCCTTGATAGTTACCACCACACCTACCCTTGATAGTTACCACCACACCTGCCCTTGATAGTTGCCACCACACCTGCCCTTGATAGTTGCCACCACACCTGCCCTTGATAGTTACCACCACACCTACCCTTGATAGTTACCACCACACCTGCCCTTGATAGTTGCCACCACACCTACCCTTGATAGTTGCCAACACACACCTGCCCTTGATAGTTTACCACCACACCTACCCTTGATAGTTACCACCACACCTGCCTTGATAGTTGCCACCACACCTGCCCTTGATAGTTACCACCACACCTACCATTGATAGTTGCCACCACACCTGCCCTTGATAGTTGCCACCACACCTGCCCTTGATAGTTACCACCACACCTGCCCTTGATAGTTACCACCACACCTACCCTTGATAGTTGCCACCACACCTGCCCTTGATAGTTGCCACCACACCTGCCCTTGATAGTTACCACCACACCTACCCTTGATAGTTGCCACCACACCTGCCCTTGATAGATTCCACCACACCTGCCCTTGATAGTTACCACCACACCTGCCCTTGATAGTTGCCACCACACCTGCCCTTGATAGTTGCCACCACACCTGCCCTTGATAGTTACCACCAAACCTGCCCTTAATAGTTACCACACCTACCCTTGATAGTTACCACCACACCTGCCCTTGATAGTTGCCACCACACCTACCCTTGATAGTTACCACCACACCTACCCTTGATAGTTACCACCACACCTACCCTTGATAGTTACCACCACACCTACCCTTGATAGTTGCACCACACCTGCCCTTGATAGTTACCACCACACCTGCCCTTGATAGTTGCCTCCACACCTGCCCTTGATAGTTGCCACCACACTTGCCCTTGATAGTTACACCACACTGCCCTTGATATTTACCACCACACCATGCCCTTGATAGTTACCACCACACCTGCCCTTGATATTGCCACCACACCTGCCCTTGATAGTTGCCACCACACCTGCCCTTGATAGTTACCACCACACCTGCCCTTGATAGTTACCACCACACCTGCCTTGATAGTTTACCACCACCACCTGCCCTTGATAGTTACCACCACACCTACCCTTGATAGTTACCACCACACCTGCCCTTGATAGTTACCACCACACCTACCCTTGATAGTTACCACCACACCTGCCCTTGATAGTTACCACCACACCTACCCTTGATAGTTACCACCACAGCTGCCTTGATAGTTACCACACCAACACCTACCCTTGATAGTTACCACCACATCTACCCTTGATAGTTACCACCACACCTGCCCTTGATAGTTACCACCACACCTGCCCTTGATAGTTACCACCACACCTGCCCTTGATAGTTACCACCACACCTGCCCTTGATAGTTACCACCAACCTACCCTTGATAGTTACCACCACACCTACCCTTGATAGTTACCACCACACCTGCCCTTGATAGTTACCACCACACCTGCCCTTGATAGTTACCACCACACCTGCCCTTGATAGTTGCCACCACACCTGCCCTTGATAGTTGCCACCACACACCTGCCCTTGATAGTTACCACCACACCTGCCCTTGATAGTTACCACCACACCTACCCTTGATAGTTACCACCACACCTGCCTTTTGATATTTACCACCACACCTGCCCTTGATAGTTACCACCACACCTACCCTTGATAGTTACCACCACACCTGCCCTTGATAGTTACCACCACACCTGCCCTTGATAGTTACCACCACACCTGCCCTTGATAGTTACCACCACACCTGCCCTTGATAGTTACCACCACACCTACCCTTGATAGTTACCACCACAGCTGCCCTTGATAGTTACCACCACACCTACCCTTGATAGTTACCACCACACCTACCCTTGATAGTTACCACCACACCTGCCCTTGATAGTTACCACCACACCTGCCCTTGATAGTTACCACCACACCTGCCCTTGATAGTTACCACCACACCTACCCTTGATAGTTACCACCACACCTACCCTTGATAGTTACCACCACACCTGCCCTTGATAGTTACCACCACACCTGCCCTTGATAGTTGCCACCACACCTGCCCTTGATAGTTGCCACCACACCTGCCCTTGATAGTTACCACCACACCTGCCCTTGATAGTTACCACCACACCTGCCCTTGATAGTTACCACCACACCTGCCCTTGATAGTTACCACCACACCTGCCCTTGATAGTTACCACCACACCTACCCTTGATAGTTAGAACAACACCTACCCTTGATAGTTACCACCACACCTACCCTTGATAGTTACCACCACACCTGCCCTTGATAGTTTACCACCACACCTGCCCTTGATAGTTACCACCACACCTGCCCTTGATAGTTACCACCACACTTGCCCTTGATAGTTACCACCACACCTACCCTTGATAGTTACCACCACACCTACCCTTGATAGTTACCACCACACCTGCCCTTGATAGTTACCACCACACCTGCCCTTGATAGTTGCCACCACACCTGCCCTTGATAGTTGCCACCACACCTGCCCTTGATAGTTGCCACCACACCTGCCCTTGATAGTTACCACCACACCTGCCCTTGATAGTTACCACCACACCTGCCCTTGATAGTTACCACCACACCTACCCTTGATAGTTACCACCACACCTGCCCTTAATAGTTACCACCACACCTGCCCTGATAGTTACCACCACACCTGCCCTTGATAGTTACCACCACACCTGCCCTTGATAGTTACCACCACACCTACCCTTGATAGTTACCACCACACCTGCCCTTAATAGTTACCACCACACCTGCCCTTGATAGTTACCACCACACCTGCCCTTGATAGTTACCACCACACCTGCCCTTGATAGTTACCACCACACCTGCCCTTGATAGTTACCACCACACCTGCCCTTGATAGTTACCACCACACCTGCCCTTGATAGTTACCACCACACCTGCCCTTGATAGTTACCACCACACCTACCCTTGATAGTTACCACCACACCTGCCCTTAATAGTTACCACCACACCTGCCCTTGATAGTTACCACCACACCTGCCCTTGATAGTTACCACCACACCTCCCCTTGATAGTTACCACCACACCTGCCCTTGATAGTTACCACCTCACCTGCCCTTGATAGTTACCACCACACCTGCCCTTGATAGTTACACCACCCATACCCTTGATAGTTACCACCACACCTACCCTTGATAGTTACCACCACACCTACCCTTGATAGTTACCACCACACCTGCCCTTGATAGTTACCACCACACCTACCCTTGATTGTTACCACCACACCTGCCCTTGATAGTTACCACTACACCTGCCCTTGATAGTTACCACCACACCTGCTCTTGATAGTTACCACCACACCTGCACTCCACCACAAGCACATGGTCCGGTAAGCAGTATTGCTCACCCTACTTGCACTCACCATGCACTCTAGTGCTTGCTCTCTCACACTATATTCTAGTGTGCTTTCTGGCACCTGGGGAAACACTTGCTCACAGGAATTTAAGCTACTCTATCTTTTATGAGTCAAATCTGATTATCTTCCATTACCCAGACGTTGTATGGCCCCAACGAGTCTAGCGCTTCCCAGGAATATGGTAATATATTGCTGTTGCTGATAATTATAATAATGCTAAAATCTAAGGCTACGGACGGTCATAGAAAATAAAAAATTACAGAATCCATTTTTTTGTGGTGTTTGTGCTCGTCGAGAAGTGTGCGCGAGGGTCGAACCTTGGCTCCTGGCCCCTCCAGCTAGACGACGTTGATCGTCGTCACTGATTTCTGGCCTCTTAGGTTTTGCCATATACACTCTTAAAGCTGCATATTTCATTTACCCTCAAGTAGGCGATAAACAAACGGTACATCATAATTTACACCTGGAAACTGCAGGAGCACTGCTCCCACACACACACAAGTTAATCAGAAGCAGCAGAGTACCTCCAGTACCAACACAGCCTTGTAAATGCAACGTGGTGCATACGTTAGATGCATGTGGCCAGCACCAACGGCCTGTTTGATCAGCTACAAGGAGGTTGGTCTGGGGGGGTGACCCCCCCCCGGATCCTCGCGAGTTGAACTCAAGGTAAAATTAGGTTAGGTTATTCCACTTCTCAACCATCCTGAGACTAAAGAAATATTTCCTGACATCTTTGTGACTCATTTGTCTTCAGCTTCCACCTGTTTCCACTTGATCCTGGTCCTCTTAATTGAAATAGGCAGTCCCTATCAGTCCTATCAATTCCTCTTAGAATTATGTACGTCTTAATCATGTCTCCCCTTGTTCTTGTCTCCTCTAAGGTCTTCAAGTTTACTTCTTTCAACATTTATAGTGCATTTCAGTTCTGGTAGTAACCTGGTTGCAAACCTTGCGACTTTTCCAGTTTGTTTAATGTGCTTGACCAGGTGTGTGTGGGCTCCATGCTGGGCAGCGTACTCAGTTATTGGCCTAACATATGTCGTGTATAAAATACTGAAAGATGTTTTGTTCAGGTTCCTGAAATGCTGTTGTGAGGTTTGCTAATCTTGCATATACTGCTATCTTTTATTACGCTTTGTGTGTAATTCTGGTGATATGTTTGGTGCGATGCATACCCTGAGGTTCTATACGCGCACTGTTTGCAGCCCCTCGCTTTCTTTCTCCCTCTTTCTCTCTCCCTTTCTCCTTCCCTCTTTCTCCCTCTCTGCCCATCCCCATGCTCTACTACCTCTCCAAAGCCTCCACCTTGTATTTGCATGGGTTGAACTCGAGTAGCCACTTGTTTAACCATATTTGTAGTCTGATAGTGTGCCTGAAGTTGAACACTGTTCTCTCATCAGTTTTATATCATCAGCAAACAGTGACATGTATGACTCGATTTCGTGTGCGGGTGGGGGGGGGGATGGACTAATGGGTTGACAGATGGGGTTGCCAAGGGTTGAAGCTGGACCCATTAATTGCTGGTCAACACAACGAGGTTGCCCACTCCTCCTCCCCATGGCCCTCTCCATTGAAAGAAATGCTTCCCTCATTTCTTTCATGGCCCTGTCCACTGAAAGAAATGGTTCCTTCACTTCTTTCATTGTATTTTATCTGTCTTGCTCCTCCCTCTGTGGAACACAAGGTTGAAGCTCTCTCTCTCTCTCTCTCTCTCTCTCTCTCTCTCTCTCTCTCTCTCTCTCTCTCTCTCTCTCTCCTCTCTCTCTCCCTCTCTCTCTCTCTCTCTCTCTCTCTCTTGTCTCCCCTCCTTCCTCTGTTCTTCCCACTCTCCTCCCCTCCATCTGTTCTCCCCTCCTCCCTCTCCTCTCCCTCCCTTTTCTGCTCTCTCCCTCGCACTCTCCCTCAATCCAAACGAATACCTTGTAAACTAGACCAGTTTCTGGTTCTTAGTTAGGCGGCTATTGGTGTGCACGAGGTCTTTCCTACACTGGTCGTCTTAATATCTGAAAGACGTGACTAGGGTCTTTGCACCACCGCCTCTGCACTTCACAAAACAAAAATTACCTCCCTCCCTCTCCCCGGGACCAAAAAAAAAAAAAGGGGTGACCGGTCTTTCAGAAGTTGTGAAAGGCGGGTCCTCGAAAGTATTGAAATTGAGAGCTGAGTTTACGGGGCCTTGGGGGATTGAGAGCGTGGAGGAGTTGTCAGATTGATGTGACTTCTTTCCCGGTGTACCGGTGAGGCTGCTACCTTGATTACTGGTGATGGTGAGGCTGCTGCCTTGATTACTTGTGGTGGTGAGGCTGGGTTCCCCCTTCATTACTGGTGGTGGTGAGGCTGGCTACCTTGATTACTGGTGATGGTGAGGCTGCTGCCTTGATTACTGGTGAATGTGTGGACTCTAGCAGTGAGTGTCTCTCCCATTTTAATATCTCTCACGGACCCGCACTCCACACACCACTTAGATAAGATTTTATTTTGATTTTTAACCCGTGAGGGTTAACCACCCAGGGTTACTAAGACAGTCTGTGTCATCGAGGACTGTCTGTCTTATTTCCATTGTGGTCCCTCAGTCTTCTCCCCCAAGATGATACCCACACCAGTCGACTAACACCCAGGTACCTACTTGCTTGCTAGGTGAACGGGACAAGTGTAAGGAAACATGCCCAGTGTTTCCACTCTTGCCGGGGATCTAACCATGGACAGTATGCGAGGCGAGAGCGTTGGCAAGCAGGCCACGGGACACCATTGATGTTTATCGACTAAAATTCCCTCCGTGTGTATCTAACGAGCGTGAAACTGAATCTTTTTAAAAGGTTTGCACTCTGACAGAAATTCTGATGACTCCTTTCTGTCTTAGTAACACGTAAGATGACAGGTAAATCTCGCAAATTTCTACTGACATATTAAATGCACTGCTTCTTGGTATATATTTGATGGGTGGGGCAGCTGGCCACCAGCAGCAACAGCCTGGTTGACCAGGCAAACACTAGACGAGCCTGGAATAAGGCCGGGCTCCGGGAGTAGAAAACTCTCGGAACTCCTCAAAGATATATCAAAAGTTTTGAAAGTTTCCTGTACTGCAGCCTGATCCTGAGCCAGGTTCATCTGGTGCTAGCCTGGTCAACCAGGCTGTTGCTGCTGGCTGTCCTGTCCAGTATTTCTTACTAGTTCTCATTCCTGCGCTCTTAACAATTTAGGTGAGACAATGTGAAAAATATTTCTGAACGCACCGAAATTGATTACTTTTTGATGTCTAATTTGTAATATTTTTGATGTAGTGGTTTGTGACAATTCCAACTTTATTAATATAAAAAAAACCTGTTCTAAGTCTATGGATTTTTTGATGCAAGTTTAAATCGGTTTATTTTTAGTTTGTTTTTCAACGTTGATTATGTATTGTTTCTGGTTTAAGATTTGCTTGACCCTGGTGGGTTTAGCGATTACTTTGGATTATAATTATAATAATAAAATTTGTTAGTTTGTGAACGTTCTTAAGACGGTCGGGGGGGCGGAGACGGTCGGGGGGGGGCGAAGACGGTGGGGGGGGAAGGTCAGGGGGGGCGAAGACAGTCACAGTCAAGGATTGTTTCTTGCAACAGTCTGGTGGCTTCAAGGAATAAATTGTCTTGCATCTTGCAAATTGAAAAAGAGATCACGGGATTCTTTGGTGTGAGAGAGAGGGAGAGAGAGAGGGAGGATAGGGGGGAGGGAGGAAAGACTTGCAGTAGAAAATAGCAAAACGTTCAGTGTTAGCTCGGATATGAAAAAAAAAACTCGGAAAAAACACTGAATACAAAACGAAAAAAAAAATACACGTAAATGACCCGAGTGCAATAATTTCAGGTAACGTTTCAAAGAACACAATGAGGCAGAAGTTACGACAGCCAGTACAGTAAAAGGGGAGAATAAAAACTTTCAGTACAAGGGAACGAGTGCAAATGGTGACACTTCACATCACTCGAGCCCTCTCGCTTAGAGTGTTGTTCAGTGTTGACGACTCCCTTCAGGGCAGGAGAGAGATCAGACCTGGGACAGATGCAGAGGACATTTACAGCTCGGACAGAGGCAATAATGTATTTAAATCACCTGGAGTGTCTCAGTCCCTTATATGTACTTGAGCAAAGGAGAGAGATCAGAAGAATATCTGAAGGAGGCTTCTGGGGGTCAACGCCCCCGTGGCCTGGTCCCAGACCAAGTCTCCTAGCGGATCAGAGTTGTTACTGGTGGGCGCAGGTAGTCCAATGTACGACCTACATCACAGCTGGTTATTAACTGGCTTGAGGAACTTGTCAAGTACTTTTGAAGGCAGCCAAAAGTTTGTTGACAAGTTCTCTTATGCACAGAGAGGGCGTTGGAGAGTCGGGGACTTCTGACACTCAACGAGTACTCTTGTTTGTGTACTCGTCACATTCCTGTCAAGTATCTTGGAGGCTAGTACCAAGTCTTCTCACTGTCATAACTTACTGGAGCGAGAGATAAGGGAGAAAATGTAGATTAAACCCAGTGAAAAGTTGGGGCACCATGAGCGCAATAAGAAAACATTACATCAACATTCGTGGTCCCAGATTATTCAACATCTTACCAGAAGTTATCAGAAACACTACTGGAACAAGTGTAGAAGTCTTCAAGAGGAAACTGGGCAAGTATCTTCACCAGGTGCCGGATCAATCGGGCTGTGATGGACGTGTGGACTAGTTGTCAATGTATTTTCACTGCCCACAATTATGGTACAGTCCCTCTGCTCACACCAGTCACTGCTTTTCTCACACCAGTCACTGCTACCTTCCTCAGACACGTCGGTAATCGCTTGATTTCTTATTCCCCCCCACACCATACTGATTTTTTTCACTCCCCTCTTTCCTCACCTCTCCTCCCCTACTTCCATTCCTATGTGTTGGCCTCCCATACTCTCTCCCACCCCTTTCAGCTCCCCCATACACCCACATTTATTTTTCTATTCTCTCTCTTCCCCCTTTCTCCCATCTAGCTTTTTCTCGTTTCCCTTTATTATCTTCCTCTCTTCTCTTCCCCTCTTCTCCCCTCCCTCTCTCCTCCACCCTCTCCTCCACCCTCTACTTTCTGTCTTCTCTTTCACCTCTTCTTCACTCTTCCCTTCTCTCTCTTCTATGTCCTCCCCTTCTCTCCCCCCTCTGTCCTCTCCCCTCTTTGCTCCCCTCCTCTCCCCTCTCTGTGCTCCCCTCCTCTCCCCTCTCCCCTCTGTCCTCCCCTCCTCTCCCCTCACTTCCTCACCCTCCGCACGATATTTTTTTGTAAGGGAGAAGGCCATGTATAGTGCCTGAGGTCTTTGTTCACTGTAAGACCACGTCTTGTGTTCACTAAGACCACGTCTTGTGTTCACTAAGACCACGTCTTGTGTGTGTGTTCACTAAGACCACGTCTTGTGTGTGTGTTCACTAAGACCACGTCTTGTGTTCACTAAGACCACGTCTTGTGTGTGTGTTCACTAAGACCACGTCTTGTGTTCACTAAGACCACGTCTTGTGTTCACTAAGACCACGTCTTGTGTTCACTAAGACCACGTCTTGTGTTCACTAAGACCACGTCTTGTGTTCACTAAGACCACGTCTTGTGTGTGTTTACTGTAAGACCACGTCTTGTGTTCACTAAGACCACGTCTTGTGTGTGTTTACTGTATGACCACGTCTTGTGTGTGTTTACTGTATGACCACGTCTTGTGTGTGTTTACTGTATGACCACGTCTTGTGTGTGTTTACTGTAAGACCACGTCTTGTGTGTGTTCACTGTAAGACCACGTCTTGTGTGTGTTTACTGTAAGACCACGTCTTGTGTGTGTTTTAATGAAGACCCGTCTTGTGTGTGTTCCTGTAAGACCACTTTTTGTGTGTGTTTACTGTAAGCCCAGTTTTGTGTGTGTTTATGTAAGCCCACGTCTTGTGGTGTTTATGAAAGACCCGTTTGTGTGTGTTCACTGTAAGACCACGTCTTGTGTGTGTTTACTGTAAGACCCGTCTTTGTGTGTTCCTGTAAGACCCGTCTTGTGGGGGTTCCCTGAAATCGTGTTTTTTTTTTTGTCATTTATCGCCGATTATTTCTTCCCCTTTATTGGGCGTCTATGTTTCTCCCTTTTTTTGTGTTATTTTCTGTCACTACTTTTTGTTCCCTTTTTTTTGCGTGCATACTTTTTTTCTTAATTCCTTAATTTTCGTTGGTTCCTTTTCTTCTTCTCTCTGTCTCCCTCCCCCCCCCCCCCCCCATATTACCTCCCCTCCCTTTATTTGCCTGGGGGGCATTCCCCTCTTCCGCTCTTCCCCCTTTTTCCCTTTTTTTTCGTGGTCGATGTACAACCCCCCCGCAGAAAAAAGGGTCCTACTCCTCCCCTTGGTACTACACCTCCCCTAATTCCCCCACACACTTCCCCCTATTCCCCCTCCCCATTCCCCCCTAACCCCCCTCCACTTCACCATAACCCCTCCCCCCACATTCAAAAACCTCCCCCCCACACTTTTCCCCTAACCCTCCCTCACACACTTCACCATAACCCCCTCCCACACACCTTTTTCCATTACCTCTCCCTCACACATTTCCCAAAACCTCTCCCCCCAACATTCCCATAACCTCTCCCTCACACACTTCCCCATAACCTCTCCCTCACACACTTCCCCATAACCTCTCCCTCACACACTTCCCCATAACCTCTCCCTCGTACACTTCCCCATAACCTCTCCCTCACACACTTCCCCATAACCTCTCCCTCACACACTTCCCCATAACCTCTCCCTCACACACTTCCCCATAACCTCTCCCTCACACACTTCCCCATAACCTCTCCCTCGTACACTTCCCCATAACCTCTCCCTCACACACTTCCCCATAACCTCTCCCTCACACACTTCCCCATAACCTCTCCCTCGTACACTTCCCCATAACATCTACCTTCCACACCCCATTTTCATTACATCATGAATGTAACCCATTCTGTGTGATGGCATAGGATACAACATAGCTAGCTTTTGTTACCACAGTGTAACTATCATATAGTGTAGCAACACACTGCTGGTGTTGCCAGTGTAACTATCATACAGATTAGTGTAGCAACACTGCTGGTGTTGCCAGTGTAACTATCATACAGATTAGTGTAGCAACACTGCTGGTGTTGCCAGTGTAACTATCATACAGAATAGTGTAGCAACACTGCTGGTGTTGCCAGTGTAACTATCATACAGATTAGTGTAGCAACACTGCTGGTGTTGCCAGTGTAACTATCATACAGATTAGTGTAGCAACACTGCTGGTGTTGCCAGTGTAACTATCATACAGATTAGGGGTAGCAACACTGCTGGTGTTGCCAGTGTAACTATCATACAGATTAGTGTAGCAACACTGCTGGTGTTGCCAGTGTAACTATCATACAGATTAGTGTAGCAACACTGCTGGTGTTGCCAGTGTAACTATCATACAGAATAGTGTAGCAACACACTGCTGGTGTTGCCAGTGTAACTATCATACAGAATAGTGTAGCAACACTGCTGGTGTTGCCAGTGTAACTATCATACAGAATAGTGTAGCAACACACTGCTGGTGTTGCCAGTGTAACTATCATACAGAATAGTGTAGCAACACTGCTGGTGTTGCCAGTGTAACTATCATATAGTGTAGCAACACTGCTGGTGTTGCCAGTGTAACTATCATATAGTGTAGCAACACTGCTGGTGTTGCCAGTGTAACTATCATACAGAATAGTGTAGCAACACACTGCTGGTGTTGCAGTGTAACTATCATACAGAATAGTGTAGCAACACTGCTGGTGTTGCCAGTGTAACTATCATACAGAATAGTGTAGCAACACACTGCTGGTGTTGCCAGTGTAACTATCATACAGAATAGTGTAGCAACACTGCTGGTGTTGCCAGTGTAACTATCATACAGAATAGTGTAGCAACACACTGCTGGTGTTGCCAGTGTAACTATCATACAGAATAGTGTAGCAACACTGCTGGTGTTGCCAGTGTAACTATCATACAGAATAGTGTAGCAACACACTGCTGGTGTTGCCAGTGTAACTATCATACAGAATAGTGTAGCAACACTGCTGGTGTTGCCAGTGTAACTATCATATAGTGTAGAACACACTGCTGGTGTTGCCAGTGTAACTATCATATAGTGTAGCAACACTGCTGGTGTTGCCAGTGTAACTATCATACAGAATAGTGTAGCAACACACTGCTGGTGTTGCCAGTGTAACTATCATACAGAATAGTGTAGCAACACTGCTGGTGTTGCCAGTGTAACTATCATATAGTGTAGCAACACTGCTGGTGTTTGCCAGTGTAACTATCATATAGTGTAGCAACACTGCTGGTGTTGCCAGTGTAACTATCATACAGAATAGTGTAGCAACACACTGCTGGTGTTGCCAGTGTAACTATTCATACAGAATAGTGTAGCAACACTGCTGGTGTTGCCAGTGTAACTATCATATAGTGTAGCAACACTGCTGGTGTTGCCAGTGTAACTATCATATAGTGTAGCAACACTGCTGGTGTTGCCAGTGTAACTATCATACAGAATAGTGTAGCAACACACTGCTGGTGTTGCCAGTGTAACTATCATACAGAATAGTGTAGCAACACACTGCTGGTGTTGCCAGTGTAACTATCATACAGAATAGTGTAGCAACACTGCTGGTGTTGCCAGTGTAACTATCATACAGAATAGTGTAGCAACACACTGCTGGTGTTGCCAGTGTAACTATCATACAGAATAGTGTAGCAACACTGCTGGTGTTGCCAGTGTAACTATCATACAGAATAGTGTAGCAACACTGCTGGTGTTGCCAGTGTAACTATCATACAGAATAGTGTAGCAAACACTGCTGGTGTTGCCAGTGTAACTATCATACAGAATAGTGTAGCAACACACTGCTGGTGTTGCCAGTGTAACTATCATACAGAATAGTGTAGCAACACTGCTGGTGTTGCCAGTGTAATATCATACAGAATAGTGTAGCAACACACTGCTGGTGTTGCCAGTGTAACTATCATACAGAATAGTGTAGCAACACTGCTGGTGTTGCCAGTGTAACTATCATACAGAATAGTGTAGCAACACTGCTGGTGTTGCCAGTGTAACTATCATACAGATTAGTGTAGCAACACACTGCTGGTGTTGCCAGTGTAACTATCATACAGAATAGTGTAGCAACACTGCTGGTGTTGCCAGTGTAACTATCATACAGAATAGTGTAGCAACACACTGCTGGTGTTGCCAGTGTAACTATCATACAGAATAGTGTAGCAACACTGCTGGTGTTGCCAGTGTAACTATCATACAGAATAGTGTAGCAACACACTGCTGGTGTTGCCAGTGTAACATCATACAGAATAGTGTAGCAACACTGCTGGTGTTGCCAGTGTAACTATCATACAGAATAGTGTAGCAACACACTGCTGGTGTTGCCAGTGTAACTATCATACAGAATAGTGTAGCAACACTGCTGGTGTTGCCAGTGTAACTATCATACAGAATAGTGTAGCAACACTGCTGGTGTTGCCAGTGTAACTATCATACAGAATAGTGTAGCAACACACTGCTGGTGTTGCCAGTGTAACTATCATACAGATTAGTGTAGCAACACACTGCTGGTGTTGCCAGTGTAACTATCATACAGAATAGTGTAGCAACACTGCTGGTGTTGCCAGTGTAACTATCATACAGAATAGTGTAGCAACACACTGCTGGTGTTGCAGTGTAACTATCATACAGAATAGTGTAGCAACACTGCTGGTGTTGCCAGTGTAACTATATACAGAATAGTGTAGCAACACACTGCTGGTGTTGCCAGTGTAACTATCATACAGAATAGTGTAGCAACACTGCTGGTGTTGCCAGTGTAACTATCATACAGAATAGTGTAGCAACACTGCTGGTGTTGCCAGTGTAACTATCATACAGAATAGTGTAGCAACACTGCTGGTGTTGCCAGTGTAACTATCATACAGAATAGTGTAGCAACACACTGCTGGTGTTGCCAGTGTAACTATCATACAGAATAGTGTAGCAACACTGCTGGTGTTGCCAGTGTAACTATCATACAGAATAGTGTAGCAACACACTGCTGGTGTTGCCAGTGTAACTATCATACAGAATAGTGTAGCAACACTGCTGGTGTTGCCAGTGTAACTATCATACAGAATAGTGTAGCAACACACTGCTGGTGTTGCCAGTGTAACTATCATACAGAATAGTGTAGCAACACTGCTGGTGTTGCCAGTGTAACTATCATACAGAATAGTGTAGCAACACTGCTGGTGTTGCCAGTGTAACTATCATACAGAATAGTGTAGCAACACACTGCTGGTGTTGCCAGTGTAACTATCATACAGATTAGTGTAGCAACACACTGCTGGTGTTGCCAGTGTAACTATCATACAGAATAGTGTAGCAACACTGCTGGTGTTGCCAGTGTAACTATCATACAGAATAGTGTAGCAACACACTGCTGGTGTTGCCAGTGTAACTATCATACAGAATAGTGTAGCAACACTGCTGGTGTTGCCAGTGTAACTATCATACAGAATAGTGTAGCAACACACTGCTGGTGTTGCCAGTGTAACTATCATACAGATTAGTGTAGCAACACACTGCTGGTGTTGCCAGTGTAACTATCATACAGAATAGTGTAGCAACACTGCTGGTATTGCCAGTGTAGATATTTTTTCAGTGTATATAAACCGAGATTATCTGTATATATACATAGAAAAGTGTATATATTTTTGTATACATGCTCTGAGATATATATCATAATGTGTATACACCGATTGGTGTGTATTTGTGTACATATACTTAGAGCTGCGTAGTTGCACATACAAAGAGCTGTTACTCTGTATATTCAGCGAGAGGAGTTTATCTTTGTATATGTACATTTAAGAGTGTATCTTGTGTACATAAACTGCGAGGTGTGTATCAGTATACTGTATATATAATGTATTTATGTACTCGCCTAGTTGTCGTTGCAGGGGTCGAGTCACAGCTCTGTGTGTGTGTGTGTGTGTTTTGGTAAAAAAAAAATCTTGCTAAATTTATAACTTGTCTGTTAAACCGGTGATAACTCTAAGGCTCAATTTCTCAGCTTCTTGTCCTCAGACGAAGCCAAAACTTCTCTCCCTAATCACACTCTCAGGAAATTAAAGGCAGGCTTGCTTAAAAACTTCTAATGGGATTAGGATGCAAATTACCAGAGCAGGTTTATTTATGGCTTGAAGGCGGATTAATTTTATGCTTAGCGTTAAGAGGTTCCAGGGAAACATTTGATCGCTTTTGCCGTAGTGGGTTGATAGCAGCCATCCAGGGAGGTTCTGAACTGTTGTGTGTAGTGGGTTGGTAGATATCAGCCATCCAGGGAGGTTCTGAACTGTTGTGTGTAGTGGGTTGGTAGATATCAGCCATCCAGGGAGGTTCTGAACTGTTGTGTGTAGTGGGTTGGTAGATATCAGCCATCCAGGGAGGTTCTGAACTGTTGTGTGTAGTGGGTTGGTAGATAGCATCCATCCAGGGAGGTTCTGAACTGTTGTGTGTAGTGAGTTGGTAGATAGCAACCATCCAGGGAGGTTCTGAACTGTTGTGTGTAGTGGGTTGGTAGATAGCATCCATCCAGGGAGGTTCTGAACTGTTGTGTGTAGTGGGTTGGTAGATAGCATCCATCCAGGGAGGTTCTGAACTATTGTGTGTGGTGAGTTGGTAGATAGCAACCATCTAGGGAGGTTCTGAACTGTTGTGTGTAGTGGGTTGGTAGATAGCATCCATCCAGGGAGGTTCTGAACTGTTGTGAGTAGTGAGTTGGTAGATAGCAACCATCTAGGGAGGTTCTGAACTGTTGTGTGTAGTGGGTTGGTAGATAGCATCCATCCAGGGAGGTTCTGAACTATTGTGTGTGGTGAGTTGGTAGATAGCAACCATCCAGGGAGGTGCTGCTGTCGTGTGTGGTTGGTTGGTAGACAGCAACCATCCAGGGAGGTACAGACACATGAAATATGCTTAACATTAAGTCTCTTGACCAGGTAAGACGACAGGTAGATCATACAAACTTACACACACTTCCCTACGTGTTTTATATTCCATATTTTTTTTATTGTCACTTTTACGGGTTAGAAGGCCAGGACTGAGAGCAAGCGGCGGGGGCGACGACCCCCGGGAACACGAGAGAGAGGAAAAATCGCGAGTAATGCTCAGGGGAAAAATAAATTTGGTTCCATAACTATGGTTTGTTTGGGTTGGAATCCCCTTCCACACAGTGGGTAAACACAGATTGTAATAGGCAATTATTAAAGGTAATTATGGACTTAAAGGTAATTATATACGAGTGATATTAATGTGAAGGTGTAATTATAGAAGCAGATGTTATGGTTACTATAGAGATTTAATATAGATATACACGTATTATTTTAGTTACTCTGGAGGGATATTAACATAGATATGTAAATGATATTGACATATGTGGTTATGTTATAATGTGAAATTCCGAAATTAATTGTTACATCAAGATCTTCGGTTGAGTGATTGTGGTGGCGAGGTTAATAGGGCGGGAAATTGGTTGGTGGAAAGAGTGATAACATTTAGAATGAGGAAGCAGTGGTAATGAGAAGTGATGTGAGACATATAAGGAAGTGGGGGAGGAAATAGGGAAAATGACAGAAAATTGGCTATAAGCAAAATAAAATATATGTATATAGATAATGTGAGAGAGAGAGAGAGAGAGAGAGAATAACGAACAGGTAGCCAAACTCCCCTTTCCTACGTTCAATTTCGCACGTTCTTCTTAACGTCAGTTTTTCGACGTTCTCTTGTAAGCTTAAGATATGTTTTGCGTGTTCTATTAGATAGTATTTTTTTTTAACTAATAAAAACACACATTGAATCCACAAATAAATCCAGAATTAGCTTCGATACGTCTGGCAAGGATGTGTCTTGAGTGACGCCACCAAACGTTCATAACTACACGCTCATCTCTCCTACCGGGAGAACGTCTTTGCTAAATAGTGATCTTTTAATCGGCAGTAATTAGGAGTAAAGGAGGAGAGGTACTTAATGTCCAGATGAAGCCAGTAATTAGGAGCAAAAGCAAGGGAGCTAATTACTCTCGCTGAAAGTAGCAGGTGCAGCATCTTGTAATTAAGTCCCGGGTGATATCTTCGTAAGGTGATTAGCGTCTTGCAAGAAATGCCCTTTATTATCGCTAATTAACTCTGCGTCTTAATGACCACTGGCTCGTTGTTGAGGATAATGCAAGTTGTACTTTATTAATAGTGTATTAAATAGACATGTTGATGAATAAGATCTATGTACAACACTTGGGTGCTTATTGATGAATAAGACACACGTACAACACTTGGGTGTCTTTATTGATTGATGAATAGACACATGTACAACACTTGGGTGTCTTTATTGATGAATAAGACACATGTACAACACTTGGGTGTCTTTATTGATGAATAAGACACATGTACAACACTTGGGTGTCTTTATTGATGAATAAGACACATGTACAACACTTGGGTGTCTTTTATTGCATGATTATTGATGAATAAGACACATGTACAACACTTGGGTGTCTTTATTGATGAATAAGACACATGTGCAGCACTTGCTTATCTTTAGTTTGGAGACGTTTCGCTCATCAGTGGCTTTATCCGATCAATATCGACAACGTTTCCCTCTATAAAGCTGTCGTGTTAACCTGCTGCCAGAATGTATAAACATTTAACAGGCTACCAGCTCACGCTGGTACGACAGGACGGTACTACATGCATGGGTGACTGCTGTCGTGCGTGCACTCTAGAGTGAAAGGAGAGTTTCTCTCTTGTATATTTGTAGAGTGCGAGTTACAGGTGTGTGTGTGTGATGGAGAGTACGTGAGAGTAGCGGTCATTTAAATCCTCTCAGGTGTGACTTGAGTCATGAGCCTGCAGAGTTCTGCGTTACCACGCAGTCTTACTGCGTATGTTATTACAAGTTTGTCTTGGTGCTTTCTAACGGCATGTTCATGTGTTGGGTGGGTAGGGTAAACTGTGTAACAAAGTGATTTAATCAGTAGTGTGCTGCTACCTGTTGTAAATGATAGATTGTGAGAGCAACCAGTGTGCTGCTACACTGTTCTACTGGACAGGGTAGTAGTACCTCCCTGAGTGGTTGCTGTCGATCAACCCACTACACATGACAGGAGGGTAGTACCTCCCTGGGTGGTTGCTGTCTACCAACCCACTATATATGACATGAAGAGAGTACCTCCCTGGGTGGTTGCTGCCAACCAACCCACTATACATGACATGATGGCAGTACCTCCCTGGATGGTTGCTGTCCGCCAACCCACTACACATGACATGAGGGTAGTACCTCCCTGGGTGGTTGCTGTCTACCAGTCCACTACACATGACATGAGGGTAGTACCTCCCTGGGTGGTTGCTGTCTACCAACCCACTACACATGACAGAGGGTAGTACCTCCCTGGGTGGTTGCTGTCTACCAACCCACTACACATGACATGAGGGTAGTACCTCCCTGGGTGGTTGCTGTCGACCAACCCACTACACATGACATGAGGGTAGTACCTCCCTGGGTGGTTGCTGTCGACCAAACCCCACTAAAAACATGACATGGGGGATAGTACCTCCCTGGGTGGTTGCTGTCTACCAACCCACCACATGACAGGAGGGTAGTACCTCCCTGGGTGGTTGCTGTCTACCAACCCACCACATGACAGGAGGGTAGTACCTCCCTGGATGGCCGCTGTCCACGAACCCAGGTAAAGTGAAGCTCTGTAATGAATGTGTAACCAATGATATTATACGTTGGTGTTTCGACTTTTTCAGCCATCTTCTTGTGGAAGATTTAAGACTTATCTCCGTAAAACTTTGCAAATTACGCCTTAATTTCTTGAAGATAAGTCTGCTGCTGAAGGTTTCAAGATTCTGATAGGCTTTCCCGTTGAAACTTTAATGACTAACTGCCAACTTATTAAATGTTTTAATTAAAGTTTACGACTTAACTCCTAGAGAATATCCATCACTGCTGTCTTGGGAATGGGAATAATCTACAGGACCATCCCCTCAAGGAAGGTTCCTTGATGTTGATGAGGGGCTCTTGATTTAGGGAATTGGGTCTGTGCTTCAGTTCCCCGAATTAAGCCTGAATGCCTTCTACATCCCCCCCCCCAGGCGCTGTATAATCCTCCGGGTTTAGCGCTTCCCCCTTGCTAGGAATGGAAATATTCTTCACTGCTGTCTTGGGAGAATGAAAATATTCTGCAGGACGAAATTAGGAATGTGAATATTTATTTTTCCAACGTTCTCAGGAACAGGAATTGTCATCACTACTGTCTGGGAATGGGAATATCCTTCAGAACTACAGGACTGGCAATATTTTTCGGCAGTGAAGTAGACACAAAAGGTTTCTTAAAGTATTACTTCAGATATTCTTATTTTTTTAGTATTGCTAGTAGTGGAAAATCGCTCCCAGCGGCCAGTGCAGCGACACCGCCATCACAGCCTAGTTGGTCTGCCCAGGACACATTTACATCTGCAAATTCCCTTGCCTTAGAAATTAGCTGTTCAGTGCACAGTGTATAAGTGCCTTTGAAAACCTTATCTTAATGCTGATGTAAGGCTCTTGATCCGGGGAATTAGTCATCATCTTTCATTGGCTGAATTTCCTTCCATTCCAAGGAGAGAGAGAGAGAGAGAGAGAGGAGGGGGGGGGGAAATGTGATAATGGGGAGAAACACGCATGGAAGAGGAGAGAGAGACGTTGTATAGGGGAAGGAATGGTGAAGAGAGGAATTTGAGGAGAACGTGGGAGGAGAGGAGAAAGGAGATACGCGGAAAGTGGAGAAAGGAGGAAGAGGAAAGTTGATTTAGGGTGTAGGGACGGGAAGAATAACGAGAAGATTAATGTAGATTCACTGAGGGAATGAAAAGTGTGAAGGTACTCAGAGCATGTCAGGAAAAATGTAGAAGGTAGTGTTATGAGAGAGAGGGGGAGGGAGAGAGAGGGGGGGAGGGAGAAAGGGGGGAAGAGGAATATGAAGGAAGGATGACGGAGATAGTAGGAAGGATAAGGGAGATAGATACAGTCAGACAGACAAGATACAGACAGACAGACAGAGCGTGTGTTATAAGCAGTATAGAGAGTCTTACTGTGATGGTAAATATAAAAATGTTGGGTTGGCAGCCTTCTTCCCGTCCCTCCCTGGAGAGGTTCACCCTGGGGCAAACACCACCACCCTGGAGGGAGAGGTTCACCCTGGGGCAGGAGGGAGAGGTTCACCCTGGGGCAGACGCCTCTGCCACACAGATTTAAGGAAGGCCAGGAACTTCCTCCTCCTCCATCACAGCAGAGAAGAAATGAAAGAGATCGTCATCCTTTGAACTGCAAACCTGGGAAGAGCCAGTCTCTGGCTATCTCCGTGATGATGTTTGATCCTCACGCTACTGCAATCCAAATCTAGAAGATAGATTGAGGTTATTTTCACTACTCAATCGGCATTTGGTCTCAGACCAGTAGACTACACGAAATTGGTCACGAGTATATCACAGGTATGCTTGTTTTAATTTTTTTTTACAGTGGGTTACGACCTAAAAAATTCAGAATTTAATAATGGCTCTGGAGCAGTACAGGGTGTTTCAAAAAGGTGAATCCAATTTTAGCATATATTGCTTTGAAATTGTCTTTTTGAAACACCCTGTATAAACACCTATGTTTGTGCTGCTGGGTCTGGTGCCGTGCTCCTTCCTTGAGTGGAGGTGGCCAGACTGGGTGGGTCATTGGGCTTATCCGGGGGGACATGGACCTGCTACGCATGGGTCAATAGGCCTGTCGCAGTGTTCCTTCTTTTTTATGTTCTTATAAGCAAATTTGCTGATGACACCAAAAAAGGCCGTCCAATTCATTCTAATGGGGACACTGGAGCACTCCAGGATGATTTGAATAGACTGATGCAATGGTCGGAGAAGTGGCAGATGCAGTTTAATATTGACAAATGCAAAGTTCTAAATGTTGGACAGGAAAATAATCATGCCACATATAAACTAAATAATGTAGATCTTAATACTACTGATTGCGAAAAGGATTTAGGAGTTCTGGTTAGCAGTAATCTGAAACCAAGACAGCAGTGCATTAGTGTTCGCAATAAAGCTAACAGAATTCTTGGCTTCATATCTAGAAGTATAAATAATAGGTAACAAAAAGGCACAATACCGTGACTGGAGCGATACACAAATAACCCGCACATAAAAGAGAGAAGCTTACGACGACGTTTCGGTCCGACTTGGACCATTTGACAAAGTCAATGGTCCAAGTCGGACCGAAACGTCGTCGTAAGCTTCTCTCTTTTATGTGCGGGTTATTTGTGTATAAATAATAGGAGTCCTCAGGTTGTTCTTCAACTCTATATATCCTTGTTAGGCCTCATTTTAGACTATGCTGCTCAGTTCTGGTCACCGTATTACAGAATGGATATAAAGCTCTGGAAAACGTACAGAGGAGGATGACAAAGATGATCCCATGTATCAGAAATCTTCCCTATGAGGATAGACTAAGGGCCCTGAATCTGCACTCTCTCGAAAAGCGTAGAATTAGGGGGGATATGATCGAGGTGTTTAAATGGAAAACAGGAATAAATAAAGGGGATGTAAATAGCGTGCTGAAAATTTCCAGCCATGACAGGACTCGCAGCAATGGTTTCAAGTTGGAAAAATTCAGATTCAGGAAGGATATAGGAAAACACTGGTTTGGTAATAGAGTTGTGGATGAGTGGAACAAACTCCCGAGTACAGTTATTGAGGCTAAAACGTTGTGTAGTTTTAAAAATAGGTTAGATAAATATATGAGTGGGTGTGAGTTGGAACTGACTAGCTTGTGCTGCTGGGTCTGGTGCCGTGCTCCTTCATTGAGTGGAGGTGACCAGACTGGGTGGGTCATTGGGCTAATCCGGAGGGGGGGACATGGACCTGCTTCGCATGGGTGAGTAGGCCTGTTGCAGTGTTCTTTCTTTATGTTCTTATGTGACACGTCTGGATGTTTTATTAATGAAAAAAGATACCAGATATATTAAGCAAATTTCCTAAATTTGCTTGTAACAGATAAGTGAACTGTAGATGTAAGTCCAGATGTACTTCTGTTATCCCTTTGGAGGCCTAGTTCTTAGGCCTTTTGTGTATCCATATGCTCTTGTGCTACCATCCACAGGATGGATATGAGGTGCACAATAAACTAGCCACTTCTTTGGCAATTTCTAATCTCTGGAGCAGCAATAGCCTGGTTGACCAGGCAGGCACGACCGGTTTGAGGGAGTAACAAGACTGGAAACCCATCACAGGTATAGGTAGGTGGAAGCTCTGTGGTGAGGGGATCCAGACTACTTCAGGGGAGTTAAACACCCCTCTTGGGAGGTCTCGAGACTTTACACTTCCCTTAAGGGTACCATATGGAGATAGCTTTCTCTCTCTCTCTCTCTCTCACACACTCAGCTGTTTAGATAGAAAGTATTTCTTGAGTTAAATAATAGTTAATAACGCAGCAGCCATTCTCTGGTTAGTGCTTTTGAGTAGTTACTGTTTATTGAATATACAAGTATGTGGGAGAAAGAGGGAGGAGAGAAGAGGAGGAGGAGGAGGGAGGGGAGAAGGAAGAATGAGGAAACGTGAAGGAGATAGAAGAGTGAAGGAGATAGAGAAGGAACGATAAGACAGCAACAGGTGAGCCACAGACGGTCGTTGCATGACCATGACAGCAACAGGTGAGCCACAGACGGTCGTTACATGACCATGACAGCAACAGGTGAGCCACAGACGATCATTACATGACCATGACAGCAACAGGTGAGCAACAGACGGCCGTTACATGACCATGACAGCAAAAGGTGAGCCACAGACGGTCGTTACATGACCATGACAGCAACAGGTGAGCCACAGACGGTCGTTACATGACCATGACAGCAACAGGTGAGCCACAGACGGTCGTTACATGACCATGACAGCAACAGGTGAGCCACAGACGGTCGTTACATGACCATGACAGCAACAGGTGAGCCACAGACGGTCGTTACATGACCATGACAGCAACAGGTGAGCCACAGACGGTAGTTACATGACCATGACAGCAACAGGTGAGCCACAGACGGCCGTTACATGACCATGACAGCAACAGGTGAGCCACAGACGGCCGTTACATGACCATGACAGCAACAGGTGAGCCACAGACGGTCGTTGCATGACCATGACAGCAACAGGTGACCACAGACGGGCCGTTACATGACCTGACGCAACGGTGAGCCACAGAGGGTCTTTTAATGACCATGACACAACGGGTGAGCCACAGAGGGCCCCTTTTCATAACCATGACCCAACAGGTGACCCCAGACGGTTTTTTCCAAATGACTTTTCAGCAACAGGGGGACCCACAGAGGGTCGTTGCATTACCATGACAGAAAACGGGTAGCCACAGACGGCCGTTACATGACCATGAAGCAACAGGTTGGGGCCACAACGGTCTTTAACAAAAACCAAAATAAAAACAGAAACCCAGGAGCCACGACTACCTTTAAACTGACCATACACCCAACAGGGACCACAGAGGGCCTTTTACATGCCCCATGACAGCAACAGGTGAGCCACAGAGGGCCCTTTTACATAAAACCCTTTGCCCAGCAACAGGTGACCACAGGGGCCTTTTACATAAACCATGACAGCAAAGGTGAGCCAAAGAGGGTCGTTACATGCCCCAAGAAAAAAGAAATTTTTACCCCACAGAGGGCCGTTAAAATTGACCATGAAACCAACATTTGGGGGGCCACAAGGGTCGGTTTACATCCCCTTGACGAAACAGGTGGGGCCACGGGAGGGCCTTTTCCCTGACCATGACAGCAACGGGTGGGGCCACAGACGGTCGTTAAAATGCCCCATGCCCCCCCAAAGAAACGGGTTTGACCACAAGGGCTTTTTCCATGAAAAGGGACACAACAGGTACCCCAGACGGCCCTTTTCCCATGCCCAAAGACGGGCCAACAGGGAGCCACAACGGTCGTTAAAATGACCAAAACAGCAACGGTGAGCCACAGACGGCCGTTAAAAACCCAAGCCCAAGGGCAACCAGGTATCCCCACAGAGGGTCGTTGCATCCCATGACAGAAACGGGTAAAAGCCACAAAGGGCCGTTCAATTACGTAAAACCAGACGAGCCAGCTGCCACCAAGACTTGTTTCGTTCTGAAAAAACTCCTGGCCCGGGATCAAAAACCCCCTCCCCCCCCTCACAGGCATCAAGCCCGCCCCCTTTAAAACCCCTTTTCCCCTTTTTTTGGAAGGGATAAGGGGCGGGGGAAAGAAATAGAAATAAATGTCTTGATTCCCAAAACTTCCCCTCAAATTGGATGATTTCAAAGAGGGAATTTTCCCTTTCGTAAATTCCCGAACACGATTTTTTTTCGGGCCCCGGGACCGGGTCTGGGATGGGTTTTGCGGGGCGTTAAAACCCCCCCCTGTAAACCTCCATCAGGCATCCGTCAGCTCCCGTAGCTCGTTTGGAAAGCGCACTGGGCCTCTCACTTGGGTTTCCCGTGGTTTCGATTTCGGTTGGGTGGAAACACGTGTTGTCCTTTTTTCACCTAGAAAAAAAAGTGGGTCCCGGGGTGTTATTCAAACGGGGTGGGGTGGGCATCCTGGGACAAAAAACCCTGAGTTGGGGGAAAAGTTCTGTATAACCGGGGCCTTTGTAAAAATTTACGGGTTTGCCCAGGAAAGCACCACACGACCCGGGGCCCAGGGGCCGGGGCTCCGAAAGCAGTAAAAATTCTCGAAACTCTTCGAAGGAAAATATCAAAGGTAAAAATTCACGGAGGGCATTTATCGTAAAACTTTGAAACAAATACTTGTAAAATAAAGATTTTTAAATTTATTTATTATTGTTATTATAGTGGAAATTTAAGGGTACCGGGGTTGGGAAAGGTGATTTGGGCGGGGCGCCCCGGGATAATTTTTTTTCGGGGAAAAGGAAAATTGGCGATTTTGCGGGGGTGGGTTTGGTCCCGGGTTGACGGGTGGGGCGCCTAGTGATGAAAAAGGACAACTACCCAACAGTTGATCACCACCCCCACCACCCCCACCCCACCACCCCACCACCAGGGGACCTTAAACCAACCCCCCCCAAACCAACCAACTTTAAAATCCCCCCCAAATTACCACTGACCTTTTTAAAACTTTGCTGACAAAAAACCCTTTCAGGGGTTGGGGTGTTTTTGTGTGTTGTGTGTGTGGTGTTTTGGTGTGTTTGTGTGTATAAAACCTTAAACCTGTATGTACACACCACCACAGCCCCTTTTGTGTGTTTTTTAAAATCACGTGTGCTTGTACATAAACACGTTGGTGTGTGGGTGTGTGTGGTTTTGTTGTGTGTGTTTTGGTTTTGTGTGTGTATCTTTCATCACCTGTATGTACACAACCACCACGGGCCACCTTTGTGTTACATAAATCACGTTGCTTGTACATCGTCACGTGTGTGTGTGGTTTTGGGGTGTGGGTGTGTGTTTGTTTTGTGTGTGTATCACCAGCCCACCTTTTTTACACACCACCACAGTAAACCTTTTGGGGGTTGTACATAAATCACGTGTGCTTGTAAAATCATCAGGGTGTGTTGTGTGTGTGGGGAAAACGAAGGTGTGTGTACAAACCCTAATTGTACTCAAAAAATTGTGGGTTCCCGGGGGCCCGATTCAAACCCCCGGGCCGTGTGTTTTTCGGGCTTACACACCAGCACCCGGGGTAAGAAAACTAAGCTTCACATACATAAAATTTTGTTTTATAAAAACCCTAGGGCCACGCAGTAATACTTCCTAAAAAAGTAATTATGCAAATTTAACAAGAGACTCGATAACTTAAAACAACAAAACTTAATATCTCTTCTGTAGGATAACTACGGGAGTTTGGTAAGATAACAATAAATTTTGTCCCACAGGGGAGGGATTGTAAAAATAACAATGATTTTTGTACCACAGGGGGTTTTTAAAAGATAACAAGTGATCTTTGTACCACGGGGGAGGTTTGTAAGATAACAAGACCCCTTTTACCCAGGGGGGGAAATTTAAAAATAAAAAAGTGATTTTGTAACATTTTAGGATTTTTAAAAAAGTGATCTTTGTACACAGGGGGGGATTGTAATAACAATTGATTTTTTGTACCACGGGGGAGGATTTTTAAGATAACAAGAAATCTTTGTACCACGGGGAAAATTTTGAAAAGATAACAATGATCTTTGTACCACAGGGGGATTGTAAGATAATTTATTTTTGGGTACCACAGGGGGGGATTGAAAGGATAACAAGTGATCTTTTCCCCAGGGGGAAGTTAAAGAAAACAAGGATTTTGTCCCACAGGGGAGGATTGTAAGATAAAAAAGTGATTTTTTGGGAAACACAGGGGGGGATTGAAAATAAGTGATTTTTTGTACCACGGGGGAAGGATTTAAGATAAGTGACTTTTCCCACAGGGGGGGTTTTGTAAATAACAAGTGTTTCTTGCCCCCACAGGGAGGATTGTTAAAAAACAATGATTTTTGTACCCGGGAAAGGATTAAGATAAGTGTTCTTTGAAACCACCGGGGGGGATTGTAAGATAACAATTTATTTTTGGGTACCACAGGGGGAGGATTGTAAGAAAAACCAATTGATCTTTGTACCACGGGGGAGGTTTGTAAATAAGTGATTTTTGTACCCCGGGAGGATTGAAAGATAACAAGTGATTTTTTGTCCCACAGGGGGGGATTGTAAGATAAGTGTTTCTTTGTCCCACAGGGGGATTGTAAGATAACAAGTGATTTTTTTGGTCCCACAGGGGGGGAAATTGAAAGATAATGATTTTTGTACCACAGGGGAAATTGTAAGAAAAGTGATTTTTGGGTCCCCACAGGGGGGGATTGTAAGTAACAATGATTTTTGTCCCACAGGGAGGATTGAAGATAACAAGTGTCTTTGCCCAACAGGGGGGTTTGTAAGTTTAAGTGATCTTTGCCCACGGGGGACATTGTAAAAATAATGATTTTTTGTCCCACAGGGAGGTTTTGTAAAGATAAGTGAATTTTTGTACCACAGGGAGGATTGAAAGGGATGGGGTTTCTTTGTACCACGGGGGGGATTGTAAAAAAATTTATCTTTTTAACCACAGGAGGTGAAAGGTAACAAGTATTTTTTGACCAAAAGGGGGGTTGAAAGATAACAATTAAACTTTGTCCCACAGGGGAGGTTTTGTACAAAAACAATGATCTTTGTACCACAGGGGGGGATTTTAAAAATAAAAAGTGATCTTTGTACCACAGGGAAGGATTGTAAAAAAACAAGTGACCCTTTGAAACCACGGGGGAGGGTTGTAAGATAAGGATCTTTTTTCCACAGGGGGGGTTTGTAAGATAAGTGATCTTTGTACCACAGGGGGGGTTGAAAGATAACAATAAATCTTTGTAAAACAGGGGGGAAATTAAAAAGATAACAAGGGGTTTTTGTAACCACGGGGGAAGGGTTAAAAGATAACAATTACTTTGACCAAAAGGGGGGGATTGTAAGATAAAAATGATTTTTTGTACCACAGGGGGGATTTTAAATAAGTGTTTTTTGGGTCCCACAGGACAAATTGTAAGATAAGGGGATCTTTTTCCCCCAGGGGGGTTTTTAAAGGGTAACAAATCTTTTACCACGGGGGGGGGTTGGGTAAAAAAACAATTTCCATTTTTGGGTACCACAGGGGGGGATTGAAAGAAAACAATTGATTTTTGGGAAAAAAAACAGGGGGGGGATTGTAAAAAAGGGGATTTTTTGTCCCACGGGGGAGATTGTAAGTAAGTGATCTTTGTACCACAGGGGGGGAAATTGGGGAAAGATAACAATTGATTTTTTAAAACCACGGGGGATTTTTGTAAGATAAAATTGATCTTTGACACAGGGAGGTTTTTAAAGAAACAAGTGATCTTTGTACCACGGGGAAGGGGTTTTGTAAGAAAAGGGTGATTTTTAAAAACCACAGGGAGGATTGTAAGATAACAAGTGAACTTTTCCACAGGGGGGGGGTTGAAAATAAAAAATTTGATCTTTGTACCACGGGGGAGGTTTTTAAGAAAAATTTAAATCTTTAAAACCCACAGGGAGGTTTTGTAAATAATGACCCTTTGCCCCACAGGGAGTTTGGGTAAGAAAAAGTATCTTTTAACCACAGGGGGGGGTTGTAAGAAAACCCAATGACTTTGACCAAAAGGGGGGAAAGTAAATAAAAAAGTGATCTTTGAACCACGGGGGAGGTTTGAAAGAAAAGTGCCCTTTGTACCCACAGGGGAGGTTTGGAAAGGGAAAAACCCAATTTACCCTTTGCCCACAGGGGGGGAAATTGTAAGATAATTGATCTTTGTCCCACAGGGGGGGAAATTGAAAGGGATAAGTGATCTTTGTCCCACGGGGGAGGATTGAAAAGATAATGTCTTTTTTACCACGGGGGAGGATTGTAAAATAATTTAATTTTTGAAACCACGGGGGGAGGATTTTTAAAGGTAACAAGTGCCCCTTTGTCCCACAGGGGGGGGTTTTGGAAATAACAAGTAAATCTTTGAACCACGGGGGAGGTTTGTAAGATAACAAGTGACCTTTGGGTACCACGGGGGAGGATTGAAAATAAAAATTGATTTTTAGGTACCACAGGGAAAGGATTGAAAATAACAAGTAAACTTTGTCCCACGGGGAAAGGGATTGTAAAAAAACAATTTTATCTTTGAAACCACAGGGAGGTTGTAAGATAATTGATTTTTGTACCACAGGGGGGGGATTGTAAAAAACAAGTGTCTTTGAACCAAAAGGGGGGGTTTGTAAGTTTAACAAGTGAACTTTGTACCACAGGGGAGGTTTGGGTAAAAATAACAAGGGGATCTTGAACCACAGGGGGGGGGTTTTAAAAAAAACAATAAACTTTTTTACCCAGGGGAGGATTGTAAGATAAGTGATCTTTGTACCACGGGGGAAAGGGTTGTAAAAAAAACAATATTTTTGTACCACAGGGAAGGTTTTGTAAGTTAAAAAATTTAATTCTTTGTACCCCCAGGGGTTTGTAAAAAAAGTTTTCTTTGTACCACGGGGAACGATTGTAGTTTAAGTGATTTTTTTGGTACCACAGGGGAGGTTAAGGTAAAAAGTGATCTTTTTTACCCAGGGGGGGGTTTGTAAATAACAAGCCCATCTTTGTCCCAAAACGGGGGAAGGATTGTAAAAATAAACAATTACTTTTTTCCCACAGGGGATTTTTTGTAAGTTTAACAAGTGATTTTTGTACCACAGGGAGGTTTTGTAAAATAACAAGTGATCTTTGTCCCACAGGGAGGTTTGTAAGATAATAAACCTTTGTCCCACAGGGGGGGATTGTAAATAACAAGTAAATTCCTTTTTCCCAAACAGGGGGTTGGTAAGATAACAAGTAAATTTTTGTACCACAGGGGGGGTTTTGAAAAGAAAAACAATGATATTTTTTCCCAAAAAGGGGGGTTTGTAAGAAAATTGATCTTTGTCCCCGGGGGAGGTTTGTAAAATAACAAGTAAATCTTGCCCAAACGGGGGGAGGTTTGGAAAATAACAAGTGAATCTTTGAACCACAGGGGAGGTTTTGAAGATAACAATGATCTTTGTCCCAAACGGGGGATGTTTTAAAAGATAACAAGTGATCAAAAACCACGGGGGGTTTGTAAATAATGTTTCCTTGAACCACAGGGAGGGGTTGTAAGAAAACCCAAGTGAACTTTTTTCCCACAGGGGGGGATTGTAAGATAAAAAGGGGACCCTTTGGGTACCACGGGGAGGATTGTAAGATAAAAAAGTACCTTTGTACCACAGGGGAGGGGTTTGTAAGTAACAAAGGGGATTTTTGGGACCACAGGGGGGAAATGAAAGAAAACCAAGTAAACTTGAACCACAGGGGGGATGTAAGAAAAACAAGTGATTTTTTTCCCACGGGGGAGGTTTGTAAGAAAAGGATCTTTGAAACCACATGGAGGATTTAAGATAACAAGTTATCTTTGACCACAGGGAGGTTTTAAAGGGAAAACCCAATGATTTTTAAAAACCACAGGGGGGGAGGTAAGATAACAAGTGATTTTTGTAACCCGGGGGAAAGGATTGTAAAAAAGTGACTTTGTACCAAAAGGGAGGTTTGTAAGATAACAAGTGATCTTTGTCCCAACAGGGAGGTTGTAAGTTTAACAATGATCTTTGTACCACAGGGGAGGTTTGAAAAGTTGACAAGTGATTTTTTGAACCACAGGGGAGGTTTGTAAGATAACAATTTATCTTTGAAACCACAGGGGAATTTTTAAGGGATAAGTGATCTTTTTACCCCCAGGGAGGATTGAAAGATAACAATAAAACTTTGAAACCACGGGGAGGTTTAAGATAAGGATTCTTTGTACCAAGGGGAAAGGGGAAATTGTAAAATAAGGGATCTTTGTCCCAAACGGGGAGGGTTTAAAAAAATAACTGTGATCTTTGAACCACAGGGGGGATTGTAAATAAGTGATCTTTGTACCACAGGGGATTTATAAGGTAAGTGATTTTGTTGTACCACACGAAGGAGTGTAAGAAAAATTGATCTTTGTCCCAACGGGGGAGGATTGAAAGAAAAGTGACCCTTTGTACCACAGGGGGGGAATTGGGTAAGAAAATGATCTTTTTTTACAACGGGGGAAGGATTGAAAAGATAACAATATCTTTGTACCACAGGGGGGGAAATTGTAAGAAAAAAATTATTTTTGTACCACGGGGGAAGGTTTGTAAGATTTTTTATTTTTGGGTACCACAGGGGGGGAATTGTAAATAACAAGTAAACTTTTACGACAGGGGGGGTTGTAAGATAAGTGATCTTTGTACCACGGGGGAGGATTGTAAAAAAATAAAACTTTAAAAACCACAAGGGGGGATTGTAAAAAAGTTTTTTTTTGGTACCACAGGGGGGATTTTAAGATAAGTGATCTTTGTACCACGGGGGAGGTTTTGTAAAAAAAAGGATCTTTGTATCACGGGGAGGATTGTAAGATAAGTGACTTTGTCCCACAGGGGAGGTTTGAAAATAAAAAAGGATCTTGACCCCCGGGGGATTATAAAAAATTTGATTTTTGTACCACGGGGAAAGGTTTTGTAAGATAATAGGTGATGGTAGGAGAAACAGGAGAGGGGTTTGGTAAATAAACAAGGATCACGGGTGGTGTGAAGACAGTGTCCAGGTTAAGCAACAACGGGTTTTCAACCTGTTGTTACCCTTACACCCACGAAACCTAACTCTCAAGTCTTGTTTAATAAATTGTCTTAAGATACGGGGCATCGGGCTCCCCCTGGGTTTGTCCACCTTGAAACTCCCCCCCTAAGAAGCTACCCCTCTTCACTGTCCCTACTAAAAAAACTTTTACCGCCAAGCCCGGGACCAACCCGGCTGTGGGGGGGCTGTGGGGGCCAGCAAAACATCACGGCCGGGGTTTAACCAGGCACTAAACAGTCCTGGCTAGTGGGGAAAAAAAAACCCCAATGAAATGAGTCGAAGGTTTACATAGGTCCCCTCTTTTAACCCTTTTGAGATAAACTAAAGAGGCCCTTCCGCGGGGGTTTTAAAATGAAAAAAAACTTACAAATTATTTTTGTGCATATTTGTGTGGGGATATAATGTGTAAAACTCAGAAATTTTTTAGGAAAATTGAAATAAATTTAAAACCCTTTGGGGAAAAAACACAAAATTTCTCCCTATTCCCTGTTTTATATTTACAGGTCATAGGGAGGGTTTTTTTTCCGGGGGGCCCAGCGCCCCCGGGGGGCCCTGTCCCAGACTAGATCTATTTTCGGGACTAAAAACCCAAAGGGCTTTTATTGTTTTCTGCCCACATTTCCAGGGGTTGGCACCAAAATTTCCAGCTAATCAGAAAACTTTTTTTGGGGAAATTTCCTGGGCCCTTTTGAAAAAACAGCCAGAGTTTTCTTGAGGGGGAAACCCCCCGCTTGTTTCCCTTTGTCTTTTTTCCATCACGCACGATGTTAGGAAAACTTGCCCACTTTTTTTTCCCCTTTTTTTATCTATTTGGGGTTTTGGGTTCCTGGGTGTCCCAACCCAATTTTTGGTTTGGGGGGAAATTTGGGTTCCGGGGAAGTGGCCACCCTAGTTTGGGTTGCGGGGGGAAGGGGTTGGGGTTTCATGGGAGTACCAGCCCTATTTGGGTTTTTGGGGGGGGGAATTTGGGGTTTTCCTTTGGGTTTACCAGTCCTTTTTTGGGTTGTGGGGGGAAGGGTTGGGGGGTTCCTGGAGTGTACCATCTATTTTGGGGTTTGGGGAGGGGAAGGTTGGGTTCCTGGGAGTGTACCATTCTATTTTTGGTTTTTGGGGGGGGGAAAGGGTTTGGGTTCCTGGGGGGTTTTAACCAGTCTATTTGGGTTGGGGAGGGAAGGTTGGGTTCCGGGGAGTGTCCATTCTATTTGGGGTTTTTGGGGGAAAGGGTTTGGGGTTCCTGGATTGAAACCAGTTTTTATTTGGGGTTGTTGGGTTTTAAGACGGGCCCCGGGCAGGGGAGCTAGGAGCTACGTGGGTACCAGCTTACCCCTCAGATATGGTCATTTAGCTGCCCCCCAAAAACCAACCTTCCCCTAACCGCCAATACTGCCCCCCCAGGCAGGCCACCGGGAAAGGGAGGGGGGATCTGTGGGTGGGGGAGGGAAAGGAGATATAAAAAAAAACCCATTTTGGTGAGGCCCTTTGGGGGAGGAGGAGGGGAAAAAAACAGGGTGGTGGGGCCCTTTTCCGGGTTTGGAGGGAAAAGGGGGTGGCTGGTGGGGCAGGTCGTTTGTTTGTATACAGAATCCCCACACATGCGGGGGCCGGTTCAGGGAGCTGTGGCAACTAAACCCTATTTGTACCCCGCCTATTTTGGGGTTGGGCGGGGGTCGATTCACAGCTCCTGGGCCCGCCTCTTTGCTGGGGCCCCCTGTAGGTCCACACTCTGCTAAGGGAGGGGTCCTGCCTCCACACATAATTCTCCAAGTTGTTTCCAAATTGCTGACTGGGGAGGCCCGAAGAAATATGTCCCCAACATCCCCCAAGTTTAAACCCCGGTTTTCTTTTTTTTTTCCCCCCCTTTTTTTCTTGTGCCCCCAAGTCTTTAAAAATTTTGATACGTCCACCTTTTCAATTCCTCCAGTATTTTATACCCTCTTTTTCATGTCCTCCCCAACCCTCCATTTTTTGTGTCGCCCGGGGATTCCTTTAATCCCCACCCCCGTAAAGGGCATACCCCTTAAACTCCGGGTTTAGTCGTCTTGAACACTTCTAAAACCCTTTCTCCAATTTTTTTGGGGGTTTGACTAAGGTATGGGTTCCATACTGGTGTTGTATAAAATCCATACTGTCCTGACGTACACGGTGTACAGTGGGGATCAAAAGATTCCCTTTCCGAAACCTGTTTTTTAGATTTGCCCGGGGGGGGCCCCTATGCTGCAGAGATTGCATCCCCTTGTTTTGAAGTTCTAGTTATCCAGCAACCAACATTTTTCCCCTGCCCTTTTTTCCTTGGACATTTTTTTTTTAAATAATTTGGGGATAAGTTGTTGCTACAACTATTTTTTTTATAATAGTTAAAATTGGGGAACAGCACATGATCTCCTATACTCTTCATAGGGTATAATGGGGAAAAAAACTAGCGGTTTTTCCCCTTTTTCAAATTCCATCACAAAAGATGGTGCTGTACTTTTCTAATTTATCACACCCGATGGTGCTCACTGCATATTCCATCACACAGGAAAGGGGTGTACCGTCATATTCCATCACACAGGATGGTGCTGTACTGTCCCTAAAATTCCCTCACACAAGGGTGGTGCTCTACGTCATAATTTTCCCTCACACAGGATGGGCTGTCTGTCATATTCCCTCACACAGGATGGGGCGTCCCGTCAATTCCACACAAAAGGATTGGGGCTTTTTCCCGCATATTTCCCTCACACAGGGTGGGGCTCCCACTTTTCATATTCCATCACAAAAGGGGGGTGCCTTTCCCCTGTCCCCTATTTTCCCTCACATAGGAGGGGGCTTCCCCCACTGTCAAATTCCATCACACAGGAAAGGGGCGTACTGTTTATATTCCATCACACAGGATGGTGCTGTAAATGTCAAAATTCCATCACACAAATTGGGGCTCTAAATGTCATATTCCCCTCACATAGGATGGGGCTCCACTGTCCCTATTTTCCATTTACATAGGATGTCTCCACTGTCATAATTTCCCCCCAAAACAGGGGTGGGCTCTACTGTCATAATTCCCCTCACACAGGATTGGCCCCACGGGCATATTCCATCACATTGGATGGTGCCCACTGTCATATTCCATCACATAGGATGGTGCTCCAAATGTCAATTTTCCCTACATAGGAAAGGTGCTCCCCTGTCATATTTCCCTCACTTTGGAAAGGGGCCCCACTTTTCATATTTCCCTCACACAGGATTTTCCCCCACGTCTATTCCACACACAGGATGGTGGGGGGCCCCCTGTCCCTATTCCCAAACACTAGGGGGGTCTTTCCCCTGTCAAAATTTCCCTCACACAGGGGGTTCTGTTCTGTTCCCTATTCCATCACACAGGAAAGGGGCCTACTGTCCCTATTCCATCACACAGGATGTGCTCCACTTCATATTCCATCCCCATAGGATGGTTTCCCACTTCATATTTTCCAACACAAAGGAATTTGGGCTCCACTTCAAATTCCTTTAAAAACAGGAAGGGCTCTAAATAAAATTAATTCCCCTCACACAGGATGGGGGCCACTGCCCTATTCCAAACACATAGGGTGGTGCCCCCAAATGTTTAATTCCCCTCACACAAGAGGTGCCCACTGCATATTCCATCACACAAGGGTGGGCTCAAAAGTCATAATTTTCCAAACACACCGGAAAGGTGCTGTACTGGCAAAATTTCCCTCACACAGGAGGGGGCTGGGACTGCATATTCCATCCCCAAAAAACCCGGGTGGTGCCCACTGCATATTCCCCTCAAACAGGAAAGGGGGGGGGTCTCGTCATATTTTCCCTCACAAAAGGAGGGGCTCCACTTCATATTCCATCACACAGGATGGTGCTCTACCCGTCAATTCCATCACAAAGGGGTGGTGCTCCACGTCAAAATTCCATCACACAGGGTGGGCCCCCACAGTCATAATTCCCTCACACAGGAGGTGCTCCCAAATGTCATATTCCATCACAAAGGAAATTTTCCCCCACTGTCATAATCCAACACACGGATGGGGGCTCCCCCTGTCCATATTCCCCTCACACAGGAGGTGCTCCACTGTCAAATTCCCCCCCCACGGAATGGTGCTCCCCCTTTCAAATTCCATCACACAGATGGTCCAAAATGTCATAAATTTCCCTCACACAGGATGGTGCTTTCCCCTGTCCCTATTTCCCCTCACAAAGGGGAAACAATTTAGGGAAGGGGGGAATCTTGTGAGCCAGTCTAGGTACATCATTTGGGGAGACTGCCCCGTGTGATCAACACCGTTTGTAAAAGGGGAAGACCAAATGTATGGTGGACCTGAATAGTTTCGTAAAGACAATAAAAACGTCATACGAGTTTTTTGGAATAGCTTTCCTCTTTGTTTTACACATTGACGGGTCCCTTTTCGTTCCCTTTTTCCTCCCTTTTCATCTCCCACCCACGTCCCTTTTAGGGGCCCCTTTTTTATTCCCCCCTTTTTTGTTCCCCCTTTTGCCCCCTTCTGCCTCTTCACTGTCCTCCCCTCCCCCCTTTTTCTTCCCACCAAATTCTCATTCATTCACTCCATTCCTTTCCCTAAGCGTTTCACTCTACCCTCCCTCTCCCCACCAACATTCTCTCTCTCCTTCCCTCTCCCCTTTTATTCCCTACACCATTAATCTCCCCCCAGTGAGTTCACCCCACAGTCTCCCCTCCCTATTCACCCTTGCAATCAGTCCTCACCCTCCCCACAACCTTCCTTTGATAGTACCTTTAGTAAGAGCACTCGCTCCCTTGTATATAGTGTCAGAGATAGGGAGACCAACCTGGTTGTTGCTGTACATAGCCATGCTGGTATGTGTATGCTGGTATGTGTATACTGCCAGCTTGGAGAGAATCATGTGGTATTTACTGTTCGATGTATATAAGATTTACCTTACCGGATGCAGTGAGTGAGTGAGAGAAAGCGAGAGTGAGAGTATAGCACATAGCGTTACAGAATAGTGAGAGGGGAAGTGTAATACACAGTGTAATTGAGGGTGGGAAGCAGCATGACAACACTATATATATATATATATATATATATATATATATATGATATATAAATATATATATATATATATATATATATAAATTAAATATTTAATTATATATATATATCTATTTTCTTGGCACTTAATCTCTCTTCCTCTTTTTCTGTCTCTTCTCCCTCCCTCACTCTCCCTATCTCCCTCATGTGTGTTATTCTCCCAGCTCCCCTAGACCTGTGGGACTGGTATTCGTGTGTACATGTGTGTGTTTGTGTGCGTACCTGTGTAATTGGTCTTTGTATGTACTTGCATATGTGCATGTATATTGGTGTGCTTGTATATATATATGTGTATATTGGCTGTCGTGTGTGAGATGTATGCATACTGGTGTGCTTACCTTGTGTGTACTGGGGGGAGTCGAGGCCTGGCTCCTGACTCCGCCTAATTGAGCCTCATAGAAGATCATTGCTGGTAAGTTTTACGTCGTTACTGTGTAAATCTTACCGACGGTGTTTACACTTAGTGTATATTACTATGTAAATTGACTAATAGCTTTTACACTTCTTACTTTCTTATTAGCTCTTATTGCTCTAAACCCGTAGGGATCATAGAGCGCCTGGTGCCCTACAAGGTTACAAGTTTGATTCCCGGCACTCCCTCCACAACTCGTTAGGTTTGGTTCCTCGAGTGTCGCCTGGACTAGTCTGGTTGTAAACCTTTTGTAAACACACACCTTGTTAGATGTGTGTACTCACATATTTATAGTTGCAGGGGTCGATACACGGCTCCTGGCTTCGCCTCTTAGCTGGTCGCTACTAGGTCCACACACTCCCTGCTCCATGAGCTTTTCCACACCTCTTCTTAAAGCTGTGTATGGATCCTACCTCCACTACTTCACTCTACAGATTGCTCCTCTTCATGACAACTATATGACTGAAGAAATACTTCCTAACATCCCCGTGACTCGTCTGAGTTTTCAACTTCCAGTTGTGTCCTCTTGTGCCTATTATTGTCTCTCTGTTCAGTTTTGGAGTTTAAGTACCTTTGATACTGTCGGTATTGAACTGCAAGGAAAAATACACTATGTATGTAGCTGAGGTATGTAAACAAACCATACCACGGGCGGGGATAGAACCCGCGATTAATCTCAAAACTCCAGACCGCCGCGGGTTCTATCCCCGCCCGTGGTATGGTTTGTTTCCAATCGTGTCATTACGATTTCGTGAGTTATGTTAACGGCTTTGAGGGGACTTGAACTAGAGTTCGTCACGGCCACGCTAGCTGGAGATTCGTCTGTAAAAATTTGCATTTGTGGTCACAGTGGTGCCTATGCTAACCTTTCTATGGTGTAGAAATATACCTAGTTGAACGAATCTTATTGTGGCTAGCTGGTCTAGTGGCCAACACGACGGTCTGGAGTTTTGAGAGACTCTGATCGCGGGTTCGAACCCCACCCGTGGTATGGTTTGTTTGCAATCGGTCATTACGATTTCGTGAGTCAGAGGTATGTAAGACTGTAGGTAGGTGTATTGTATATAAAATTGTAGGTAGGTGTATTGTATGTGAGACTGTAGGTAGGTGTATGTAAGACTGTAGGTAGGTGTATTGTATGTAAGACTGTAGGTAGGTGTATATAAGACTGTGGGTAGGTGAAATGAAGACTGTGGGTAGTGTATTGTATGTAAAAACTTAGGTAGGTGTATGTAAGACTGTAGTTGGGCGTATGTAAGACTGTGGGTTTAGGTGTATGTAAGACTGTAGGTAGGTGTATTGTATGTAAGACTGTAGGTAGGTGTATGTAAGACTGTAGGTAGGTGTATGTAAGACTGTAGGTAGGTGTATTGTATGTAAGACTGTAGGTAGGTGTATGTAAGACTGTGGGTAGGTGTATGTAAGACTGTGGGTGGGTTTGTATTGGTAGTAAAACTGTAGGTAGGTGTATGTAAAGACTGTAGGTAGGTATGTAAGACTGTAGGTAGGGTATGCAAGACTGTAGGTAGGTGTATGTAAGACTGTAGGTAGGTGTATGCAAGACTGTAGGTAGGTGTATGCAAGACTGTAGGTAGGTGTATGCAAGACTGTAGGTAGGTGTATGCAAGACTGTAGGTAGGTGTATTGTATGTAAGACTGTAGGTAGGTGTACCGTACGTACGATTGTACGAGCATCACAGTAGGCCTACTACATAATTGTATGTTATATGCAGTAATACTTTAGTACGTGTTTGACCACAGTAACCTGCAATGTTATAAACTGTCTTCTATCAAATTGTTTGTGCAAAATATACAGTGGTGTCTCGGGTTACGAACATAATTCATTCCAGAAGGCTGTTCGAGTGCCGATACCGAACGAGGTGCCTCGGGTTACGAACATAATTCATTCCAGAAGGCTGTTCGAGTACCGATACCGAACGAACAGAATTGTTCGAGGTGGGAGTTGTTCGTGTGCCGAGGTACTACTGTACTTAACTGATGGAGGCTTCCGGGGGTCAGCGCCCCCGCGGTCTTGTTCCAGAGCTGTTATCCCCGTGGATCGGGGCTTGATCAGCCAAGCTGTTACTACTTTCTAATTCCGTTACTGCTAAGCATAACTGATGTACAGATGTAACAGTTGTGCAGCGCCAGGTTAAACCGAACGTGTTTCGATCAGCGAACGAACAGTTTTAACAGTGGATCGTTCATGTCTTAAGAGATGTTGCTGTTCTTAAAGCTATATGAAGTGGGTTGGTGTAGGCCTCTTCAAGGCTGGTGTAGGCCTCTTCAAGGCTGGTGTAGGCCTCTTCAAGGCTTGCGAAGTGCTCTTCTTCTAAGCATTGAGAGCGGCTCACCTCTTCCTCATGTCAAATATCATTATCATTTGAGTTAGGCAGCGTTTCGCCCACTAGGGGGGTTTCAGCCCCCCAAAAAAAGGTAGGGCGAGATGTTTGTTAAATAGGTCCCTCTAGCGCAAGTCCTCTAGGGGGATAGCTGCTATGCCCCCTGCATACCTGAATATGACCCGAGTTTGGGTATACAAGAACTAGTATAGTAAATATGACACATACAGTCAATTTTAAATATGACACGTGTGTATATCATTAATCTTACGCAAATACAAAGCGCAGTCAACTACGGGGAATTTTGAATGATAGCTCTAGGCCTTTCGTGTTGCAATCACATCTTCAGGAGCTTGCAGTGTTGCAAAAATGAGTAGGAAGTCCAGGTAGATTTGTTCAGGGGAACGACTCCAGCTAGCTAGAACGTCCTCTTGAATTAATTTATCTGGACTTCCTACTCATTTCTGCAACATTGCAAGCTCTTGATTGCAACACGAAGGCCTAGAGCTATCATTCAACTCCCTCCGTGGTCGTTTTGCATGTATAGAAACTACCTTCTCCATTCTTGTATACAAACTGTCCTAGTGTCAGTATTTAGGTATGACCAGTATATCAGGTGTCAGCCACATGACTGGCGTCAGGAAAGTAGCCATCAACTTGACCGGAAGTTTCTATTTTAGTGGTGAACTGGAAATTGATGCAATTACGTCAATACCTCAAATTGAATTCTGTACCAGTGGTATTAATATACATGGTGCATCGTACCGTACCTCTGTGTGTGTGTGTGTGTGTGTGTGTGTGTGTGTGTGTACTCGCCTAATTGTACTCACCTAATTGTGGTTGCAGGGTCGATACTCAGCTCCTGGGCCCCCCCTCTTCACTGATCGCTACTAGGGGCCTCTCCCTCTCTGCTTCCGACTTTGTCATACCTTTCTTAAAACTATGTATGGTTCCTGCGTCCCACTACTTCACTAGCTAGGCTATTCTACTTCCTGACGACTCTTTGACTGAAGAAATACTTCCTAATGTCCCTGTGACTCGTCTGAGTCCCTTTAGCTTCCAGTTTTGTGACCCTTGTTTTCTGTGTCCCCTCTCTGGAACATCCAATCTTTGTCCACCTTGTCTATTTCCCGCAGTATCTTGTATTCGTTATCTTGTCCCCTGACCCTTCTGTCCTCCAGTGTCCGTCAGCCGATTTCTCTCAACCTTTCCTCGTACGGCATCCCCTGAGCTCTGGACTAGCCTTGTTACAAACCTTTGTACTTTCTCTAACTTCTTGACGTGGTTGACCAGGTGTGGGTTCCAGACAGGTGCTTCATACTCCAGTATGGGCCTAACATACACAGTGTACAGTGTCGGAACGATTCTTTAAATTTAAAGGTATCGAACGCTATTCTCAGGGTTTTCCAGGCGCCCGTATGCTCAGCAGTTATTTGGTTGATGTGTGCCTCCGGTGATGTGCTCAGTGTTAGGTCACCCCAAGGTCTTTCTCCCTGAGTGAGGTCTGTAGTCTTTGTCCACCTAGCCTATACTCTGTCTGCGTCTTCTTTGCCCCTCCCCAATCTTCATGTGTGTAGTATTTTGTGTGTGTGTGTGTGTGTTTTTAACGAGGGTAGATGAGTTAGTGTTTTTGTTAAAACCCAAAGGGTAAACGATTCAGTGATATACAAAAGTTAGATGAATTACGTTTTATTAGTATTTTTATTGTTTTATTTTTCGTTCCCGTGTTTTTTGAGTGGTTTCCGGGGTCAAACGCCCCCCTCCCCGCGCCCGGTTCCAGACCGCACTTAAATTGGGGAGGTTGTAAATTAATAAGAACAGTTAAAAACGGGATTAAAGTGTACTCTGGGTGTATGTTTTGCACCAGAGTGCAAAAAAAATTTAACAGGCTTTTAGTTTCACATTGGGGTGAAAGAGGTAACACCTTCCTGGAATGGTTGTCTGGCACCTGCTACCTGTGTACAGTTACCTGCCTCACAGGTCTGGCAGCCTGCTACCTGTGGTACAGGTTACCTGCCTCACAGGTCTGGCAGCCTGCTACCTGTGGTACAGGTTACCTGCCTCACAGGTCTGGCAGCCTGCTACCTGTGGTACAGGTTACCTGCCTCACAGGTCTGGCAGCCTGCTACCTGTGGTACAGGTTACCTGCCTCACAGGTCTGGCAGCCTGCTACCTGTGGTACAGGTTACCTGCCTCACAGGTCTGGCAGCCTGCTACCTGTGGTACAGGTTACCTGCCTCACAGGTCTGTCTGGAGTGTATTCCGGGGATCAACGCCCCCACGACTAGGCCTCCCGGTGGATCAGGGCCTGATCAACCAGGCTGTTATAGGTCACTGGTATCAGTGTTAGAAAAGTGGAGTATTGTGCTCGCTTTGTGGTAGTTGATTCATGGCTCCTGGTCCCCACCTCTTAACTTAAATCGACTGGTTTCACTGATTTCTAGCTTCCAGGACACTATCATATCTACTCCTGAAGCTGTGTGTTGCACGGGAAGTGTAGTGGATGAGTGAGAGAGGAGTACAGTGGATGAGAAGTGTAGTAAGTGAGACAGCAGTGAAACAGACTCGCAGCAAAAACTAGTCAGCCTATGAGTCAGGAGTAAGGTAGTCAGGTCAGCCAAGGTGAAAGTAATATCCAACCACAAATTTATTTATAATTATATATAATATATATATATATATATATATATATATATATATATATATATATATATATATATATATATATATATATATATATATGAGAGAGAGAGAGAGAGAATGGAGCGAAACAGAATGACTTCAAGAGTGTATCAGTCTGTAGTGGAAGGAAGGCGGGGTAGGGGTCGGCCTAGGAAAGGTTGGAGAGAGGGGGTAAAGGAGGTTTTGTGCGCGAGGGGCTTGGACTTCCAGCAGGTATGCATGAGCGTGTTTGATAGGAGTGAATGGAGACAAATGGTTTTTAATACTTGACGTGCTGTTGGAGTGTGAGCAAAGTAACATTTATGAAGGGGTTCAGGGAAACCGGCAGGCCGGACTGAGTCCTGGAGATGGGAAGTACAGTGCCTGCACTCTGAAGGAGGGGTGTTAATGTTGCAGTTTAAAAACTGTAGTGTAAAGCACCCTTCTGGCAAGACAGTGATGGAGTGAATGATGGTGAAAGTTTTTCTTTTTCGGGACACCCTGCCTTGGTGGGAATCGGCCAGTGTGATAATAAAATATATATATATAATATATATATATATATATATATATATATATATATATAATATATATATATATATATTAATATATAATATATATATATATATATATAATACACACACACACACACACAACACACACACACACACACACACACACACACACACACACACACACACACACACATTATTTATTGTGTGTGTGTGTGTTGTGTGTGTGTGTGTGTGTGTTGCGCGTGCGGAGGCTGGAAGATAACAACCATCCAGGGGGTACTTTAACCCCCCCATCCCCCCGTCATATAATAGATTGGCAGACAGCCAAAATCTAGGGAACCAGTCCCCTTTTTTAAAGTCATGCCAGGGTGATAAAGAAGCGTGTTAAACGTTCTGCACTCTGGCAGGACTACTGGTTCTTTCCTTCTTGCCTCGTGAGAAAGCTGACAGATAAATCTTATTGCAGACTTCCAGTTATACACAGTAAACACTTGACTGTCGAGTTTCTTAGCAGTTGTTTAGAGTCCTGGTTTGAGAGCGGGTCGCGGGGGCCATCATCCCCCGGGGCCATCATCCCCCGGGGCCATCATCCCCCGGGGCCATCATCCCCCGAGGCCATCATCCCCCGAGTCCATCATCCCCCAAACTGATAACTTTACGTTCCTCTCCCCTCAAGGGAGAGGTTCTATCATGCTGGTGAGGGGCTCTTGATCCAAGGAGCTGGACATGTCCTTCCCTTTGATCGAACCTGATTGCTTTCCACTCCCCAGGACTTATGATCTCACACGGGTTTAATGTTACCTGGTTAAATGGAGGTTATTCCGGGGATCAACGCCCCCGCGGCCCGGTCCATGACCAGGCCTCCCGATGGATCAGGGCCTGATCAACTAGGCTGTTACTGCTGGCCGCACGCAGTCCAACGTACGAGCCACAGCCCGGCTGATCCGGCACTGACTTTAGGTATCTGTCCAGCTCTCTCTTGAAGGCAGCCAGGGGTTTATTGGCAATTCCCCTAATGCTTGATGGGAGGCTGTTGAACAGTTTTGGGCCCCGGACACTTATGGTGTTTTCCCTTAGTGTACCAATGGCACCCCTATCTTTTATTGGGGGCATTTTGCATCGCCTGCCCAGTTTTTTTACTTTCGTAGGGAGTGATTTCTGTGTGCAGATTTGGGACCATTCCTTCCAGATTTTCCAAGTGTAGATTATGATATATCTCTCCTCCCGCGTTCCAACGAGTACAAGTCAAGTGCTTCCAAGCGTTCCCAGTAATTAAGGTGCTTGACAGAATTATATGTGCAGTAAAGGATCTCTGTACACTCTCTAGATCTGCGATTTCACCTGCTTTGTATGGAGATGTTAATGTACAGCAGTATTCCAGCCTAGAGAGAACAAGTGATTTGAAAAGGATCATCATGGGCTTGGCATCTCTCGTTTTGAAAGTTCTCATTATCCATCCTATCATTTTCTTTGCACGTGCGATCGTGGCACTGTTGTGATCCTTGAAAGTGAGATCCTCAGACATTACTACTCCCAGGTCCCTTACATTATTTTTCCGCTCTATTGTATGGCCGGAGTCAGTAGTATACTCTGTTCTAGTTATTATCTCCTCCCCCAACAATAAGGAAATTAAAAATAATTACAATACTAGTAACAATAACATAATACCAATAGTAATGTAATACCAATAATGTAATACCAATAATGTAATACCAACAATATAATACCAATAATATAATACCACATATAATATAACCCCAGTAATAATATAACACCAGTAGTAATAACACCAATAATATAATACCAATAATATTATTGGTATTATATTAATGTTAATATAGCAATAAAAATAATTTGATATCTGATGTGAATACCTTTATGATTCTAGTTTCCTCAGACTTACGTTATTTTGTTGCGTTAGTCCGTTGTATAATTTTATTGTGATGGATTATTGTTACCAGACTTGCTGCCTATGATTGAGCGAGTCATGATTATACTGTCTACATTGTGACCGACCTCTCATGTTGTCTCACTTGTATGTTGATGGTAGTGGTGTTATGTTGCTACATACTGGTCGGTATTGATGGTGTTATGTTGCTACATACTGGTCGGTATTGATGGTGTTATGTTGGTACATACTGGTCGGTATTGATGGTGTTATGTTGGTACATACTGGTCGGTATTGATGGTGTTATGTTGCTACATACTGGTCGGTATTGATGGTGTTATGTTGGTACATACTGGTCGGTATTGATGGTGTTATGTTGCACATACTGGTCGGTATTGATGGTGTTATGTTGGTACATACTGGTCGGTATTGATGGTGTTATGTTGGTACATACTGGTCGGTATTGATGGTGTTATGTTGCTACATACTGGTCGGTATTGATGGTGTTATGTTGGTAACATACTGGTCGGTATTGATGGTGTTATGTTGCTACATACTGGTCGGTATTGATGGTGTTAGGTTGGTACATACTGGTCGGTATTGATGGTGTTATGTTGCTACATACTGGTCAGTATTGATGGTGTTATGTTGCTACATACTGGTCGGTATTGATGGTGTTATGTTGGTACATACTGGTCGGTATTGATGGTGTTATGTTGGTACATACTGGTCGGTATTGATGGTGTTATGTTGCTACATACTGGTCGGTATTGATGGTGTTATGTTGGTACATACTGGTCGGTATTGATGGTGTTATGTTGGTACATACTGGTCGGTATTGATGGTGTTATGTTGCTACATACTGGTCAGTATTGATGGTGTTATGTTGCTACATACTGGTCGGTATTGATGGTGTTATGTTGGTACATACTGGTCGGTATTGATGGTGTTATGTTGGTACATACTGGTCGGTATTGATGGTGTTATGTTGCTACATACTGGTCGGTATTGATGGTGTTATGTTGGTACATACTGGTCGGTATTGATGGTGTTATGTTGCTACATACTGGTCGGTATTGATGGTGTTATGTTGGTACATACTGGTCGGTATTGATGGTGTTATGTTGCTACATACTGGTCAGTATTGATGGTGTTATGTTGCTACATACTGGTCGGTAATTGATGGTGTTATGTTGGTAACATACTGGTCGGTATTGATGGTGTTTATGTTGTACATACTGGTCGGTATTGATGGTGTTATGTTGCACATACTTGGTCGGTATTGATGGTGTTATGTTTGCTACATACTGGTCGGTATTGATGGTGTTATGTTGCTACATACTGGTCAATATTGATGTGTTATGTTGCTACATACTGGTCAATATTGATGTGTTATGTTGCTACATACTGGTCGGTATTGATGGTGTTATGTTGCTACATACTGGTCAATATGATGGTGTTTGTTGGTACATACTGGTCAATATTGATGGTGTTATGTTGCAATCACTATGGTCGGTATTGATGGTGTTATGTTGTCTACATACTGGTCTCAATATTGATTGGTGTTTATGTTGCTACATACTGGTCAATATTGATGGTGTTATGTTGCTACATTACTGGTCAATATTGATGGTGTTACGTTGCTACATACTGGTCAATATTGATGGTGTTATGGTTGCTACATACTGGTCAATATTGATGGTGTTATGTTGCTACATACTGGTCGGTATTGATGGTGTTAGTTGGTACATACTGGTCAATATTGATGGTTTGTTATGTTGCTACATACTGGTCGGTATTGATGGTGTTATGTTGCTACATACTGGTCAATATTGATGGTGTTATGTTGCTACATATGGTCAATATTGATGGTGTTATGTTGCTACATACTGGTCAATATTGATGGTGTTATGTTGCTACATACTGGTCAATATTGATGGTGTTACGTTGCTACATACTGGTCAATATTGATGGTGTTATGTTGCTACATACTGGTCAATATTGATGGTGTTATGTTGCTACATACTGGTCGGTATTGATGGTGTTATGTTGCTACATACTGGTCGGTATTGATGGTGTTATGTTGCTACATACTGGTCAATATTGATGGTGTTATGTTGCTACATACTGGTCGATATTGATGGTGTTATGTTGGTACATACTGGTCGGTATTGATGGTGTTATGTTGCTACATACTGGTCGGTATTGATGGTGTTATGTTGCTACATACTGGTCGATATTGATGGTGTTATGTTGCTACATACTGGTCGGTATTGATGGTGTTATGTTGCTACATACTGGTCAATATTGATGGTGTTATGTTGCTACATACTGGTCAATATTGATGGTGTTATGTTGCTACATACTGGTCGGTATTGATGGTGTTATGTTGGTACATACTGGTCAATATTGATGGTGTTATGTTGCTACATACTGGTCAATATTGATGGTGTTACGTTGCTACATACTGGTCAATATTGATGGTGTTATGTTGCTACATACTGGTCAATATTGATGGTGTTATGTTGCTACATACTGGTCAATATTGATGGTGTTATGTTGCTACATACTGGTCGGTATTGATGGTGTTATGTTGCTACATACTGGTCAATATTGATGGTGTTATGTTGCTACATACTGGTCAATATTGATGGTGTTATGTTGCTACATACTGGTCAATATTGATGGTGTTATGTTGCTACATACTGGTCGGTATTGATGGTGTTATGTTGCTACATACTGGTCGATATTGGTGTTATGTTGCTACATACTGGTCAATATTGATGGTGTTATGTTGCTACATACTGGTCGGTATTGATGGTGTTATGTTGCTACATACTGGTCGATATTGATGGTGTTATGTTGCTACATACTGGTCAATATTGATGGTGTTATGTTTCTACATACTGGTCAATATTGATGGTGTTATGTTTCTACATACTGGTCAATATTGATGGTGTTATGTTGCTACATACTGGTCAATATTGATGGTGTTACGTTGCTACATACTGGTCAATATTGATGGTGTTATGTTGCTACATACTGGTCAATATTGGTGTTACGTTGCTACATACTGGTCAATATTGATGGTGTTATGTTGCTACATACTGGTCAATATTGATGGTGTTACGTTGCTACATACTGGTCAATATTGATGGTGTTACGTTGCTACATACTGGTCAATATTGATGGTGTTACGGTGCTACATACTGGTCAATATTGATGGTGTTACGGTGCTACATACTGGTCAATATTGATGGTGTTATGTTGCTACATACTGGTCAATATTGATGGTGTTACGTTGCTACATACTGGTCAATATTGATGGTGTTATGTTGCTACATACTGGTCAATATTGATGGTGTTATGTTGCTACATACTGGTCAATATTGATGGTGTTATGTTGCTACATACTGGTCAAGATAATGTTGTCAGACAGCAGGAAACAAGGAGAGTGGGAAATTCTTTATAGCATAAGGGAATCACCAGCAGACCCCCTGGCTGCCTTCAAGAGGGAGCTGGACAGACAGTCGGTGCCGGATCAGCCGGGCTGTGCTTCGTACGTTGGACTACGTGCGGCCAGCAGTAACAGCCTGGTTAATCAGGCCTTGATCCACCTGGAGGCGTGGTCGTGAACCGGGCCGCGGGGGCGTTGATCCACGGAATACCCTCCAGGTAGTGGTGTTGTAATGGTCAAAAAGTTATGCCAACCTGTTATGATATCAACAAGTTATGAGGTCAGCAGGTTTTGATGTCAGGAAGTTATGTCAGCAAGTTATGATGTCAGCAACTTAAGAGGTGACGAATCACTTGTCTAGTGCTTTTTTTTTTTCCATCACGCAATTTTCTTAGCCAATTAGAGAGAGGCGAATGGCGCAAGACTGACGAATAGCGCAAGACTGACGGATGACCTACTGGCCATCCGTCAGCCTGCCTATACTAGGCACCTTATCAGACCCAAACCCACTAACAAAAATGTTGAATAGTTTGAGTTTGTGACACACTACTACAGTTTGCTGTGTTCTCAGTGTGTGTGACACGCTGATACAGAGTTCAGTATCATGTACAGAGGCAGATACTGTTTGGAAGTTATACAGATGGGATTGATAGAGAGGAAGATGTATTGTTGACAGAGAAAGAGCTGGAAAATAGTAACGTTAAGAGGGTGTATAAATTATTATTGAAGGTGTGGGGGACGTCCAATGAAGGGTGACGTACAAGGTGTGAAGGTGGTGTAGGGGACGTCCAATGAAGGGTGACGTACAAGGTGTGAAGGTGGTGTGGGGGACGTCCAATGAAGGGTGACGTACAAGGTGTGAAGGTGGTGTGGGGGACGTCCAATGAAGGGTGACGTACAAGGTGTGAAGGTGGTGTGGGGGACGTCCAATGAAGGGTGACGTACAAGGTGTGAAGGTGGTGTGGGGGACGTCCAATGAAGGGTGGACGTACAAGGTGTGAAGGTGGTGTGGGGGACGTCCAATGAAGGGTGACGTACAAGGTGTGAAGGTGGTGTGGGGGACGTCCAATGAAGGGTGACGTACAAGGTGTGAAGGTGGTGTGGGGGACGTCCAATGAAGGGTGACGTACAAGGTGTGAAGGTGGTGTGGGGGACGTCCAATGAAGGGTGACGTACAAGGTGTGAAGGTGGTGTGGGGGACGTCCAATGAAGGGTGACGTACAAGGTGTGAAGGTGGTGTGGGGGACGTCCAATGAAGGGTGACGTACAAGGTGTGAAGGTGGTGTGGGGGACGTCCAATGAAGGGTGACGTACAAGGTGTGAAGGTGGTGTGGGGGACGTCCAATGAAGGGTGGACGTACAAGGTGTGAAGGTGGTGTGGGGGACGTCCAATGAAGGGTGACGTACAAGGTGTGAAGGTGGTGTGGGGGACGTCCAATGAAGGGTGACGTACAAGGTGTGAAGGTGGTGTGGGGGACGTCCAATGAAGGGTGACGTACAAGGTGTGAAGGTGGTGTGGGGGACGTCCAATGAAGGGTGACGTACAAGGTGTGAAGGTGGTGTGGGGGACGTCCAATGAAGGGTGACGTACAAGGTGTGAAGGTGGTGTGGGGGACGTCCAATGAAGGGTGACGTACAAGGTGTGAAGGAGGTGTAGGGGGCGTCCAGTGAAGGGTGACGTACAAGGTGTGAAGAAGGTGTAGGGGGCGTCCAGTGAAGGGTGACGTACAAGGTGTGAAGAAGGTGTAGGGGGCGTCCAGTGAAGGGTGACGTACAAGGTGTGAAGGTGTAGGGGGCGTCCAGTGAAGGGTGACGTACAAGGTGTGAAGGAGGTGCAGGGGACGTCCAGTGAAGGGTGACGTACAAGGTGTGAAGGTGGTGCAGGGGACGTCCAGTGAAGGGTGACGTACAAGGTGTGAAGGTGGTGTGGGGGACGTCCAATGAAGGGTGACGTACAAGGTGTGAAGGTGGTGTGGGGGACGTCCAATGAAGGGTGACGTACAAAGTGAAGGTGGTGTGGGGGACGTCCAATGAAGGGTGACGTACAAAGTGAAGGTGGTGTGGGGGACGTCCAATGAAGGGTGACGTACAAGGTGTGAAGGAGGTGTAGGGGGCGTCCAGTGAAGGGTGACGTACAAGGTGTGAAGGAGGTGTAGGGGGCGTCCAGTGAAGGGTGACGTACAAGGTGTGAAGGTGGTGCAGGGGACGTCCAGTGAAGGGTGACGTACAAGGTGTGAAGGTGGTGCAGGGGACGTCCAGTGAAGGGTGACGTACAAGGTGTGAAGGTGGTGCAGGGGACGTCCAGTGAAGGGTGACGTACAAGGTGTGAAGGTGGTGCAGGGGACGTCCAGTGAAGGGTGACGTACAAGGTGTGAAGGTGGTGCAGGGGACGTCCAGTGAAGGGTGACGTACAAGGTGTGAAGGTGGTGCAGGGGACGTCCAGTGAAGGGTGACGTACAAGGTGTGAAGGTGGTGCAGGGGACGTCCAGTGAAGGGTGACGTACAAGGTGTGAAGGTGGTGCAGGGGACGTCCAGTGAAGGGTGACGTACAAGGTGTGAAGGAGGTGTAGGGGGCGTCCAGTGAAGGGTGACGTACAAGGTGTGAAGGTGGTGCAGGGGACGTCCAGTGAAGGGTGACGTACAAGGTGTGAAGGTGGTGCAGGGGACGTCCAGTGAAGGGTGACGTACAAGGTGTGAAGGTGGTGCAGGGGACGTCCAGTGAAGGGTGACGTACAAGGTGTGAAGGTGGTGCAGGGGACGTCCAGTGAAGGGTGACGTACAAGGTGTGAAGGTGGTGCAGGGGACGTCCAGTGAAGGGTGACGTACAAGGTGTGAAGGTGGTGCAGGGGACGTCCAGTGAAGGGTGACGTACAAGGTGTGAAGGTGGTGCAGGGGACGTCCAGTGAAGGGTGACGTACAAGGTGTGAAGGTGGTGCAGGGGACGTCCAGTGAAGGGTGACGTACAAGGTGTGAAGGTGGTGCAGGGGACGTCCAGTGAAGGGTGACGTACAAGGTGTGAAGGTGGTGCAGGGGACGTCCAGTGAAGGGTGACGTACAAGGTGTGAAGGTGGTGCAGGGGACGTCCAGTGAAGGGTGACGTACAAGGTGTGAAGGTGGTGCAGGGGACGTCCAGTGAAGGGTGACGTACAAGGTGTGAAGGTGGTGCAGGGGACGTCCAGTGAAGGGTGACGTACAAGGTGTGAAGGTGGTGCAGGGGACGTCCAGTGAAGGGTGACGTACAAGGTGGGGATGTCCCAGGAAGTGATATACAAGGTGTTAAGGTGGTATTTACTAAACCTCCAGTAGACTTATGTGAGAGTGTTAACTAACAGACCAGAGAGGAGGCGGCTGGAACCTTTTATGACGTTTCACCCAACACTGGACTTTATCAACCTTGGGCGAAACTTTTCCATAAAAGGTTTTCCCCGCTACTTTATTTCCACTTGTTGGCTTACACTCAGGTTTACTCATCAGTGCACAGAGTTCTCTTACTGCTAAGAATACAATATGTAGACAACACGCCTTTGTTGACAAACGTTTCGCTCTAAGGTGAGCTGTGTTCCACACATCGTATCTCTTAACCATGTTTGTTGACAGGTGTTGGACTCTCAGCATCACCAGCGTGTGAAAGAATAATTTCTCCTGACTCTTTGTGTTGTTTGATGACTAGCAGTGTGGAGCTTGTGGTCGCTTGGAGATTCCACCTGCGGTTGGAGTGCTTCGTCAGACTGCTTTTTAAGGGATTTAGGGTAATTGGTTACCTGTTTTTTGAGGCGTGATGTTTTGAAGGAGTGAAGTATCTACATTCTCAATGTTGGTTTTGAAGGAGGGATGTAGAGTGTCTGCACTCGGAATGTCGAGGAGGGAGGGAGGTCATGGATGGCAAAAGAATGAACGCCAGATATTTTATGTCGTCTTCGAAAAGGCGCCTCGGGAGCCAAGTGGTGTTGAATATACTGTCAGGAGAAGAAAAGGGTATTGGGGTAGACAGTCCCTCCAACCTGTCTCCACGAAAAAGGGTATTGGGGTAGACAGTCCCTCCAACCTGTCTCCACGAAAAAGGGTATTGGGGTAGACAGTCCCTCCAACCTGTCTCCACGAAAAAGGGTATTGGGGTAGACAGTCCCTCCAACCTGTCTCCACGAAAAAGGGTATTGGGGTAGACAGTCCCTCCAACCTGTCTCCACGAAAAAGGGTATTGGGGTAGACAGTCCCTCCAACCTGTCTCCACGAAAAAGGGTATTGGGGTAGACAGTCCCTCCAACCTGTCTCCACGAAAAAGGGTATTGGGGTAGACAGTCCCTCCAACCTGTCTCCACGAAAAAGGGTATTGGGGTAGACAGTCCCTCCAACCTGTCTCCACGAAAAAGGGTATTGGGGTAGACAGTCCCTCCAACCTGTCTCCACGAGACACACGCAGAATGAATCATGCCGCTTATAAAAGAATGTGACGGTGTTCCGTGCACGTTTTTTCACTGTTAGAGGCAGAGATGAAGATGAAACCTCGTTCACGAACATGACTGAGGAAACCCTGAGTGCGCAACACCGGTATGGAAACCTCACAGGGTCAAGCACGTGTAAAGAAGCCCCGAGAAAGTTAAGTCCCTTATGAGACTGTCGTAACGTGACCAACCCACGCTGAAGGAACGCACAAGAGGAGATACTAAGGACAAGAGGAGTTATGAGCAAGACATAAAAAATACTCTGGAGAGATGAGTACTGGGAGACACAAATGGAAGAAGATTATCTAGATAACGTCAAGAGACGTTAGACAGCATTTTTACTGTGTAAATATAATAAGACAGACGTATCAGACGTTTCACAGACATGCCACAAGTTAGTAACTGGAATCAGTTAGGAAAGTGACTCGACACGCTAGTACAGAAGTAGACATGACACGGGAGAACCTGACCTGGGAGCCAGGGGCCTCGACCCTAGCTATCCCAGCTAGGTAATTGTAGTAAGCATTCGTGAGCGTTGCAGCCAGGCAGGTGGTGACTAGCGTAGCACCACGCACGATATAACACGAACTCTGTTGACTCACTCTCTCTCTCTCTCTCTCTCTCTCTCTCTCTCTCTCTCTCTCTCTCTCTCTCCCCGTCTCTCCAGTTTACCTGGAGAGAGTTTCGGGGGTCAACGCCCCCGCGGCCCGGTCTGTAACCAGGCCTCATGGTGGATCAGAGCCTGATCAACCAGGCTGTTACTGCTGGCTGCACGCATATTTCAGACATCACAAAGACAGAGTGGTAATAAACAGAGAAATATCCAGTATTAACAAAGTACAAAGGTCAGTACCCTGAGGCACTGTCCTGGAACCTCTGCTGTTTCTTACCCTCACAAAATAATATAAACAGTTGTTCTATAAGATTTGTAGGTAAAACAGCACCAGTTCGTCGAGGAATTGATTCATATAACATTTGAAGATTATCCAGGGGAATTTTGTTCCATTGTTCCAGTACAACCTGTTCTAACTCTTCCAGACACGACGGTGGAGGAAATCTGTCCCCGACTTGCTGGTCCAGTTGACCTCACAGATGCCCCATAAGTAGCATATAACCCTAATTTTAAAAGTGGTGGAGTGGTAAGCCAGTGGAAGGCCTCTGGCAGATGACCAAAGCTCCAGCGGTGTGAATTGGAACATTATCGTCTTGGAAGACGTTTAAATTGATTATTTAGTCATTCGACTGTTGAGTCAGCAGGTGTTCATGCTATTTTCTCCAGCTCTGGTAGATAAACACACTCGTCACATCTTCGTATCACCATTTGCAGACGACACCAAAACAAACATGAAAATCACATCTGTATAAGAAGCTGAAATTTGACAGGATGATGTAAACAGTCTGTGGAGAATAACATGACGTTCAGTGGTGGCAAGTCTCGGCGGCGGCGGCGGCACCGGCGGCACTAGTGATGGTGGTGGCAGCATCACCCGCACCGGAGATGAGTGTGGACTGACAGATGATGTCCGGATGCTGGAAGGTGCTAGGGATGGCTGGGGATGGCTACGAAACACTGGAAATGGCCGAGAAACAAGCTGGGAATGGCTAAGAGCAGCTGGGAATAACTAGAGCTGGGAAGTGCTGAGAACGATTCTGGGGAACTGGGATGTGCCGAGAACCATTCTGGGGAGCTGGGACGTGCCGAGAACCATTCTGGGGAGCTGGGACGCGCCGAGAACCATTCTGGGGAGCTGGGACGTGCTGTGTGTGTGTGTGTGTGTGTAGGCCGCTAACAGCAACAGCCTGGTTAACCATATATGTGGTTAATCTTGATAGAAGGAATATGCTCGTAGGTATGCCACCATTACCCCCTCTCCACCACACACACGCACGCGTCTATGATCAGCAGTTGGAGCCCGCACTGTTCCTGCCTCTCAGTACTTAAAGGAGAACCTTGAATGTCCCTTCATAATACCATGACTGTAGATTGTTACCACTGTATAGTTTATACTGTGATGGATATGTGGGGCAGCGGGCCTCCAGCAGCAACAGCCTGGTTGACCAGGCAAGCACCAGACGAGCTTGTCCCATGGCCGGGCTCAGAGAGTAGATATACTCTAGAAATTCTTCAAAGGTATACTGGTGTATCTACTGAAGTTATTTAATCTGCTGAAGTTACTTATACTTGTGTTACAGCTGAAGTTGTGTACAAAGCTACAGGTCATATATTCTGGGTCATCTGTAACCTTACTGTTGAAGCACTGTCTGCCAGACATTGTCAGGGAGGGAGGGGGGGAGGGGGAGGTAGGTGAGTGATGGTTATGGTGGGTGCGGACAGTGATGACGACAGTTGTAGGGTTCATAACACTACTGGAGCAGTGATGGATGAAGACTCCAGCTCCAGTACAAACTTAACACCCTGGATGACACAACCGGGAGGGAGGGAGGGACACTAGGGGAGGGAGGGAGGAACACTAGGGGAGGGAGGAACACTAGGGGAGGGGGGAACACTAGGAGAGGGGGGAACACTAGGGGAGGGAGGAACACTAGGGGAGGGAGGAACACTAGGGAAGGAAGGGAACTAGTAAATAATGGGAATGCACTGATGGGAAGTGAAGGGGCAGGAGCGAGCCAGAAACCAGACAAGTGTAGCACTTGTAGACGCTGTAGTAACGTCTTCTAAGATATACATGTACAGGATGTATACAACCATGTATCCATATAATGCACACCTCGAATCAGTCATTTTTACACTCACGAGATTGTTTCACTATCTCCAAGTCATTGCACCTGTTAAACGGTACGACATGTACCCGTTAACACCGTGACTTGCACCTGTTAACGGCATGCCTTGTTAATTCAGCTCTAAAAGTATATATTTACAACACGAATCTGAATTACGTGTTCCCTTGCACATCAAGAATCACACCTCCATTGTCTATCATCGACCTGGTTGACCAGGCTAGCACCAGACGAGCCTGGCCCATGGCCGGGCGCTCCGGGAGTAGTAGAAAGATTCCCAAAACTCATCACAAGGTTTTTACGTGTAAACCAGGGAACGGCAGAAGGTTTGAACTGACAGCAGGAGAGGCTCCCAGAAACGCTGGTCAGTGCGTTAACCACTGGGCCACCTGCCTCTAGCAACATTCACTTCCCTGTGTAATGGTGGTGGTGGTCGAGAGTTTGTTCACGCGCACTTTGAGTTGGAAAGAAACGTTGCTTTAAAAAGCACGTTTCGCTCTGGTGATGGTATAACATACCGACACGATGGAAATGAAAGACAAATGCAATATAGTGGGATAGTTTATTGACAACATTTCGCCCACACAGTGAGCTTTATCAAGTACATAAAGGTAGATCTGTTTGTGACTTGATAAAGCTCACTGTGTGGGCGAAACTGTAGTAAGCAAAGGATCGCATTTGTGTTTTTCCAACGTTTCGCTCTGCTGTAGGGGAGCGAAACGTGCTAAGTCATAGTTTCCCCCCTTTAGAAATTTAACTTCTACGACAGTATTCGTAAACAATGGGTTAAAACCTGTATGGAACGCGTTTTAGGTCAAATAACAGGTCAGCCAATACGTTACGTTAATTAGCAAAAAAAATCGTTAAGCGGGTAATTAGTTTAAACATTGATTGTATTTCGAAATAATCTATATATATGTCAGGGTAATTACGTCCTGGATAATTATTGTGTGTAATGAGGATGGTAATGACGAGCAATGGTAGGATGGTAATGGGAGACTGTGAGATGGTTAATTACTGTAGTTAATGGTGGGTTATTAACGGAGGGAGGGAGCAGGTGTGTGTGTGTGTGTGTGTGTGTGTGTGTGTGTGTGTGTGTGTGTGTGTGTGTACTCACTTAGTTGAGGTTGCAAGGGTCGAGTCCTAGCTCCTGGCCCTGCCTCTTCGCTGGTCGCTACTAGGTCACTCTCCTTGAACCGTGAGCTTTATCATACCTCTGCTTAAAGCTATGTATGGATCCTGTGTGTGTGTGTGTGTGTGTGTGTGTGTGTGTGTGTGTGTGTGTGTGTGTGTGTGTGTGTGTGTGTGTGTGTGTGATAGAGATGTGTCGAATATGTATAACTTGCGATTTTGACTTAAATAGCAACGCTCTTCTTGCCGAATATGGTAAGCGAAAATTTGTTTATGCAATAATTTCACAAATCATTCTGAACGTAACGAAAAAATATATATTTAATTGTTTTCTTATTATTAAATTATTGTAAACTTGTATAAAATATATTTAGTTGGGTTAGGCTAAATTAAATTACGCTTGTTATAATAAGGTTAGGTAAGTTTTCTAAGGTTCTTTTGGTACAAAATTATTAATTTTTATATTAAAGTAAAGGAAAAAATATATCTCTAAATGTATCAGAGAAAATTTTAGAAACGACTTAATTTTAAATGAATTCTTGCTAATTGACCAGTTTTACCTATTCGGCACGATATATTATATATATATATATATATATTATATATATATTTATTTCTTTCTTTCAACACACTGGCCGTATCCCACCGAGGCAGGGTGGCCCAAAAGGAAAAACAAAAGTTTTTCCTTTTACATTTAGTAATATATACAGGAGAAGTTACTAGCCCCTTGCTCCCGGCATTTTAGTCGCCTCTTACAACACGCATGGCTTACGGAGGAAGAATTCTGTTCCACTTCCCCATGGAGGTAAGAGGAAACAAACAAGAACAAGAATTAGAAAGAAAATAGAAGAAAACCCAAAGGGGTGTGTATATATATATATGCTTGTACATGTATGTGTAGTGTGACCTAAGTGTAAGTAGAAGTAGCAAGACGTACTTGAAATCTTGCATGTGTATGAGACAGAAAAAAAAGACACCAGCAATCCTACCATCATGTAAAACAATTACAGGTTTCAGTTTACACTCACTTGGCAGGACGGTAGTACCTCCCTGGGCGGTTGCTGTCTACCAACCTACTACCTAGAATATATATATATATATATATGAGGTAGGAAGGAAATTCCACAGGAGAGACTATCGAGTAGGAACGATAATGTATATTTTTCGACCTCCAGTTGAGGTCCTCTTCAGCAGGCGGGGGCCTGACAGCGAGAGGTAAGCGTTGATAGATTGAAATCTGCGCCTATGTTGAGTTGTATAATGTTAATGACATTGTGATATAATCTTCACTAAAGTGTTAAATCATCACAAATATTGTTACGTCACTGTAGGTTGTGTTATTGTGACGTATATATGTTACTAAATGTAACATAGGTTACGCTCTTCCACTTCGTTACTTAGTTACGTAACGCTGTTACACTTTATTAGTTACGTTACACTTACGTTTCATTACTTATTGACGTCACGCTGTTACGCATTATTACTTGTCACACTTGCTGGCATCACCTGGGTGCAGTAACACCTCGTCACACTTGCTGGCATCACCTGGGCGCAGTAACACCTCGTCACACTTGCAGGCATCACCTGGGCGCAGTAACACCTCGTCACACTTGCTGGCATCACCTGGGCGCAGTAACACCTCGTCACACTTGCTGGCATCACCTGGGCGCAGTAACACCTCGTCACACTTGCTGGCATCACCTGGGCGCAGTAACACCTCGTCACACTTGCTGGCATCACCTGGGTGCAGTAACACCTCGTCACACTTGCTGGCATCACCTGGGTGCAGTAACACCTCGTCACACTTGCTGGCATCACCTGGGTGCAGTAACACCTCGTCACACTTGCTGGCATCACCTGGGCGCAGTAACACCTCGTCACACTTGCTGGCATCACCTGGGCGCAGTAACACCTCGTCACACTTGCTGGCATCACCTGGGCGCAGTAACACCTCGTCACACTTGCTGGCATCACCTGGGTGCAGTAACACCTCGTCACACTTGCTGGCATCACCTGGGTGCAGTAACACCTCGTCACACTTGCTGGCATCACCTGGGCGCAGTAACACCTCGTCACACTTGCTGGCATCACCTGGGCGAAGTTACACCAGTACCCAGAATTTACGTGCTGGCATCACTAGGGTCGCAGTAACAATCGTCACATTGCTGGATATCACCTGGCGTGCAGTGCGGGATAAACCCGTACACTAGACTTTGCTGCACTGTGCTGGAGTTAAATCCACGACTTGGATTACGTGCTGGCTGGGATAAATCCTCGTACCTTAGGATTTACGTGCTAGTGTGGGTTAAATGTCCCAGTACCAGGATATCGGTGCTAGTGCTGGGATAAGGGTCCCAGTACCTAGGATTTACGGTGCTAGTGCTGGGATTAAAGGTCCCAGTACCTAGGATTTACGGTGCTAGTGCTGGGATTAAAGGTCCCAGTACTCAGGATTTACGGTGCTAGTGCTGGGATTAAAGGTCCCAGTACCCAGGATTTACGGTGCTAGTGCTGGGATTAAAGGTCCCAGTACCTAGGATTTACGGTGCTAGTGCTGGGATTAAAGGTCCCAGTACCTAGGATTTACGGTGCTAGTGCTGGGATTAAAGGTCCCAGTACCTAGGATTTACGGTGCTAGTGCTGGGATTAAAGGTCCCAGTACCAGGATTTACGGTGCTAGTGCTGGGATTAAAGGTCCCAGTACTCAGGATTTACGGTGCTAGTGCTGGGATTAAAGGTCCCAGTACCTAGGATTTACGGTGCTAGTGCTGGGATTAAAGGTCCCAGTACTCAGGATTTACGGTGCTAGTGCTGGGATTAAAGGTCCCAGTACCCAGGATTTACGGTGCTAGTGCTGGGATTAAAGGTCCCAGTACCAGGATTTACGGTGCTAGTGCTGGGATTAAAGGTCCCAGTACCTAGGATTTACGGTGCTAGTGCTGGGATTAAAGGTCCAGTACCTAGGATTTACGGTGCTAGTGCTGGGATTAAAGGTCCCAGTACCAGGATTTACGGTGCTAGTGCGGATAAGTGATCTGGATTTACGGTGCTAGTGTGGATAAGGTCCCAGTACCTAGGATTTACGGTGCTAGTGCTGGGATTAAAGGTCCCAGTACCTAGGATTTACGGTGCTAGTGCTGGGATTAAAGGTCCCAGTACCCAGGATTTACGGTGCTAGTGCTGGGATTAAAGGTCCCAGTACCCAGGATTTACGGTGCTAGTGCTGGGATTAAAGGTCCCAGTACCTAGGATTTACGGTGCTAGTGCTGGGATTAAAGGTCCCAGTACCTAGGATTTACGGTGCTAGTGCTGGGATTAAAGGTCCCAGTACTCAGGATTTACGGTGCTAGTGCTGGGATTAAAGGTCCCAGTACCAGGATTTACGGTGCTAGTGCTGGGATTAAAGGGTCCCAGTACCTAGGATTTACGGTGCTAGTGCTGGGATTAAAGGTCCCAGTACCAGGATTTACGGTGCTAGTGCTGGGATTAAAGGTCCCAGTACCCAGGATTTACGGTGCTAGTGCTGGGATTAAAGGTCCCAGTACCCAGGATTTACGGTGCTAGTGCTGGGATTAAAGGTCCCAGTACCCAGGATTTACGGTGCTAGTGCTGGGATTAAAGGTCCCAGTACCAGGATTTACGGTGCTAGTGCTGGGATTAAAGGTCCCAGTACCAGGATTTACGGTGCTAGTGCTGGGATTAAAGGTCCCAGTACCAGGATTTACGGTGCTAGTGCTGGGATTAAAGGTCCCAGTACCAGGATTTCGGTGCTAGTGCTGGGATTAAAGGTCCCAGTACCCAGGATTTGCGGTGCTAGTGCTGGGATTAAAGGTCCCAGTACCCAGGATTTCGGTGCTAGTGCTGGGATTAAAGGTCCCAGTACCCAGGATTTGCG
>NC_069487.1:10473836-10603836 GCF_026875155.1 Cherax quadricarinatus | reverse complement strand
AAGACTTGGCAGGCGATGCAACATACCCCAGTGAAAAGTCCCAGTGAAAAGTCTTTAGTACACTAAGAGAAAATTCAAGTGTCCGGGGCCCAAGACTGTTCAACAGCCTCCCACCATCCATAAGGGAATTCAGTAGACCCCTGGTTGTCTTCAAGAGGGAGCTGGACAGATCCCTAAAGTCGGTGCCAGATCAACCAGGCTGTGGTTCCTACGTTGGACTACGTGCGGTCATTAGTAACAGCCTAGTTGATCAGGCCCTGATCCACCGGGAGGCCTGGTCAAGGACTGGGCTGCGGGGGCGTTGACCCCCGGAATAACCTGCAGGTAGACTCCGGGTATACATCCAGTCCAGTAACCTGATAAGTCAGTATTTCACTCTTGCTAAGACAAGTAATTACCACTCTCTCATCTCTTCCTTATTCATTCTCTTCCATTTTCTTTCCCTTTCTTTGCCGTTCCTTCTTTTATTTCTCTTCGCCCTCTTCCTCCTCCATAGTTTTGTTTATTTTCTCCTTTCTTCTCTCTCTCATATTCTTCCCTTCTTCCTCTCTCCCACTTGAAATAAGTCGCTTTGACTTTTTGAGGTTATCCCAGGTTCTCTACACATATGCTGCTATGTATGATAATCTATGTAACTGTATTTGTGTATACCTGAATAAACTTACACCCTGCGTAAGGTGTGTAGGGATAATTGATGATGGTTGGCAGTAAGAGGGACCAAAGGTGCCTCTGGTGGGGGTAGGGAGGCTTGGGGAAGAGGTAGGGGGAGATGTGCACCAATTACTGTTGGCCAGACGTGGTCACTTCCCCGTTACCTCAAACGGGTCTTTCATGGTGCATCTGGCGCTTCTGTTGAGCCTTCATCTGTTGCCCTCCTATCTATTGCCCCCCCATCCTTTGCCCCCCATCCTGTTTGCTGTGTGTGTGATGTTCCCCCTCCTGCCTGTTGTGTGCGTGTCTTGATAGGTCATGTAGCGTCTGGCGTTCTGTTCGTCCTTCGTCTTTTATTCGTGTGTGTGTGTGTGTGTGTGTGTGTGTGTGTGTGTGTGTGTGTGTGTGTGTGTGTGTGTGTGTGTGTGTGTGTACTCTGTTTGTGGTTGCACGAGTCGATTCATAGCTTCTGGCCCCGTGTGTGTCGGGGGAGGGGGCACTGGTTGTTGTCATCGCTATCTGCTGGATGCTTGATTCTTACCCAGGTAATATTGTCAGGTTATTACGACTAGCTTTCGCTTTTAAGTCTCTCTGTCTCTCTCTCTCTCTCTCTCTCTCTCTCTCTCTCTCTCTCTCTCTCTCTCTCTCTCTCTCTCTCTCTCTCTCTCTCTCTCTCTCTCTCTCATTCTCTCTCGTCTCAGTAAAGCTGATGACTTGAGTCATTTTGAGAAATATTGCTGTGAATGTGTAAAGTTTTATCTTCGTGGGAGACCTTACTGGTGACCTTGTGGGAGACCTTACTGGTGACCTTGTGGGAGACCTTACTGGTGACCTTGTGGGAGACCTTACTGGTGACCTTGTGGGAGACCTTACTGGTGACCTTGTGGGAGACCTTACTGGTGACCTTGTGGGAGACCTTACTGGTGACCTTATGGGAGACCTTACTGTTGACCTTTTGAAAGACCTTACAGTGGCGACCTTGCCAGTTCAAGACTGAAGCTGAACACTTCAGGGTGAGGGACTGGCCCCCTAAAACGATTACTTCGCGACAGATGATTCTCCTTCACCTTGAAGTCTTGTCTTTACCGGGAATTCATTACCAAGTGTGGAAAGTTTCTCGCATATTTACGTGCGCAGTGACGCATTATTATACATGGCATTAAATATGTGCCCTTGCATACCCGTGTGGACACACTGACTACACGTGCGTACACAGAGAAACACACACACACACATACTTTCTCCAACTCTCTCTCTCTCTCTCTCTCTCTCTCTCTCTCTCTCTCTCTCTCTCTCTCTCTCTCTCCCCCCCCCAGGTTGTCGACATCATAACATCTGGTCTTTGAAGGATGGCTCAAGTTTAGACCTGGCCAAATTAATCATTAAGTTGTCTAATTTGTGAATGTCTTGTGAGGGTGCAACAGAAACTGTTAGTCAACGGGACCGTTGGTCTTCGGACCCAGCTTGTAGCATTGTTTTCCTGCCCACCTATACTGCTTTTCCTGCCCACCAATACCTTTTTCCTGCCCACCCATACTAGTTTACCTGCCCACCCATACTGGTTTTCCTACCCACAAATACTGGTTTACCTGCCCACCCATACTGGTTTTCCTGCCCACCCATACTGGTTTTCCTGCCCACCCATACTGATTTTCCTGCCCACCCATACTGATTTTCCTGCCCACCAACATACACTCTGCCTCTTTGGAGAAAGTTTGCAAATCTCCATTATTACGGCGTAAATATTTGCATATCTTAATGGGTAGAGTGGCCGTGGAGGAGCGTACGAGGCAGCCAGACACTCCGGGATTACTCTAGCAATTTTACGAATCATCAAACAGTTAATGTTTAAGAGGTTCAGAACAGCAGGAAATTACAGGGGTCCCATACAATCTTCCCTTCCATCTTAAGGTTCAAAACAGCGGGAAATTACAGGGGTCCCATACAATCTTCCCTTCCATCTTAAGGTTCAAAACAGCGGGAAATTACAGGGGTCCCATACAATCTTCCCTTCCATCTTAAGGTTCAAAACAGCGGGAAATTACAGGGGTCCCATACAATCTTCCCTTCCATCTTAAGGTTCAAAACAGCGGGAAATTACAGGGGTCCCATACGATCTTCCCTTCCATCTTAAGTGAACGTTAAGTTAGGTATCTTTATTCCGAAACGTTTCGCCTACACAGTAGACTTCTTCAGTCGGGTATAGAAGAGTGAGCAGAAGCAGGAGAGATGTGAATACGGTGTCAATAGTCCATCTTTCAAGACGTAGTTTTGAGGTGGTCAGTCCATCAGCCTGGAGAAGTTTGGCTCCAGATGTTAAGATAAGCCTACTAACATACAAAGGTTAAGCAGATAGGCCTAACATACAAAGGTTAAGCAGATAGGTTTACTAATCTACAAAGGTTAAGCAGATAGGCCTACTAACCTAGAAAGATTAAGCAGATAGGTCTAATAACCTTCTGAGGTTAAGCAGATAGGCCTACTAGCAACTTGCAGGTTTGAGCAGCAGCTAGGCCTACTGCCAGTCCCAGGAGCATGTGTAGAAGCAACTAGGCCTACTGGATGCTCCACAATTTAGGCCTCCGGGTACTCCTGGGGATGGGACTCGCCAAGCAACATCAATTTCAACTTTTGATTGAGTTCTTCCCAAAGATTGACAAACAAATCCCACCAGAAGTTGAAATTGGTGTTTCTCACTTTTCCTGGAGGCCTATTGTCACTTTGTCTTGGAGGCCTATTGTCACTGTCCTGGAGGCCTATTGTCACTGTGTCTTGGAGGCCTGTCACTGTGTCTTGGAGGCCTATTGTCACTTTGTCTTTGCCTATTGTCACTTTGTCTTGGAGGCCTATTGTCACTGTCCTGGAGGCCTGTTGTCACTTTGTCTTGGAGGCCTATTGTCACTTTGTCTTGGAGGCCTATTGTCACTTTGTCTTGGAGGCCTATTGTCACTTTTTCCTGGAGGCCTATTTTCACTTTGTCCTTGAGGCCTATTGTCACTGCACTGGAGGCCTATTTTCGCTTTGTCCTGGAGGCCTATAGGATTGTCTTGGACTATTTCCTGCTCGAAGAGTAGATTAAATCACTGTATACTTAATGTTCTTCACTGTTTTCAAAGTACTGAATCATCCCTGAAGGATGTTTCCGGGGGTCAGCGACCCCCGCAAGCCGGTCCCAGACCAGGTCTCCCGGTGAATCAAGGGCTGATCAACCTCGCTGTTACTGCTGGACACGCGTAGCCCAGCGTATGACCCACAGCCCGGCTGGTCAGGATCTGGTGTGAGGAACTTGTCCAGTTTCCCCATGAAGACAGTCAGAGGTTTGTTAGTGATTCTCTCATTGCTGAGGTCCAGGTAATAAACCCTGGACATTAACATAAAAAAAAAGATTCTCCTTATCTACGCAGGTAGTGTATTGAAAAGTCGTGGTTCCCTTACATTTATTGGGCTCTTCCTTAGCGTACTCGTCACTCCCCTACTTTTTATTGGAGGTGCTCTACACTGTCAAATCTGTTGTTCCACGGAGTGATTATAGTGTTCAGGTTTAGTACTAGTCCCTCTAGGACTTTCCGGGTGTAAATTATGATGTGCCTTTCTCGCCTACGTTACAAGGAATACAGCTGAAGAGACTTTGAACGTTCCGGTAGTTCAGATGCTTGACAGTGTATACGAGCAGTGAAAGTTCTCTGTACATTTTCCAGCTCGGCAATCTCGCTTGTCTTGAAGGTGGTGGTCAGTATTCGGCAGTGTTCCAGCCTACCTTGAAGGTAGTGGTCAGTATTCGGCAGTGTTCCAGCCTACCTTGAAGGTAGTGGTCAGTATTCGGCATGTTCCAGCCTACCTTGAAGGTGATGGTCAGTATACAACAGTGTTCCAGCCTACCTTGAAGGTGGTGGTCAGTATTCGGCAGTGTTCCAGCCTACCTTGAAGGTGGTGGTCAGTATTCGGCAGTGTTCCAGCCTACCTTGAAGGTAGTGGTCAGTATACGGCAGTGTTCCAGCCTACCTTGAAGGTGGTGGTCAGTATACAACAGTGTTCCAGCCTACCTTGAAGGTGGTGGTCAGTATACAACAGTGTTCCAGCCTACCTTGAAGGTGGTGGTCAGTATACAACAGTGTTCCAGCCTACCTTGAAGATGGTGGTCAGTATACAACAGTATTCCAGCCTACCTTGAAGGTGGTGGTCAGTATACAACAGTGTTCCAGCCTACCTTGAAGGTGGTGGTCAGTATACAACAGTGTTCCAGCCTACCTTGAAGATGGTGGTCAGTATACAACAGTATTCCAGCCTACCTTGAAGGTGGTGGTCAGTATACAACAGTGTTCCAGCCTACCTTGAAGATGGTGGTCAGTATACAACAGTATTCCAGCCTACCTTGAAGGTGGTGGTTAGTATACAACAGTATTCCAGCCTACCTTGAAGGTGGTGGTCAGTATACAACAGTATTCCAGCCTACCTTGAAGGTGGTGGTCAGTATACAACAGTGTTCCAGCCTACCTTGAAGGTGATGGTCAGTATACAACAGTGTTCCAGCCTACCTTGAAGGTGGTGGTCAGTATACAACAGTGTTCCAGCCTACCTTGAAGGTGGTGGTCAGTATACAACAGTGTTCCAGCCTACCTTGAAGGTGGTGGTCAGTATACAACAGTATTCCAGCCTACCTTGAAGGTGGTGGTCAGTATACAACAGTGTTCCAGCCTACCTTGAAGGTGGTGGTCAGTATACAACAGTATTCCAGCCTACCTTGAAGGTGGTGGTCAGTATACAACAGTATTCCAGCCTACCTTGAAGGTGGTGGTCAGTATACAACAGTGTTCCAGCCTACCTTGAAGATGGTGGTCAGTATACAACAGTGTTCCAGCCTACCTTGAAGGTGGTGGTCAGTATGCAACAATGTTCCAGCCTACCTTGAAGGTGGTGGTCAGTATACAACAGTGTTCCAGCCTACCTTGAAGATGGTGGTCAGTATACAACAGTGTTCCAGCCTACCTTGAAGATGGTGGTCATTATACAACAGTATTCCAGCCTACCTCGAAGGTGGTGGTCAGTATACAACAGTGTTCCAGCCTACCTTGAAGGTGGTGGTCAGTATACAACAGTGTTCCAGCCTACCTTGAAGATGGTGGTCAGTATACAACAGTATTCCAGCCTACCTTGAAGGTGGTGGTCAGTATACAACAGTGTTCCAGCCTACCTTGAAGGTGGTGGTCAGTATACAACAGTGTTCCAGCCTACCTTGAAGATGGTGGTCAGTATACAACAGTATTCCAGCCTACATTGAAGGTGGTGGTCAGTATACAACAGTGTTCCAGCCTACCTTGAAGATGGTGGTCAGTATACAACAGTATTCCAGCCTACCTTGAAGGTGGTGGTCAGTATACAACAGTATTCCAGCCTACCTTGAAGGTGGTGGTCAGTATACAACAGTGTTCCAGCCTACCTTGAAGGTGGTGGTCAGTATACAACAGTGTTCCAGCCTACCTTGAAGGTGGTCAGTATACAACAGTGTTCCAACCTACCTTGAAGATGGTCAGTATACAACAGTGTTCCAGCCTACCTTGAAGATGGTCATTATACAACAGTATTCCAGCCTACCTTGAAGGTGGTGGTCAGTATACAACAGTGTTCCAGCCTACCTTGAAGATGGTGGTCATTATACAACAGTATTCCAGCCTACCTTGAAGGTGGTGGTCAGTATACAACAGTGTTCCAGCCTACGTTGAGGGTGTGTCAGTATACAACAGTGTTCCAGCCTACCTTGAAGGTGGTGGTCAGTATACAACAGTGTTCCAGCCTACCTTGAAGGTGGTGGTCAGTATACAACAGTGTTCCAGCCTACCTTGAAGGTGGTGGTCAGTATACAACAGTGTTCCAGCCTACCTTGAGGGTGGTGGTCAGTATACAACAGTGTTCCAGCCTACCTTGAGGTGGTGTCAGTATACAACAGTGTTCCAGCCTACCTTGAAGGTGGTGGTCAGTATACAACAGTGTTCCAGCCTACCTTGAGGTGGTGGTCAGTATACAACAGTGTTCCAGCCTACCTTGAAGGTGGTGGTCAGTATACAACAGTGTTCCAGCCTACCTTGAGGGTGGTGGTCAGTATACAACAGTGTTCCAGCCTACCTTGAAGGTGGTGGTCAGTATACAACAGTGTTCCAGCCTACCTTGAGGTGGTGGTCAGTATACAACAGTGTTCCAGCCTACCTTGAAGGTGGTGGTCAGTATACAACAGTGTTCCAGCCTACCTTGAAGGTGGTGGTCAGTATACAACAGTGTTCCAGCCTACCTTGAAGGTGGTGGTCAGTATACAACAGTGTTCCCGCCTACGTTGAGGGTGGTGGTCAGTATACAACAGTGTTCCCGCCTACGTTGAGGGTGGTGGTCTTGAAAGTGCTAGTTATCTAGCCTGTTATTTTCAGAGTTTAGGTACTATCGTACATCTTCAGTTAAATTACATCAAGAGAAACTTAAATTGCAAGTACATCATTAGAATCTTATATAATAAGCACGTCAGTAGAAGCTCAGAATACAACTAGAGTTGGTCAGTTTGTGGTAAAGTGTGTGAGTTGTGGTGGTGGTGTTAGTACAGTGTCTACATGAGAGAGGGAGAGAGCGACAGACAGACACAGACAGACAGACGGGGGGAGGGGATATAGGCACTCTGCCATATTGCACCATTTGAGCGTGTTCTGTCTCTAAGAGGCTCTCTTGGGGGGGGGACTCTTATTTACACACCAATACCAGCTGAAGGAGACGCTCTCTCTCTCTCTCTCTCTCTCTCTCTCTCTCTCTCTCTCTCTCTCTCTCTCTCTCTCTCTCTCTCTCTCTCTCTCTCTCTAACACAGGCACACGCGCACACGGACTTTGAGGGATTTTCTAACCAACCAGCTTGTTTACGCAGGCTGTTGCTGTTAGCAGCCCGCTGGCCCACATATCCATCATAGCTTGATTGATGTGACACTCGTTGGAGGTTGTGGTCCAGTTTGCTCTGCAAGACTTGTACACTAGTTCCAGCAGTGTTTCTCATATCTGCTGGTAACAGGTTGAGCAGTCTTGGACCACGCATGTTGACACAGTATCTTTCTCATGGCGCCCTAGCTTGTCCCCTGGTTCAGTTTTACACTTTCCACATCTCTTCACCGCAGAATGTTATGATACTATGTAGGTTCGGGTCGTGGCTCTACATTGTTTTCTGGTTGTGTCATATATATTGTGGTTTGCTAAGAGCGGGAAAATAGATACAAATGCAATATAATGTGATCCTTTGTTGACAACGTTTCGCCCACACAGTGGGGCTTTATCAAGTAACAAACAGGTTTACCCGGGTAAGCAGGTACACGTACAGATAAGTTCGCCAGGACATCCTAGCCCGGGTCTTCTCCATTTGGTGACCCAGCTGTGGCTTCCCATAGCGAGTGTGTCAAGACTACATACCTAGACATGGTTTCGGGGGTCAGCGCCCCTGCAGCTCGGTCTGAGACCTGGCCTCGTGGTGGATCAGGGTCTTGTCAACCAGGCTGTTACTGCTGGCCACACGTAAACATGACTATATAGTGGGGAGAGTCAGATGAAGAATGATGGGTAGACTGGATTTAAGAGGGATTTGCAGGTATATCTACCAGGAGGATACGCACGGACTAGTGTTTTTATCTTTTGAACTAGGAGGAGGAGAAAGTGAAGGTGGCAAGACTTGACCTGGCTGTGACCTGACTACCCGTCACCTTCCGGGGGTCATCGTACCCGCTCCCAGAACAATCTTGGTTCATGGCTTGGGTCAGACTGTTGGCACCACAGCCTGGCTGATCAGGAACTGACTTGAAGATATCAGGTGACCCCCGCCCTTGAAGACTGGAGGAGTTACCTTGGAGGGTAACACCTAAGGAGGTTAAGAGTCTTTAATGTTGATATAGAAGCAGCAGGCAGTAGAGGGGGAAGGGTGCCAGGGAAGGTGCCAGGAAGGTTGTCAGGGAGGTTGCCAGGGAGGGGTGCCAGGAAGGTTGGTAGGGAGGGGTACCAAGAAGGTTGCCAGGGAGGGGTGCCAGGAAGGTTGGTTGGGAGGGGTACCAAGAAGGTTGCCAGGGAGGGGTGCCACGGAGGGGTGCCAGGGAGGGTGCCAGCTACACAAGTGGTGTATGATAATGGTTATGGCTGCGTATATTCTGGTTTATTTAGGTTTTCACTATTATTGTTTTCCTCCCGTTGCTTCGTATGACTTTTGAGTGTTGAGAGAGACAGGAGGGAGGAGGAGGGTAAGAGAGGAGGAGGAGGTTAATACAGGAGAAGGAAGGATGGGGAGAGGTGTGTGAAGACAATGTAGGATGGAGGAAGGAGAGAGACACACACAGACAGTAATAAGAGAGGTCATAGGTACTGAGTGAAAGTTAGGTTTGTTTAGATACAGGTTTACATAAGTTAGGTTTATTTAGATACAGGTTTACATAAGTTAGGTTTGTTTACATACAGGTTTACATAAGTTAGGTTTATTTAGATACAGGTTTACATAAGTTAGGTTTATTTAGATACAGGTTTACATAAGTTAGGTTTGTTTACATACAGGTTTACATAAGTTAGGTTTATTTAGATACAGGTTTACATAAGTTAGGTTTATTTAGATACAGGTTTACATAAGTTAGGTTTATTTAGATACAGGTTTACATAAGTACAGTTATTATACCTAGTATGATGTTACCCAGGATAGACCCCAAAAAGTTAGAAAAAGTGACTTATTTCCATTGTGGTCTTGTTATCTCTAAGTCACAAGTCAGTATTGAACACAGTCGAAAACTGACGATCTTAACAATGCAGACACAAGCCACTCTGTGTCATGGGCTGACACTGATGTCTTCTGCCTTGTCTCAGAGAATTTCCCTTATTATGTTACTATCTTGCAACATTGCATAGCTCCTGACGACGCACGAGCGTGTGAAAGATCTAGAGCTAAATATTTCCATCCTCATGTGGCTTGTTCTGCATCAGTAAGTATATTACAACTGTGAAATAACCAATAAAAGATGAGTTCCTCTGGTTACTTATAATGTAAGATGGTAGTACGAGACGTGCACTCTAGTGGGTCTTGTTACAAGGCACTCGACGCACATCCTTGGTGGTGTGCACTCATTGTGTTGTGTTGCACTTACGTGTTTGTGTGATTGCCTTCAGTTTTGTATTAGAGTTGAGTCGTAGCTCCTGGCTCTGGCTTTTTTTTAAGTACCATCCACCAGCTTTACTGATTCATGGTATAAATGGCCTAAATCATACCTGTTCTTGAAAGTTTGTGGTCTTCCCCCCCCCCCCCCACCGCCTCTTCATCTGCCTTCTTACACATTGAGGAAGTATTGTTTAAGTATCTTTTACTCTGTGGTTATGTCTCCCCTAGTACTACTTTCTTTAAAGATTGTCACTTTCGGTTGCTTACGCCTGTCTTCATGGCTCATTTTCCTCTGGATGTAATCTAGTTTCCAAACCTTTCTGGGGGTAGATGTGGGCTCCATGCTGGCGCTGCTTACTCTATGATAGGCGTCACAGATGTCGTGTACACTGTCCTGAAGTATACCTGAAGTGCGGGTCTCAGACCATACCTCCTAGTGGATGAAGGCCTGATCAGTAAAGCTGCTACTACTGGCTGCAGTAACAGCTTTATTGATCACTGTTGATTACTAATTGTGTGTGTCTTGCCGAATAGGTAAAATTGATCAATTAGCAAGAACTCGTTTAAAATTAAGTCCTTTTTAAAAAATTTCTTATACATTTAAAGATATATTTTTTTTCATTTATGTTAATGTAAAAATAAATAATTTTGTACCAAAAGAACCTTAGGAAACTTGCCTAACCTTATTATAACAAGCGCAATTTAATTCAGCCTAATCCAACTGAATATATTTTAAATAAATTTACAATTTAATAAATAAACACAATGAAATATATTTTTTTTCGTTAGGTTCAGACTAATTTTTGCGAAATTATTGCATACACAAATTTTAGCTTGCCTTATTCGGCAAGAAGAGCGTTGCCATTTAAGCCAAAATCGCAAGTTTTACCTATTCAGCAATATATATAATATATATATATATATATATATATATATATATATATATATATATATATATATATATATGTGTGTGTGTGTGTGTGTGTGTGTGTGTGTGGTTAACCGTTCGCGGACGGGCGAAATTATTTGGAGTCTGGCATGGTGGATGAAGTACTGTGTACTCTGATGTCCGGTTTACAGACTGGAATCCTGCTGTGGACTGAGAGATAATATTGATTGATGTTTGTGTGTGTGTTTATCTGTTCAGTGGTACTTCGTCCTAATTTCTGTTTTTTTCTCTTCCGCAGCAGCGAGGAGATCCGACAAAGTTTGGATGTGCTTGACCGTGTGTTGTCAGAGTTTGATGACATTGAGACAGACACCAACGACGAGTCTCCAGCACCCCAGTCTGCCAACCACTGCTCCAACACCTCGGATCCGGAGCCTTCAGACCCTCCACCGGTAGACCGGACCCTCAAGCCCCGAGATGCTGCCGTCCCCGTGCCCCCGGAACTGCCCCGGAAGACCCGTCTACCTTGCCCCGGCTCGGGTAGTTCCTCCCCGTCCAGCCACGAGTACCAGGAGATAAACTCTGATGTGTGTGTCTCCCAGCGCCTGCTGCCGGAGGTGCCTGACTCTCCGTCAGTACCTCCGTCAATACCTCCGTCGGTACCTCCGTCGGTACCTCCGTCAGTACCTCCGTCAGTACCACTGACTGCTCTGCCTGCTAAAGGCGGCGTCAGGAGGCAAATGTCAGAGGATCGGGCGAGATTACGACGTCAGGAGGATGACAGCCGCCGTCAGCCACGCCGTCAGCGTAGCGAGGACACCCGTCTTCGTCGCGACGACCTGTCGTCCAGTTCGGGCGATCTTACGACCATGGACACGCGGGAGGTGGTCCCTAAACCCAGGACTCCCAGGGACAGTCGCGGGCGCTCTAGGGACGCCCTCAGGGTCTCCAGAGACAATAGGGACGTCAGGGAACCACGACACCTGAGGAAGAGTCGTTCAGGTGAGGTGGAAGGTCGTAGCTACAGTCAGGATGGTCGTCAGCGCTCCAGGTCGTCAGACAGGTGGCTAGACCACACCACCTACCAGGACCACCTGTTGGATCAACGCATCCACAACCATACGTTGCTGGATCCACGAATGGTGGATCCAAGAATGGTGGATCCAAGAATGATTGATCCAAGAATGATTGATCCACGGTATATGGATGAGCCGTTCCCTCACCCTCAGGACCCCATCAGGTTCCCTCACCTGATGGGGTATCCACCCATGTGCCAAGCCAATCCCATGTCTCCTGGTAGGGTATCCCCCGTGCCAGTCCCGCCCTTCCTTCCCATGGAATACCCGACATATCCTCTCTATCCCTTCGAAGTGGGATACCTCCCCGATCCTATGCTGGGGGGAAGCTTCCTGCCTCCTCCTCCTCACCCCCATCACCCGGCCTACCCGCGAGACCTCCCTCCAGAGTACATCCACCCGGATTTTCTCCCGCCAGACTACCCGCTGGACTACCCACTTGAGTATGGTCCGCCGCCCCACCACCCCACCGTGATGGGCGGCTTGTGGGGCGGACACCACCCACGGGATGACTGGCCACCGCCCACACCTGAACAAGCTCAGCAGCTCATTAATAGTGTAGTCAGGTAAGTGTTTAATACCTGTACTTTTGATATATTTATATGTGTCGTGCTGAATAGGTAAAACTGGTCAATTAGCAAGAACTCGTTATATAACGAGATTATTTGGTATCCTGGTAGCGGGGAGTTAATGATACGTCTTCGGAGGCTTCTTACTTTATTGTTAAGTAGTGGTGGGTACACAGGCTTGTGTGTTTGTGCCCATGGCCCGGGCAGGGCCATCCCACGAGAGAGAGCTGGGAGTACTTGTGTCTTCCTGCTAGGCCGCTGTGTGAGTGAGGCGGAGGCATGGGCTGGCAGGCTGGCGTGCCTACCGAGAGGCCTGGCTACAGAGGGCAGCACCTGAGTGGCGCGAAATATGAACTAAGCTGGCAGACAGCATGGGCTGTCTGTGCAGACAGTACAGGCTGTCTACATACGCTCGGCCACCTACCGCGCGTCCTCCCCCGATGCGACAAAATGGTAGTAAAGAAACTTGGTCTCTCTCTAGAACAGGGCACCGAACCAAATAAAACATATAATACAATGGACATGGAAAAAATTTCCCCTACAGGAGGAAAAAAACTGTGGGTGTGCAAACACGTGGTCAAGGCATGAGCATCGAAGGGCTCACTGCACGCCTTCCTCGTCTGGACAGATACTGCAACACGGGAGAAAATCGCTGCGGCTGAGCTGTGACGTAACAGGTTACGGTCCCTCGGGAAACGGTAAGCATCATCGCAGGATCGCTGCAGGTTTCACTCAACCTGGGGCCCCAACAGCGGTGCCCTCGATGAGGCGTCGACAAAACCGGCAACTGGGCAGGACTTCTGGCAAGCGACTCGGGAGACACTTCCCCAACTGGTACTGTCACGGGCTGTCACTGCCGGGGAGCGTGGAGCGAGTCGTGGCAGAGACGACTGGGCGAAACATCTGGGGGTTGTAACATTCATACCCAGACTGCAGTGAGAGAGCTAGCAGTCAAAGTGACATCTTCTATGTGCAGGCTGTTCACTGAAGCTTGTGACACGAGGCTGACACAGTGTGTCATTCTCTCGACAGTTGGAGTTATAGTAGGGGTTAGTCTAAGCGTCCCCAGACTTGTTTCTCACATATAACTGCACCCCTGACGGTCTGGAGGTGAAGTGAAAAAAAATCTCGATGGGGAAACGTAGCAGGGACGATTCTGCAGAACAACAAAGAGCGACAGCATAAAAGCTTTCTGTACAAGAGGGCTCGGTCACTCGGAGCTGTCTTGACATCAGCTGTCAAATGTACTGGTCACACGGGTGACCTAGCACAGTGGTGCTACTCAGGTCTGGCTCAGACCTCACTGGACACACGGAAACTTTACACACCCGCGGTAACAACTAACATGTGAGAACACTGACTGAGAGGAATTAATTAACACGACATATATCTTCTCTCGATCTTCTCGACAATACTGAAATAATTACTGAACACTCGATGGTGACATCATGTGATGTCAAGCGTGATGACGTCAGCAGCACTGATGTCAGCAGACATCTCGAGGTGACGTCAGCAGACATCTCAAGGTGACGTCAGGCAGACATCGTGACGTCATGAAGTCGGGCAGCATCATAGTGACGTCAATGTATGTGGGCAGCAGGGCCACAGCATGTGCCTGGGACATCTGGTAACTCACGTGGCTAGTAGATCCACGTACATCGCCCACACCCACGTGGGTCGCGATCCACGTGGTGTCCTTTATCTAACATGGCATGCTGGTCCTGTAGCTTCGAGTGCCTCGGGCACTCGGATAAAACAGCCTTTTGGCAATGAATTTACATGGAAAACAGCAGAAAAAAACAGCAGAGGGATTTGGGGAGTGGTGAGTGGTGTTATGGTAGACGGTGAGTGTGAGTAGGGCGAGCATGGGCAACGTGAGGAACAGCCACTACCTCTCCTCTCCTCCCCCACCCACAAATACGTAGAGAACTCTCACTGGACGCAGAAATCACCACAAAACTCACCTCTGGCTTGCTGAAACGGCTGTGCTCAGCTGAACAACAACAACAGCAACATACAAGTGACGCTGAACACGTGACTTGAGAAACAGCGTGGGACACTGTAGCGTGGAGTCACTGTAGCGTGGGGCCACTGTGACGTCACTTACAATTCTCGGAGAATTTCGGCAAATTTCGGCTGGATCCTGCTTGTACCTGTGTCTGGGTGCTCAAACGTGCAGGCACGACATCAGGATAACTTGTTGAGAGACGGATGCTTCTTGTATGGGATGATGAAGTGAAGATGACTTCATCCCTCTTCCTTCCTTGCTTTGGGCAAACACACTGCTGGGACCACCGCTGGTACCAATTATAACCGGTTTGTTTGGTAGGTGCTGCAAGCGGGTGGTTAAATGATAAACGTCTTGGGAGGCTTCTTACTTTATTGTTAAGTAGTGGTGGGTACACAGGCTTGTGTGTTTGTGCCCATGGCCCAGGCAGGGCCATCCCACGAGAGAGCTGGGAGTACTTGTGTCTTCCTGCTAGGCCGCTGTGTGAGTGAGGCGGAGGCATGGGCCGGCAGGCTGGCGTGCCTACCGAGAATCCTGGCTACAGAGGGCAGCACCTGAGTGGCGCGAAATATGAACTAAGCTGGCAGACAGCATGGGCTGTCTGTGCAGACAGTACAGGCTGTCTACAGTTAAAATTAAGTCCTTTCTAAAATTTTCTCTTTTACGATAAAAGATATATTTTCTTCATTTATGTTAATGTAAAAATTAATAATTTTGTAACAAAAGAAAATTACGAAACTTATTATAACAAGCGCAATTTAATTTAGCATAATTCAGGTAAATATATTTTAGATAAGTTTACAATAATATGACAAACACAATGAAATATATTTTTTCGTTACGTTCAGAATGATTTTTTCGAAATTACTGCATACACAAATTTTCGCTTGCTTTATTCGGCAAGAAGAGCGTTCCTATTTAAGCCAAATAGCAAGTTTTATATTATATATTAATATTATATATATATATATATATATAATATTATATATAAATATTAATATATAATATTAATATATTTTATATATATATATATATAAATATATATATATATATATAAAATAATATACACTGATCTCTGGCTGAAGGAGACTCGAACCTACGAACCTTAGGACAAGGTACGCAGTGCTTTACCAATCTACCCACACTGGACAATACCTTGGCGTGTAGCATGCACTACACGTTTGATCCAAGGCAGCCAGCTTTCAGGGAGAAGGCTTACAGCTTTTCATCTCATCCCCTGCATGCATCAGCCTTACTAGAGATTTGAACAATGCAAGGAATTCGCGAGAGCATGCGAAATATACACAAACACTGATCTCTGGCTGAAGGAGACTCGAACCTACGAACCTTAGGACTAGGTACTGGTACTGGCCGATTCCCACCAAGGCAGGGTGGCCCGAAAAAGAAAAACTTTGACCATCATTCACTCCATCACTGTCTTGCCAGAAGGGTGCTTTATACTACAGTTTTTAAACTGCAACATTAACACCCCTTCTTCAGAGTGCAGGCACTGTACTTCCCATCTCCAGGACTCAAGTCTGGCCTGCCGGTTTCCCTGAACCCCTTCATAAATGTTACTTTGCTCACACTCCAACAGCACGTCAAGTATTAAAAACCATTTGTCTCCATTCACTCCTATTATACACGCTCATGCATGCCTGCTGGAAGTCCAAGCCCCTCGCACACAAAACCTCCTTTACCCCCTCTCTCCAACCTTTCCTAGGCCGACCCCTACCCCGCCTTCCTTCCACTACAGACTGATACACTCTTGAAGTCATTCTATTTCGCTCCATTCTCTCTACATGTCCGAACCACCTCAACAACCCTTCCTCAGCCCTCTGGACAACAGTTTTGGTAATCCCGCACCTCCTAACTTCCAAACTACGAATTCTCTGCATTATATTCACACCACACATTGCCCTCAGACATGACATCTCCACTGCCTCCAGCCTTCTCCTTGCTGCAACATTCATCACCCATGCTTCACACCCATATAAGAGCATTGGTAAAACTATACTCTCATACATTCCCCTCTTTGCCTCCAAGGACAAAGTTCTTTGTCTCCACAGACTCCTAAGTGCACCACTCACCCTTTTCCCCTCATCAATTCTATGATTCACCTCATCTTTCATAGACCCATCCGCTGACACATCCACTCCCAAATATCTAAATACATTCACCTCCTCCATACTCTCTCCCTCCAATCTGATATCCAATCTTTCATCACCTAATCTTTTTGTTATCCTCATTACCTTACTCTTTCCTGTATTCACTTTTAATTTTCTTCTTTGCACACCCTACCAAATTCATCCACCAATCTCTGCAACTTCTCTTCAGAATCTCCCAAGAGCACAGTGTCATCAGCAAAGAGCAACTGTGACAACTCCCACTTTGTGTGATTGTTTATCTTTTAACTCCACGCCTCTTGCCAAGACCCTCGCATTTACTTCTCTTACAACCCCATCTATAAATATATTAAACAACCACGGTGACATCACACATCCTTGTCTAAGGCCTACTTTTACTGGGAAATAATTTCCCTCTTTCCTACATACTCTAACTTGAGCGTCACTATCCTCGTAAAAACTCTTCACTGCTTTCAGTAGCCTACCTCCTACACCATACACCTGCAACATCTGCCACATTGCCCCCCTATCCACCCTGTCATACGCCTTTTCCAAATCTATAAGTGCCACAAAGACCTCTTTAGCCTTATCTAAATACTGTTCACTTATGTGTTTCACTGTAAACACCTGGTCCACACACCCCCTACCTTTCCTAAAGCCTCCTTGTTCATCTGCTATCCTATTCTCCGTCTTATTCTTAATTCTTTCAATAATAACTCTACCATACACTTTACCAGGTATACTCAACAGACTTATCCCCCTATAATTTTTGCACTCTCTTTTGTCCCCTTTGCCTTTATACAAAGGAACTATGCATGCTCTCTGCCAATCCCTAGGTACCTTACCCTCTTCCATACATTTATTAAATAATTGCACCAACCACTCCAAAACTATATCCCCACCTGCTTTTAACATTTCTATCTTTATCCCATCAATCCGGCTGCCTTACCCCCTTTCATTTTACCTACTGCCTCACGAACTTTCCCCACACTCACAACTGGCTCTTCCTCACTCCTACAAGATGTTATTCCTCCTTGCCCTATACACGAAATCACAGCTTCCTTATCTTCATCACATTTAACAATTCCTCAAAATATTCCCTCCATCTTTCCAATACCTCTAACTCTCCATTTAATAACTCTCCTCTCCTATTTTTAACTGACAAATCCATTTGTTCTCTAGGCTTCCTTAACTTGTTTAATCTCACTCCAAAACTTTTTCTTATTTTCAACAAAATTTGTTGATAACATCTCACCCACTCTTCTCATTTGCTCTCTTTTACATTGTTTCACCACTCTCTTAACCTCTCTCTTTTATCTCAATATACTCTTCCCTCCTTGTATCACTTCTACTTTGTAAAAAACTTCTCATATGCTAACTTTTTCTCCCTTACTACTCTCTTTACATCATCATTCCACCAATCGCTCCTCTTCCCTCCTGCACCCACTTTCCTGTAGCCACAAACTTCTGCTGAACACTCTAACACTACATTTTTAAACCTACCCCATACCTCTTCCACCCCATTGCCTATGCTCTCATTAGCCCATCTATCCTCCAATAGCTGTTTATACCTTACCCTAACTGCCTCCTCTTTTAGTTTATAAACCTTCACCTCTCTCTTCCCTGATGCTTCTATTCTCCTTGTATCCCATCTACCTTTTACTTTCAGTGTAGCTACAACTAGAAAGTGATCTGATATATCTGATATATCTGATACATCCTGAAGTCTACTCAACAGTCTTTTATCTACCAATACATAATCCAACAAACTACTGTCATTTCGCCCTACATCATATATTGTATACTTATTTACCTCTTTTCTTAAAATATGTATTACCTATAACTAAACCCCTTTCTATACAAAGTTCAATCAAAGGGCTCCCATTATCATTTACACCTGGCACCCCAAACTTACCTACCACACTCTCTCTAAAAGTTTCTCCTACTTTAGCATTCAGGTCCCCTACCACAATTACTCTCTCACTTGGTTCAAAGGCTCCTATACATTCACTTAACATCTCCCAAAATCTCTCTCTCTCCTCTACATTCCTCTCTTCTCCAGGTGCATACACGCTTATTATGACCCACTTCTCGCATCCAACCTTTACTTTAATCCACATAATTCTTGAATTTACACATTCATATTCTCTTTTCTCCTTCCGTAACTGATCATTCAATATTACTGCTATCCCTTCCTTTGCTCTAACTCTCTCAGATACTCCAGATTTAATCCCATTTATTTCCCCCCACCGAAACTCCCCTACCCCCTTCAGCTTTGTTTCGCTTAGGGCCAGGACATCCAACTTCTTTTCATTCATAACATCAGCAATCATCTGTTTCTTGTCATCTGCACTACATCCACACACATTTAAGCATCCCAGTTTTATGAAGTTTTTCTTCTTCTCTTTTTTAGTAAATGTCTACAGGAGAAGGGGTTACTAGCCCATTGCTCCCGGCATTTTAGTCGCCTCATACGACATATATATATATATATATATATATATATATATATATATAATATATATAATATATAATATATATATATATATATATATATAATATATATATATATATATACTATATATATATATATACTATATATATATAATATATAAATAAATATATATATATATATATAATATATATATATATATTAATATATATAATTATATATATATATATATATCTGCGAATAGTATAATATAATTATAAATAATATTATATATAAATATATATATATTAAATATATATTATTATATATATTCATAATGATATATTTATATATAAGTATCGTGACGAATTTATAATATAACTGTCCAATTAGCAAGAACTTCATTAAAATTATATCCTTTCTAAAAAATTTTTCTCTTATACGTTCAAAGATATATTTTTTTCATTAATTTGGTGTAAAAATAAATAATTTTTGTTAGACCAAAAGAACTTGAGAAAACTTTACCTAATTCCTTGATCTAACAAGCTCAATTTATTTAGCCTAACCCAGACAATAAATATATATTTAGATTTGTTTACAATATTAATACTAAACAAACACAGTGAAATATATTGTTTTTCTAGGTCAGATGATTTGGCGAAATTATTGCAATAACACAGCCAAATTTTTCACCTGTCCACAAGGCAAGATCAGCGTTGCTATTTACACCAAGATCGCAAATTCTGCCTAGATCGTGCGACTGTGCATATAAAATATAATTATATATATACTAATATAAGTTTATAATACTAAATACTTAATAATTAATAATATAATTATATAATATTAAACGACTTGATGGGGGGTTAATGCTAGCTCTAGATCTTTGTGTTCCAATCAATAAATCAGGAGTTTGTAATAGGGAACGCTCACTGCCAGAAGACTGATGTCTTAACCTGACACACACAGGCACTGCTGTGTGTCACCGCTATAGTTGACCCCCCCCCCCCCCGAAAACCCTCCAGTAGACATCCCAGTGCGACTGTTTGGGATTGTTAAAATTAACATTGCATTACGTTATATTACGTAATATCTCTAAAGTCGGCTTAAATTTAGCTAGAATTACTTAACATCAATTAAAATTTCAACTTTGTGATGTTAAAGGCGTTTTTTCCCGGCGTTAAAAACAGGCGGTGTAAGCTCTGCTGCTTGCTCAAAAACAAACCCCCAAATTTAAGTAATTTTGGTGGGTTTGAGGAACCCCTTGAGCGAGCTTATTTGGCTCAACCATACTGGAGAGACACCCGTGAGTTCACCAGTACTGGGAGACACCCGGGGGCACCATAACTGGTGAACACCCTGAGTGTCACCATACGGTGAGACAAACCCCGGGGTGTCACCATCGGTAGACACCCGTGAGTGTCACCAGTATATGAGACACCCTGTGTTCACCAGTACGGGGGAACCCCTGGGGTTGCCCCCTTTCGGTGAGACACCCTGAGTGCACCATACTGGTGAACCCCTGAGTGTCACCAACTGTTTAACACCCGTGATTCACCAGTACTGGGAGACCCCGTGAAATGTCACCATACGGTGAACCCCGGGGTGCCCATTACGTGGACACCCTGAGTGTCACCAACGGGGGGACACCCGTGAGTCACCCGTCTGGTGAACAACCGTAGTGTCACCAGTCCCCTGGAACAACCGGGAGGTCCACCATCCTGGTGAGACACCCGGAGTTCACCATACTTGTAGACAACCCTGAGTGTCACCAGTACTGGTGAGACACCCGTGATGCACCAGTACGGTAAACCCGTGCCCCCTAATGGGGACACACCACGGGTTCTCACCAGTAGGTGAGACACCCGTGAGTGTCACCTACGGTAACACCCGTGGTGTGTCACCAACGGTGAGCCCCGTGAGGTCACCGTACGTGAGACACCCGTGAAGGGCACCAGTACGGGGGACACCCCTGAGTGGTCACCCTACTGGGGAGACACCGGAGTGTGTCACCAGACGGTGAACAACCCCTGAGTGTGTCACCAGTATGGTGAGACAACCGGAGTGTGTCACCATACTGGGAGACACCCGTGGGTGTCACCATACGGGAACACCCGTGATGGTCACCATACTGTGAGACAACCCGTGATGGGGGTCCCAGTATGGGGAGACAACCCTGAGTGTCCCAGTACTGGGGGAAAAACCCGTAGTGTGTCACCAAACTGGGGAGACACCCTGGGGTGTCACCATACTGGGGAGACACCCGTGGTGTGCACCATACGGGGAGACACCCTGAGTGTCACGGGGGTTTGTGAGACCCCCTATGCACATACTGGAAAACCCGGATGTCACCAATACTGGGGAACACCCCCAGCGTCACCAGTACTGGGAGACCCCCGTGACGCACCGTACGGTGAGAAACCCGTGAGCGTCACCCTACTGGGAGACACCCGTGAATTTCACCAGACAGGTGGACACCCGTGAGCGTCACCACCCGGTAACACCCGGACCCTCACCATACTGGGAGACCAAACCCCTGTCACCATACGGTTTAACACCCTGAGGTGCACCAACTGGGAGACACCCCTGGGGGTTCACCCGTACGGTGAACCCCCTAGTGTCACCAAAGGTGGGAAAAAACCCCTGATGCACCCTACTGGTAACACCCGTGAGTGTCACCATACTGGTAGACACCCGTGATGTCCCCTACGTGAACAAAACCCGGAGTGTCCCTACTTTGAACACCCGTGAGTGTCACCGTACTGGTGAACAACCCCTGAGGCACCATACGGTGAACACCCTGATGTTCACCATACTTGTGAGAAAACCCTGATGGTCCCCCAATCTTTAGACACCCGGGGTGTGCACCATACTGGTGACACCCGTGATGTGTCACCTACTGGGGAGACACCCTGATGGGGTTTACCCGACTGGGAACCCCTGAGTGTGCCCCCAGTATGGTGAAACACCCGTAGGTGTCACCAGTACGGTGAGAACCCCTAGTGTCACCAGTACTGTGAACCCCCGGAGTTTTGCACCATTACTGGTGAACAAACCCTGATGTCACCATACTTGTAGACACCCGTGAGTGTCACCATACTGGGTGAGACAAACCCCTGAGTGGTCCCATACTGTGAGACACCCGGGGTGTCACCAGAACTGGTGAGACACCCCGTGAGTGTTCACCAGTACTGGTAGACACCCTGAGTGTCCCAGTATGGGAGACACCCCCGAGTTCCCAACTGGGAGAAACCCGTGAGGTCACCATACGGGAGAACCCTGATTGTACCCTCTGGGGGAACACCCGTAGGTGTCACCAGACTGGGGAGACAAAACCCCAGTGGTCACCGTACTGGAGACACCCGCGAGTGTTCACCATACTTGAACACCCGCGATGTGCACCAAACGGTTTTAGACACCCGTGAGTGGCCACAGTACGGGGGAGACACCCCAGTCCACGGACTGCTGGCAACAACAGCCTGGGTGATCACACGAGCAACGGGGTAAAGTCTGGCCTCAGACCGGGCTGCGAGGGTGAAATAACCCTGGAAACTGGTCACAGCGAAGAGGCGGGGCCAGGAGCTGTGAATCAACCCCTCCAACCCCAAATAAGTAAGTACAGGTTTGTCCGTAGGTCTTAGTTAAGTCCCAGGATACAACCTTCTTTGATGGATTAATTAACTTGTACATGGGCCCGAGACCATGGTCCCGGGCCACCATGATCTGGAACCAAGGTCCCGGACCGATGTCTGTGATGGGTAGGAAGTGTAAGAAGTTTAAGAAGTGTAGGAAGTGTGATGAGAGGAAGTGTAAAATAAACCCAGTGAGGAGCAGGGGTGCGGTGGGCACAATAAGGGAACACTGTATCAACATCCGGGATCCCAGACTTTTCAACATCTTTCAGAAGATATCAGAAACACTGCTGGAAGAAGTGTTGAAGCCTTCAAGAGGAAACTAGACAAGTATCTTCACCAGGTGCCAGATCAACCAGGCTGTGATGGATATGTGGGGCAGCGGGCCTCCAGCAGCAACAGCCTGGTTGACCAGGCGAGCACTAGACGAGCCTGGCCCATGGCCGGGCTCAGAGTAGATATACTCTCGAAATTCTTCAAAGGTATATCAAAGGTGTCTACACCTTGCTAGTAATAGCACATGGTGATATTACTAGGTAAACGACCCTGGACGACCCTGTGATGGCTTGAGATCTCTCAAACTATAGTAGCCCTGGCTAGCAATCTTCTAACTCAGCTAGTAGTTCTTAGTAAAGACCAACCACGGAACTGGTAAGGTTTTTATCCGTAGTAACGGTTTTATTAAGGGAGAGAGAGACAGATTGTGTGAGAGAGAGAGAGAGAGAGAGAGAGAGAGACAGATTGTGTGAGAGAGAGAGAGAGAGAGAGAGATTAAGATTGAGAGGTGATAGTGGGATTGCACGTATGTTAGGTAAATGAACACAAATGCAACTAATGCGTCATTTTATTGTGGCAACGTTTCGCTCTCCAGGAACTTTATCAAGGCTCAGTAAAGTTCCTGGAGAGCGAAACGTTGCCACCATAAAGCGTCACTTTTCCTAACATTTTTGACAGCAATTATAATATTATAGAATGTGTGTAGACGTGGAGGGTGTTCCGGGGGGTTAGCGCCCCCCGCGACGGCCGGGTTAGCGGCCCCCGCGACGGCCTGGTTAGCGCCCCCCGCGACGGCCTGGTTAGCGCCCCCCGCGACGGCCGGGTTAGCGCCCCCCGCGACGGCCTGGTTAGCGCCCCCCGCGACGGCCTGGTTAGCGCCCCCCGCGACGGCCGGGTTAGCGGCCTCCGCGACGGCCGGGTTAGCGGCCCCCGCGACGGCCGGGTTAGCGGCCCCCACGACGGCCGGGTTAGCGCCCCCCGCGACGGCCTGGTTAGCGCCCCCCGCGACGGCCGGGTTAGCGGCCCCCGCGACGGCCGGGTTAGCGGCCCCCGCGACGGCCGGGTTAGCGCCCCCCGCGACGGCCGGGTTAGCGCCCCCCGCGACGGCCGGGTTAGCGGCCCCCGCGACGGCCGGGTTAGCGGCCCCCGCGACGGCCGGGTTAGCGCCCCCCGCGACGGCCGGGTTAGCGCCCCCCGCGACGGGCGGGTTAGCGGCCCCCGCGACGGCCGGGTTAGCTCCCCCGCGACGGCCGGTTAGCGGCCCCCGCGACGGCCGGGTTAGCGGCCCCCGCGACGGCCGGGTTAGCGCCCCCCGCGACGGCCGGGTTAGCGGCCCCCGCGACGGCCGGGTTAGCGGCCCCTGCGACGGCCGGGTTAGGGCCCCCCGCGACGGCCGGGTTAGCGCCCCCGCGACGGCCGGGTCAGCGCCCCCGCGACGGCCGGGTCAGCGCCCCCGCGACGGCCGGGTCAGCGCCCCCGCGACGGCCGGGTCAGCGCCCCCGCGACGGCCGAGTCAGCGCCCCCCTCCTACGTTGTGTCGTATAACACATCACCTATCAATAAATTCTTTTAATTTTGACTATAATTTTGAAGGAACAAATCTACATCAGGTTAACCAAAATATATTTTCTATAAATCTCGAAAGGAAAACTGGGAAGCTGCTCTGGATTCCGATAACCATCGTCTCTCTCTCCTCATAAGCCTTGTCTGGCTTGGGAATAATTTGGAACTGGTTTTCCTGTGCTGTGAACATCACAGCGCTGCTGCTGCCTTTGCTGTGGTGGACTCAGTCATGGCTCCTGGCTGTGATGCTTGTGATGTGTGTGTGTGGGGTGATTACATTCATAGAGTATTGGACCTCTGGTTGTGGGTGATGTTGGGGGAGGCTGTGAGTGTGCTGGGGAGGCTGTGAGTGTGTTGGGGAGGCTGTGAGTGTGTTGGGGAGGTTGTGAGTGTTGGGGAGGCTGTAAGTGTGTTGGGGAGGTTGTGAGTGTGTTGGGGAGGCTGTGAGTGCGTTGGGGAGGCTGTGAGTGTGTTGGGGAGGTTGTGAGTGTGTTGGGGAGGTTGTGAGTGTGTTGGGGAGGCTGTGAGTGCGTTGGGGAGGCTGTGAGTGTGTTGGGGAAAATAGGGCGGGGTCTGGGGAAGTGTTGTAAAATGTATTGGGGAGGTTAGGAGTGTATTGAGTAGGCTAGGTGAACTCTGGGGGCGGGCTAGGAGAGCTGGGTAGGTTAAAAGCGGACTGCAGGTGCCTTCGCCTGTGCTGGGTAGGCTGAGCGAGTTGGGAGGAGATAGGAGAGAGCTGAAGAAGGCTAGAAAGAGAGAGTGCTAGGATGCGAGAGGGCTACGGAAGACTAGAAAAGCGCTGGGAAGGCTACGAAATAGCTGGAGAAGGTTAGGAGAGTGCTAGAAAAAGCTAGGACACGGCTAGGAGCACCACCCCAGGAGCCTGCCTGTTACCTAATGCTAGTGAGGAGGCTGTCGCTGGAGGTTATCACCAAAGGAATCCCTGCTATACCTCACCTGCCTGCCACCCCCCCCTCTCTCTCTCTCTCTCTCTCTCTCTCTCTCTCTCTTCTCTCTCTCTCTCTCTCTCTCTCTCTCTCTCTCTCTCTCTCTCTCTCTCTCTGTGACCAGGGTTACGTACAGGAATACCAAGATAATTCAAAGACTTGGATGATTCTTTGTGTTGTCTTCTGATGCTGAGAGAGAGAGTGAGTGAGTGTGTTGTAGTAGGTAACCTGACAGTAAACTACATTACCCAGGCACTCCGGGGGCGCCTGTCTTTCCTACCCAAATCGGCACTTAGCGCCGCCCGCCTCCCTCGGAGACGCGTAAAGCGAAATTGAAACTCGCGTTCGGGATAGCGAGGTCTTATTCTCTGTTGAAACTTGACTCTCCTCCTGCCTGTTCCACTCATATGTGTGTGTGAGAGAGAGAGAGAGGGAGGGAGGGAGGAAAGAAAGTGTTGGGTGATTAGATGTGGAAATAAGATAATAATGGTGGTCAAAGAGAGGAAGGAAGGTAGAGAGAGAGAGACGGAGGGAGGGTAAAGGATGGAGTGAGATAGGGGGTGAAGGGATAGTGGGTGGAGGAATAGAGATGAGGATCACAGTGTGATGAGAAGGTACTGATAAAGCACGTGGGCGAGAGAGAGTGACTGACTGACTCTCAAGAGATAATGCAAACGTACGCACACCTGAAGTCTGTCTGTCTGTCTGTCTGTCTGTCTTCTCTCTCTCTCTCTCTCTCTCTCTCTCTCTCAAGAGTAATATCTCACACAACAACACAGGACAGACGAGGATGCTGGTCTAGTTCATCATTGAAAGCCAAAAAGTTAGTCGTGTGATGTTGCCTCTCCACCAGTGATGTATTTCATTGTGCTGGCAAATATGTCTGCTGGTAGGTCTACCGATATGTCTGCTGGTAGGTCTGCTGGTAGGTCTGCTCATATGTTTGCTGGTAGGTCTACCGATATGTCTGCTGGTAGGTCTGCTCGTATGTCTGCTGGTAGGTCTGCTCATATGTCTGCTGGTAGGTCTGCTCATATGTTTGCTGGTAGGTCTACCGATATGTCTGCTGGTAGGTCTGCTGGTAGGTCTGCTCGTATGTTTGCTGGTAGGTCTACCGATATGTCTGCTGGTAGGTCTGCTCGTATGTCTGCTGGTGGGTCTGTCTATGTCTGTGTGGTTGTTCTATTCTTCAAACCCCCTTTTCTGTCTTGTTCCTGTAAATAAAGTTTCCGGTGAAAAGGAATGCACTACCACTTTTTTCCTTACTACTACTTTTATTACCACTATATTATACTATGCTTTACCCTACTGCTATTCCCAAACCCTTATACTGCTTTATTTATGCTGTTCCCATACTTATGCTTTTTTACTATTACTACTACTGCTACTCCATACTGCTGTTCCTTACTACTACTATGCAAATTACTACTACTATGTGATTCTACTACTGCTATTCCATACTATACGTTATTACTAATATATGCTTTTACTACTACGCTGTTACCACTATACTACTACTGTGTTCCAAAATTTTAAGCTGTTTCCCTTCTACTCTGCTATTAAACACTGCTGTTCCCATGCTACTAAAGCTATTACCATACTACTATGCTTTACTACTATACTAACTACTACTATTACTACTATCAGTATATATTAAATTATCTAGTATATATTACTACTACCCATCTCCCACTTCCGTGAGGTTTTGGTTTCTTGTTCTGTCCCCCGTTGAAACTTGACAAGGCCCCGGACGGCTGAAACATCGGTTCAATTTCTTGCCAAAAGTGTTGGCACAGGTGCATCCCCAGCTTTTCTTGGCTACGTTTCGCTTCCGTGAGTTAATACGTCGTAGAGTTAAAACTCTAAAGAGGAACTTTCCAGTTTATTTTTGTAGGTTTCTGTTTTGTTCTGGGGGTCTCGCCCCCTTCACGGCCTGGTCCAGGAAGTTTGGGGTGATCAATCGATTTGGTGTGTCTACCTCACCCTTTGATTTAGTTTTTATGATTTCCCCGAGTTTTTTCTGCTATCCCTGACCCCGGCCATGGGCCAGGCTTTTGGGTGCGGATTGACAAGGATTGGCGGGGGGCCCTGCCCCCCCGTGGTCAGGCTTTTAAACGGGGGTGCCCTTGACCCCCCCAGTGGTATGGTTTTAACGGGGGTGACCTTCCCCCCCTGGTCATGGCTTAAAACGGGGGTGACCTTAAAACCCCCGGGGTCTGGCTTTAAGGGGGGGTGCCCTCGCCCCCCCCAGTGGCATGGTTTAAACGGGGGGGGGCCCTTAAACCCCCGTGGTCATGGAAATTTAACGGGGGTGCCCTCGCCCCCCAGTGGTTGGCCATTAACGGGGGGGGACTTGCCCCCCAGTGGTCATGGCTTAAGGGGGGTGACCCTCCCCCCCGTGGTCATTGCTTAAAGGGGGTGACCTTGACCCCCCGTGGTTCAGGGCTTTTAAGGGGGGTGACCTCTGCCCCCCCCAGTGGTCTGGCAAAAAAGGGGGGTGACTCTGACCCCCCCGTGGTCATGGCTTTAAAGGGGGGGGTGACTTGCCCCCCGGGGTCATGGCTTTAAAGGGGGTGACCTAACCCCCCCAGTGGTCTGGCAAAACGGGGGTGACTTGCCCCCCAGGGTCTGGCTTAAGGGGGGGCCTCTGACCCCCCAGGGGTCGGGTTAACGGGGGTGACCTTGACCCCCAGGGTCGGCATTAAGGGGGTGACCTTGGCCCCCCCCAGGGTCTGGCATTAACGGGGGTGCCTTGACCCCCCAGTGGTCTGGATTAACGGGGGTGACTCGGACCCCCAGGGGGTCATGGCTTTAAACGGGGGGGGGACCCTTGCCCCCCGTGGTCATGGCATTAAGGGGGGTGACCTTGACCCCCCCCAGTGGTCATGGCAAAAACGGGGGTGACCCTGACCCCCCAGTGGTCAGGGCTTAAGGGGGTGCCTCTGACCCCCCCGTGGTCATGGCTTTAAAACGGGGGAAACCCTTTGACCCCCCCGTGGTCTGGATTAAGGGGGGTGATCGGGCCCCCCTGGGTCTGACTTAACGGGGGTGCCTCTGAACCCCCCAGTGGTCAGGCTTTAACGGGGGTGACCTCTGCCCCCCCCGTGGTCGACTTACGGGGGTGACCTCTGCCCCAGTGGTCATGGCTTTAAGGGGGGACCTTGACCCCCCGTGGTCAGGCATTAGGGGGTGACCCTGACCCCCCCCGTGGTCTGCTTTAACGGGGGTGACCTGGACCCCCCCAGTGGTCATGGCATTAACGGGGGTGACCTCTGACCCCCCAGTGGTCATGGCATTAACGGGGGTGACCTCTGACCCCCCCAGTGGTCATGGCATTAACGGGGGTGACCTCTGACCCCCCCGGGGTCATGGCATTAAACGGGGGGTGACCTCCCCCCCCAGGGGTATGGCTTTAACGGGGGTGCCCTTGCCCCCCAGGGTCATGGCTTTTAAAGGGGGTGCTTGCCCCCCCGGGGTTTTGACTTAAAACCCGGGGTGACCTCTGACCCCCCCAGTGGTTAGGCATTAAGGGGGTGCCCTCTGACCCCCCAGGGGGTATGGCATTAACGGGGGGTGCCCTTGCCCCCCCCCAGTGGTCATAAATTTTCGGGGGTGCCCTTCACCTCCCCAGTGGTCATGGCTTAACGGGGGGTGACCTCTGACCCCCCCCAGTGGTCATGACATTAACGGGGGGGGACCTTAAACCCCCCCGTGGTCATGACATTAACGGGGGTGTCGCCCCCCCAGTGGTATGCATTAAGGGGGGGGCCCCTTGACCCCCCAGGGGCATGAATTAAGGGGGTGACCCTTGCCCCCCCAGTGGATGACATTAACGGGGGTGACCTCTGCCCCCCCAGGGGTTATGAAAATTAGGGGGGGTGACCTTTTTACCCCCAGTGGTATGACATTACGGGGGTGACCTTCCCCCCCCAGGGGTCATGACTTAACGGGGGTACTTGCCCCCCCCAGTGGTCATGACTTTAAGGGGGTGCCCTTTGCCCCCCCGTGGCTGACTTAACGGGGGTGACCTCTGACCCCCAGTGGTCTTGACTTTAAAACGGGGGTGCTTAAACCCCCAGGTAAAATTTTAAGGGGGTGCCCTCTGCCCCCCCAGGGTCAGACATTAAAACGGGGGTGACTCTCCCCCCCCCAGGGTCAGGGCATTACGGGGGTGCCCTTCCCCCCCCGTGGTCATGCTTTAAAACGGGGGTGACCCTGACCCCCCAGGGGTAGGGGCATTAACGGGGGTGCCTCTGCCCCCCCCATGGTCATGACTTTAACGGGGGTGCCCTCTGCCCCCCCCAGGGGTTGACTTTAACGGGGGGCCCTTTGACCCCCCAGTGGTCATGACTTAAGGGGGTGATCTGCCCCCCCAGGGTCATGAAATTAAAACGGGGGGCCCTCGCCCCCCCCATGGTCATCCCTATTTTTTTTTATTATTTATTTTGTAAAATTTTTCATATTTGTGATCATCCAATATTCATTCGATTATTTTTAAAAATTCTTTAAATCTTTTTTAAGAGTAAATTTTGGGGAAAAAAGACAAGGTTTGTGGGACTTGGGTTAAAAGTTTGGGGGTGATTTGGGGTTAAGTTTTTGGGTGACTTGGTTTTAAATTTTTGTGGTGACTTGGGCTAAAGGTTTTGTGGTGACGGGGTTTTAAAAATTTTGGGTGATTGGGGTTCAAGTTTGTGGTGACTTGGGTTCAAATTTGTGGTGATTGGGTCAAAGTTTGTGGTGACTTGGGTTAAAAGTTTGTGGGATTGGGTTCAAGTTTGTGGTGCTTGGGTTTAGTTTTGTGGTGTTGGGATTTAAGTTTTGTGGTGCTTGGGTAAAGGTTTGTGGTGCTTGGGTTCAAAGTTTGTGGTGAGGGGGTTCAAGTTTTTTGGGATTGGGGTTTTAAAGTTGTGGTGATTGGGTCGGTTTGGGTGATTTGGGGTTTCAAAGTTTGTGGTGACTTGGGTTTTTAAAGTTTGTGGTGACTTGGGTTAAAATTTTTGGTGTGGTTTTTAATTTTTGTGGTGATTTGGGCCAAGGTTTGTGGTGATTGGGTTCAATTTTGTGGTGACTTGGTTCAAAGTTTTTGGTGTTGGGTTCAAGTTTGTGGTGACTTGGGTTCTTTTGTGGTGATTGGGTTAAAGTTTGTGGTATTGGGTTAAAAGTTGGGGGTGATTGGGTTCAAAGTTTGTGGGGACTTGGGTTTAATTTTGTGGTGTTTTGGATTTAGTTTGTGGGATTGGGGAAAGTTTGTGGGACTTGGGTTAAAAAGTTTGTGGTGATTGGGGTTAAAAGTTTGTGGTGATTGGGTTAAATTTTGTGGTGACTTGGGTTCAAGTTTTGGTGCGGGGTTTAAAGTTTGTGGGATTGGGTTAAAAGTTTGTGGTGACTTGGGTTAAAGTTTTTTGGTGATTGGGTTTAAGTTTTGTGGGATTTGGATTTAAGTTTGTGGTGATTGGGCTAGGTTTGGGGTGTTTGGGTTCAAAAGTTTTTGGTGTTGGGTTCAAAGTTTGTGGGGGCTTGGGTTCAAAGTTTGTGGTGATTTTGGGTTTCAAAGTTTGTGGTAAATTGGGTAAAGGTTTGTTGCTTGGGTTAAAAGTTTTGGTGATTTGGGTTAAAAGTTTGTGGTGATGGGTTTAAGTTTGTGGGTTGGATTTTTTTTTTTGTGGTGCGGGTCAAGTTGTTGGTTGAGGGGTTAAAATTTTGGTGACTTGGGTTCAAGTTTTGGTGCTTGGGAAAAAGTTGTGGTGGTTTGGGGCTAGGTTTGTGGTGACTTGCGTTAAAGGTTTTGGGTGATTGGGGTTTTTCAAAGTTTGTGTTGACGGGTTAAAAGTTTTTTTTGACTTGGGTTAAAAATTTTGTTTGACTTGGGTTCAAAGTTTTGGGATTGGGTTAAAAGTTTTGTGGTGATTGGGTTCAGGTTTGTGGTGATTGGGTTCAAAGTTTGTGGTATTTGGTTAAATTTTGTGGTGATTTGGGTTTTTCAAAGTTTTGGGGTTTGACTTGGGTTCAATTTTGTGGTGATTCTGCTAAAATTTTTGGGTGATTGGGTTAAAGTTTGTGGTGCTTTGCTAAATTTTGGGGTTTGACTTGGGTTAAAGGGTTTTTGGGGTGTTTGGGGTTTTTCAAATTTTGTGGTGACTTGGGTTCAAAGTTTTGGGACTGGGTTAAGTTGTGGTGATTTGGGTTAAAATTTTGTGGTGGGGGGGTTTTTAAGTTTTGTGGGATTGGATTTAAGTTTTGTGGTGACTTGGGTAAAGGGTTTTGTGGTGATTGGGTTCAAATTTTGTGGGACTTGGTTCAAAAGTTGGGGATTTGGGGTTTTAAGTTTGTGGGATTGGATTTAGTTTTGTGGTGTTGGGCTAAAGGTTTGTGGATTGGGTTAAAAGTTGTGGTGATTTGGGGTTAAAAGTTTGTGGTGATTGGGGTTAAAGTTTGTGGGATTTGGGGTTCAAGTTTGGGGGGTGATTTGGTTAAAATTTTGTGGTGCGGGTTCAAATTTGTGGTTGATTTTGGGTTTTAAATTTTTGTGGTGACTTGGGTTTTAGTTTTGGGGTGACTTGGGCTAAAGGTTTGTGGTGATTGGGTTTTAAAAGTTTGTGGTGTTGGGTTCAAAGTTTTTTTGCTTGGGTTAAAATTTGTGGTGACTTGGGTCAAGGTTTGTGGTGACTTTGGGTTCAAATTTTGTGGTGAATGGGTTCAAAGTTTGTGGGACTTGGTTTAAGTTTTGTGGTGATTGGGATTATTTTTGGGGTGATTGGGTCAAGGTTTGTGGTGACTTGGGTTCAAAGTTTGTGGTGACTTGGGTTCAAAGTTTGTGGTGACTTGGGTTCAAAGTTTGTGGTGACTTGGGTTCAAAGTTTGTGGTGACTTGGGTTCAAATTTTTGTGGTGATTGGGTTAAAAATTTTGTGGGATTGGGTTCAAAGTTTGTGGGACTTGGTTTAATTTTTTGTGGTGTTTGGTTTAAGTTTTGTGGTGACTTGGGTAAAGGGTTTTGGGGGAAAAGGGTTCAAAGTTTGTGGTGATTTGGGTTCAAGTTTGGGTGACTTGGGTTCAAAGTTTGTGGTGACTTGGGTTCAAAGTTTGTGGTGACTTGGGTTCAAAGTTTGTGGTGACTTGGGTTCAAAGTTTGTGGGATTTGGGGTTAAAAGTTTGTGGGACTTGGGTTTTAAAGTTTTGTGGTGATTTGGGGGATTTAAGTTTGTGGTGAGGGGTAAGGTTTGTGGTGATTGGGTTTTTAAAAGTTTGTGGTGACTGGGTTCAAAGTTTGGGGTGATTGGGTTCAAGTTTGTGGTGACTTGGGTTAAAAATTTTTGTGGTGATTGGGAAAGGTTTGTGGGGGATTGGGTTCAATTTTGGGTGATTGGTTAAAGTTTGTGGTGATTGGGGTTTTTAAGTTTGTGGTGATTGGATTTAGTTTTGTGGTGATTTGGGGTAAAGGTTTGGGTGACTTGGGTTAAGGGTTTTGTGGGATTGGGTTAAAGTTTGTGGTGTTGGGGTTAATTTTGTGGTGGCTTGGGCTCAGGTTTGTGGTGCTTGGTTAAAGGTTTTGGGTGATTGGGGTTTCAAAGTTTTTGTTGGATTTGGGGTTTAAAAGTTTGTGTTGTTGGGTTAAAAGTTTGTGTGATTGGGTTCGTTTGTGGTGATTGGGTTCAAAGTTTTTGGTGACTTGGTTCAAGGTTTGTGGTGCTTGGGTTAAAGTTTGGGGTGAGGGGTTAATTTGGGTGACTGGGTTAAAAGTTTGTGGTGATTTGGGTTCAAAGTTTGTGGTGATTTGCTAAAAGTTTTGGTGATTTGGGGTTAAAATTTTTGTGGTGACTTCTGTTTCAAATTTTGTGGTGAGGGTTCAGGTTTTTTGTGGTGATTTGGGTTAAAGTTTTGGTGACTTGGGTTAAAGTTTGTGGGATTTGGGTTCAATTTTGTGGTGATTTGGGTTCAAAGTTTGTGGTGACTTGGGTTTAAGTTTTGTGGTGACTTGGATTTAAGTTTTGTGGTGACTTGGGCTCAAGGTTTGTGGTGACTTGGGTTCAAAGTTTGTGGTGACTTGGGTTCAAAGTTTGTGGTGACTTGGGTTTAAGTTTTGTGGTGACTTGGGTTCAAAGTTTGTGGTGATGTGGGCCGGAGTTGCTGAACCGTGCCGGTTGAAAAATGGATGAGTATAACATGGACAACCCAAAAAACAAGAACAGTAAAAACCAACGCAAAAAAAGAAGCGCAAGACGTAAACAAGACCGGGCAAAAAACACGTTTTATTGCCACATTTTTGGGAGTCTTTATAAAGTCACGACTTATAAAACTGTACACCAAGTGCGGATCAACTAGGTGTGGGGTTTTTGGGCCCGGGTGCTAGCAGAACGCCCGGTTTCCAGGCAGACCAGACAAACCTGCTAGGAGCAGGAAAACCTAAAACCCATTACGCTATGTCAAAAGGGCCATGTACTCATTCTGCAGCATCCCCTTTTTTTTTTAGTGTTCGAGTATGGAGTATAGTAGTAGACAGCAGTGTGTGTGAGCACAGCAGGTAGTAGTATAGTGGTAGTGCAGACGAGCGCAGTGTAGTGGTTGTAGCGCACGCGCAGTTAGTGGTAGAGCGCAGTAGTAGTGGTAGTAGCAGCCCGCGAGCAGTAGTTGGTAGTGCAGACAGCAGCGTATAGTATGGTAGTAGCAGACGCAGCAGTGTAGTGGTAGACGCAGGTAGTAGGGTAGTGCAGCCAGCAGCTAGTAGTGGTGTGAAACGAAGTGTATGGTGACGGCATAGTAGTGGGGTGCAGACGAGCAGTGTAGTGGTAGTGCAGCACAGCAGCAGGTAGTAGTGGGTTTGTAGCAGCACGCAGCAGTAGTATTGGGAGTGGCAAAGCAGCAGCGTGAGTGGTAGTGCAGCACAGCGCGTAGTAGTGGTAGTAGCAGCAAGCGGCAGTGTAGTGGTAAATAGCAGCACAGCAGCAGTAGTAGTGGGGGTGCGACAGGCAGCGTAGAGTGGGGAGCGACAGCGCAGTGTGTGGGGTAGCAGCACAGCAGCCAAGTAGTGTGGTAGTAGCAGCACGCGCAGAGTGTGGTGCACGCAGCAGTGTGTGGTGTAGAAAACCAGCAGATGTAGTGGGGTAGCAGGAAAAGCAGCGCAGTAGTGTGGTGTAAGAAGCAGAGTAGTAGTGGTAGTTTGCAGACAGAGCAGCGTGTAGTGGTAGTAGCGAAAGCGCGTGTAGTGGTAGCACAGCAGCAGTAGTAGTGGGGTGCAGCACGCAGAGTAGTAGTGGTAGTAGCAGCACAGCAGCAGGGTAGTGGTGTGAGCACAGCGAAGGGGAGTGGGAGTAGCAGCGCGCAGCAGTAGTAGTGGTTTGTGCGCAAGCAGCGTGTGGGTGTACGCACAGCGCAGCAGTAGTAGTGGTAGTAGAGCACGCACAGTAGTAGTGGTAAGTAGCAGAAAAGCAGGCAGTAGTAGTGGTAGTAGCAGCCAGCAGCTTTTGTAGTGGTGTGCAGCACAGGCACAGTAGTAGGGGATGCAGAAGCGCAGTAGAGTGGTAGCCGCAGAGTTATGGTAGAGCGCACAGCAGAGTGTAGTGGTAGTGCGCCCCGCGCAGTTTGTAGTGGGGACAGCAGCAGTGTAGTGGTAGTAGAGACAGCAGCAGTGTAGTGGGGTAGCAGACGCGCAGCAGTGTAGTGGTAGTAGCAGCACGCAGCAGTAGTAGTGTAGCCAGAGAGTAGTGTGGGAGTGCAGCCAGCAGCAGCAGTGTAGGGTGTAGCAGCCCGCGGTAGTGTGGAGACGAGCAGTAGTAGTGGTTTGTGACACCAGCAGCAGTAGTGTGGTTTAGCAGCCAGCGCGTTTTTGTGACGCGCAGTAGTAGTAGTAGCCAGCACTAGTAGTTAGGCCCGAGAGCGTAGTAGCGCAAGCGCAGCAGTGTGGTGTGAGCACCGCGCAGCGTGTAGAGCCCGCGATAGTAGCAGCCAGGCAGTAGTAGTAGTGGCCCCGCAGGTAGTAGTAGTAGCAGCCGCAGCAGTTGTAGTAGTGAGAAACCAAAAAGTAGTAGTAGCAGACGTAGAGCAGTAGTGGTGAGACAGAGCGTTATGCGCACGAGCAGTAGAAGCACAGCAGCAGTAGAAGCAAGCAGGTGTGAGCGCACAGAGCAGTAGAAGCCAGCAGAGAGGGAAACACAGGCGTAGTAGTGAGCCAGCAGCAGCTGGGTAGCAGACGAGCAGCAGTAGTCGCAGCACACCGCAGTGAGTAGAGACGGCCGTAGTGTGCGCCAGCAGGATAGTAGTAGCAGCACGCGCAGTGAAGCCAGCAGCGAGAAGACAGCAGCGTAGTGTAGCGACGCAGCAGTAGAAGAAGCGCGTGAAGAACAGCAGCGTTTGTGTAGCAACCGCGAGGTGGTAGGCACGCAGCAGAGTAGTAGCGCAGCACGCAGTGCAGTAAACAGCACAGCAGCAGAGAGAGACAGCGGCGAGAGCCCCAGCAGCAGTAGTAGGCACAGCAGGCAGAAGTTGGGTAGAAGCTTGTGTAGAGCAAAGCGTAGAGTAGCACAGCAAGTGTAGAGCACAGTAGTAGTCCGACAGCGTGTAGTAGTGACAGCGGTTAGGTAGCAGCCCGGCCACCGTGTAGGCGCCAGCAGGTTGTTGTGCGCCCCAGAGTTGGCAACAAGCAGCAGTGTAGCGCGTACGCACCCGTGAGAGCGCCCGCAGGAGAAACACAGCAGTAGTAGCGAAAACGTAGTGTGCAACCGGCAGTAGTATAGTGCACAGCAGCAGTAGTAGTGCACAACGCAGTGTGCGCACGCAGCAGTAGTGTTACAGCACAACAGCGCCCAAAAAAGGCAGCCAGCTGGGGGTGTAGCAGCCAAAGCAAGCAGCAGTAGTAGCAGCACAGCCAGGTAGGAGCAGCAAAGCGGCAGCAGTAAAGCACAGCAGTATGCAGCCAGCAAGTAAGTAGTGCGCACGCAGGAAATAGGAGAAGACGCGTAGTAGCAAGGAAGCCGAAATGTAGGCACAGCAACAAGTAGTAGTAGTGCGCACAGCAGAGTAGTAAGGAGAGCAAAAAGCACAGCATAATTAGTTAGGGTAGAAGCAGCACAGCAGTAGTAGTAGTGTAAGCACAGCAGAGTATGGTAGTGAAACGAGAGTAGGAGCAAGCAGCAGCAGTGTAGAGAAAGCAGGTAGTAAATGAGCCGCAGCAGTGTAGTAGCAGCACACAGCAGAGTAAAAAGCAACCAGTAGTGGGAAGCAGCCCGCGAGTTGGGGGAGTAGAGCACAGTAGTAGTGCGCAAGAAATAGTAGTAGCAGCACAGCATTAGTAGTGGTTTGCACAGCGTAGTAGTGGGGTAGCGCACAGCAGTAGTGTAGCCAGCACCAAGCGTAGTAGAGCACGGCGTAGAAAACAGCAGAGAGTAAATTTGGGACACAAGCCCGTGTGTTGCCCGCAGTGTGTAGAAAGAGTAGAGGGTTTAAAATAGCGACCCCTAGGGTTTGGTAGAGCAGAAAACGCCCCGTAGATTTTACGACCCGCAGTAGTGTGGTAGTAGAGAAACAGTAGTGTGGTGTGCGACGCACAGTATTTTTAGTAGCACCCCAGTAGTGGAGCCCCAAACAGTGTGTGGTGGGCGGGAGTGTAGCACAGCAGTAGTAGGTGGTAGCAGCACAGCCCAATAGTTGTGGTAGTGCCACTCAGCGTAGTGTTGCAAGGTAGTAGTGGTGTGCACAGCAGTAAGTTTTGCACAGCAGTAGTAGTGGTTAGAGCGCAATTTCAGGCCCAAAGTTTGTGTGGTGTAGCCACACAGCAGTAGTAGACCACAGCGTGTAGTGGTAGGGACAGCAGGATAGTAGTGTAGCACAGCGTAGTCGCAGCAGATTTTTAGTGGAGCCCGCACAGCAGTAGTAGTAGCACAGCAGAGTTGTGGGTAGCACGAGTAGTAGTAGCAAGCGGAGTATAGTGTTACACGCGTAGTGTGGTTTGTAGCCCCCAGCAGTAGTAGTGGGAGAGCCGCAGTAGTGGTTTGTGGTTTTTCAGCCAGAGCTAGTTGTAGCGACAGCGTAGGTGTAGTGGGGTAGGAAGAGCAGTGTTGTTGGGAGCACAGCAGCAGGGAGTAGTGGGAGACGAAAGCGTAGTGGTGTAGTAGCAGCCGCGAGTGTAGCCACGGTAGTGTGGGGTGGAGCCGCACAGCAGTTTGTTTTGTAGCAGACCAAACGCGTAGTGGGAGTAGCGCACGCGGATGTAGCACGCAGAGAGTAGTGGGTGCCCAGTGTAGTTGTGCAGCACAGCAGTAGTAGGGAAAGCAGCAGTAGTAGGTGGACACACCCCGGATAGTGGTAAATAGCAGCACTGAGAGTGTAGCGCACAGCAGTAGTGTGGGGCCCAAACGTAGTAGTGGGAGAGCAGCACCAGCAGTTGGGTAGTGCGCACAGGTAGTTGTTAGACACCCGGGTGTGTGGTGGAAAAAGTGTAGTATGGAGTGCAGCACACACAAGTAGCACAGCCAAAAAGAGGTGGGGCAGACCATAGAGATACAGCAGCACGCAGATAGGACACACAGCAGTGGGAGCACCATGGGTAGGGGTTCACCCCGCGTAGGGCAAACAACGAGAGTGGGCAGACACAATGGGGAAGCAGCACGCGCAGTAGGGAGACCCCAGTGGGTTTGAGACACCCCGCCGCAGAAGGGAGGGCACAACCGCGGTTAGGAGCCACACGCAGGGAGTGCAGCACACAGAGTTGAGCCAACTAGAGATGGGGCAGCAACCTGAGAGCAGCAGCACTGCAGAGACTCGGGGGAGAAAAACAAACCCTGCAGCGATCGGGGGGAAAAAACAACCCCTTTCAGCAGCTGGGGCAGACAAAACAAAAAACTGAGCGGATCAGGGCGCAAAACAACCCCTGCGGATCAGGGCAGAAAAAAACCCCCTGCGAGACTCGGGAGAAAAAAACCCCCGCCGACTCAGGGCGACAAAACAACCTGAGGATCAGGGAGACAAAACAAACACTGCGCAGATCGGGGGAGAAAAACAACCACTGAGCAGATCAGGGAGACAAAACAACCCTCAGGATCGGGCGACCAAAAAAAAAAACCCCTGCGCAGACTAGGGCAGACAAAAAACCACGCGCCAAAAGGGAGACAAAAAACCACGCAGCAGATCGGGCAGACAAAAAAACCCCTGCAGCAGACTCAGGGCAGACAAAAAACCCCTGAGCGAAGGGCAGACAAAACAACCCCTGCGCAGATCGGGGAGACAAAAAAAAACCCCGCGAGATCGGGAGCAAAAAAAACACTGCAGCGATCAGGGGACAAAAAAACCACTGCGCGATAGGGCAGACAAAACAACCTGCAGCAGATCGGGGGAGACAAAACAACCACGGGAGCCCAGACCAGGGGAGCAAAACCCATGCAGCGATTGGGCAGACAAAACACCCTGCCCCCCCCCCCAGGGCAGACAAAACACCATTTCGCAGACTCAGGGGACAAAAAACCCTGAGCGATCGGGGAGACAAAAAACCACTGCAGCAGATAGGGCAGCAAAAAAACCCCTGCACAGATAGGGGAGCAAAAAAACCCTGCCAGATGGGCAGACAAAAAACCACTGAGCAGACTCGGGCGGGCAAAACACCCTTTCGCAGACGGGCAGACAAAAAAAACCCCTGCAGCAGACTCGGGGGAGACAAAACCCTGCAGCGATAGGGCGAAAAAAAACCCTGCAGCAGATCGGGGCAGACAAAAAACCCCTGCAGCAGATCGGGCAGACAAAAAAACCCCTGCAGGATCGGGCAGCAAAAAACCATGCAGAGACGGGCAGACAAAAAAAAAAAAAAAAACAACCACGCAGCAGATCGGGGAAAAAAACAACATGCAGGACTCGGGCAGACAAAACAACCAGCAGCGACTCGGGAGACAAAAAACCATGCAGCAGATCGGGGGAGGCAAAACAACCCTGCAGCAGACTCAGGGGAGAAAAAAAAAAAGGGGAACCAACCCTGCAGCAGATGGGAGACAAAACCACGCAGAGACCCCGGGGCAACAAAAAACCATGCAGCGACTCGGGAGACAAAAAACCCTGCAGGACTCGGGCGACAAACAACCACGCAGCGATGGGGCAGACAAAAAACCCCTGCAGCAGATCGGGGAGACAAAAAAACCCCCTGCAGCGACTGGGGGAGAAAAAAACCCCACTGCAGAGACTCGGGGGACAAACACCCCCTGCAGCGATAGGGCAGACAAAAAACCATGCGCAGATCGGGGAGCAAAAAAAACCCCTGCAGCAGATCGGGGGGAGCAAAAACACCATGCAGAAAATCGGGCAGAAAAAACAACCCCTCGCAGATGGGGCGAAAAAACAACCCTGCAGCAGGGGTCGGGCAGACAAAAAAAACCCTGCAGCAGACTCAGGGCGACAAAACAACCCCTGGCCAATAAACAAAAAAACCCCTGAAGAAGGGGACAAAAAAACCCCCGCAGCGTCGGGGCCCAAACTACGCTCAGGGAGCAAAAAACCCCGGAATCTGGGACAAAACCCCTGACAATAACAAAAAAATTTACAAACTAAGAAAAACAAACCAACTGACAGCTCGGGGAAAAACCAACCACTACGTCGGGGGACAAACCCACTAACAGTCGGGGCAACAAAAAACCCCCGAGACTCCCCGAAAAAAAAACCCCTGCAAATCCCGAAAAACCAACCACTCAGCAGCTCGGGGCAACAAAAAAAACCCTAGCCTACAGAAAACAAACCCTGCCAACTCGGGGCAGCAAAAAAAAACCCGAAACGCTCGGGCACAAAACAACCCTGAGCAACTCAGGGAGAAAAACAAACCCTGAGCAAAACGGGGAACCCCTGCACAATCCGGGGAAAAAAAAAACCACTCCGAACTCAGGGGAACAAACAACACGGGCCTAACCCAAAAACTCTGAAGGGGGGGGGGACTAATGTCTGGTAACTATTCTTTGTCTTCTTTTGTCTAAAAATTTTTTTTCTCCGGAAATTTTTTTCAAAATTCTGAAATCTTTGAATTTTTCTTGGGGACTTTACCTTATTGTTATCCCCTTTCATTAATCTTTTTTTTAAATTTCTTATTTTTGTTTTTAATTTTTTCGTTACATTTTCTTCCCCTTAACACCCTTGAACCTTACCACGGGTTCCCGTTCGTTGCCCTTTTCTCACTTTCAGTTGAGAATTTTTTAGGAAACGTTGTTAGACCTTATTTCCCGTTAAAGTTCGTTAGCACCTTTTTAAGAAAGGACACTTTTTTTAAAGAACAGTCCGAGGGGACTTTTTCCCGAAAAACCTGTTAGATTTTTTGAACCGTCCGGGAAAAAACCCCAAAGCTCTTTCCCCATTTTTCCTTAACCTTGTTGCCTTATTCTCTGTTAAAATCTCTTTTCCCCTTTTCTCTGTTTAAACGTCCGTGATTATCCTGTTAAAACAAAAGTCTGAGCACCTTTTCTTGGTAAAAGTTGTTAGCACCTTATTGTTGTTGATTATTTTTTTAAAAATTTTTGATTTTTTGTTGTTGTTGCCCTTTTTTTTTCGTTCAGTTCTTACACTTTTATTGCTCTTAGCCCTTATTTTTCCGTTAAACAGTCTCTTTAAACCTTTTGCCCGGACAACTCCGGAACACCCGTTAACATTCTCTCGTTAACCGTTCCTTAATTTTTTTGAAAACAGTTTCATTAGACTTTTTTCCTGTTCTTGTTAACCTATTCTTGGTTTTTTAGCCCTTGTTGTGTTTGTGGGTTAAGGGTTTCTGTGTAAAACATTTTTTGTTAAACAAATGCCTGCCATGAGAGAGGAGTTACGGACGTTTGGTTGATTTTGGGACCATTTACAAAATAATAAAAGAAATTGAGGGGCGGGGGTTTTAAGGAGGTAGGGGGTGTTGGTGTAGCAGAGTAGTAGTAGCGGAAAGGGGAAGGGTAGTGGCCGAGGAGTGGGAGGGGAGGTTTGAAAAAACCCCTGCCTTTCCCATTCCTCCTTCCACTCCCCATTGTCTGCCTCTCTGCGTCTCCTGTCCAAAATTTTTCTCTTCTTACCCCTGCTGGAAGACGTCATGAGTGGCAATTACGTCACGTGACGTGTCATAGCCAGGTGATTACGTTAATGCAACGGTGTCTGAGCGAATTACGTTAATTAGTGTAGGAAAGATTGTGACACGGTGTGTGTGTGTGTGTGTGTGTGTGTGTGTGTGTGTGTGTTGTTTTTGTGTGTGTGTGTGTGTGTGTGTTGTTTGTCTGTGTCTGTGTGTGTGTGGGTGGGGGGGGGTGCGCGCGCCTCATGGCAGTTCGTACACATGTGCTTTGGCCCAGGACCAATCCTGATCCATCATCAAGTCTGGCCCATGATCAAGCCTGGGCAATGATCAAGCCTGCCCAGGACCAAGCCTAGCCCATGACCAACCTGCCGCAGCAGGAAGGCTCCAGAGACCCATCAGAGGTATATCAAAGGTGCTACAGTATACACAGAAACAGTTAATTATAATGAAAATGAGACCTGTTTTGGATGTTCATGAGGTATCTTATTACGAGTTTCTTGAGTATTAACATGAGTGTACGTTGTTGTAGAGACCTGGGTGTACGTGTGGTACGTTGTGTGATGTAGAGACCAGAGTGTACATGTGGTACGTTATGTGATGTAGAGACCAGAGTGTACGTGTGGTACGTTATGTGATGTAGAGACCAGAGTGTACGTGTGGTACGTTGTGTGATGTAGAGACCAGAGTGTACGTGTGGTACGTTGTGTGATGGTAGAGACCAGAGTGTACGTGTGGTACGTTGTGTGATGTAGAGACCAGAGTGTACGTGTGGTACGTTGTGTGATGTAGAGACCAGAGTGTACGTGTGGTACGTTGTGTGATGTAGAGACCAGAGTGTACGTGTGGTACGTTGTGTGATGTAGAGACCAGAGTGTACGTGTGGTGCAGTGCGTGGCAGGTCTGGGAAAAAACTTGAGTGCACGTGGTAGGTTGTGTGACAGGTCTTGAAGAAACTTAAGAAACAAACTCAATTAAAACTTGAATGAAACCAACAGGAGAGTGCAGGGAGAGTAGTCTGTTACTGTGTGGGGTGACTAGTGCTGCAACCATCAGGAGAGTGCAGGGAGAGTAGTCTGTTATGTGTGGGGTGACTAGTGCTGCAACCAACAGGAGAGTGCAGGGAGAGTAGTCTGTTATTGTGTGGGGTGACTAGTGCTGCAACCAACAGGAGAGTGCAGGGAGAGTAGTCTGTTATTGTGTGGGGTGACTAGTGCTGCAACCAACATGGAGGTGCGGGAGTTAGTCTGTTATTGTGTGGGGTGACTAGTGCTGCAACCAACAGGAGAGTGCAGGGAGAGTAGTCTGTTATTGTGTGGGGTGACTAGTGCTGCAACCAACAGGAGAGTGCAGGGAGAGTAGTCTGTTATTGTGTGGGGTGACTAGTGTTGCAACACAACAGGAGAGTGCAGGGAGAGTAGTCTGTTATTGTGTGGGGTGATAGTGCTGCAACCAACAGGAGAGTGCAGGGAGAGTAGTCTGTTATTGTGTGGGGTGGACTAGTGCTGCAACCAACAGGAGAGTGCAGGGAGAGTAGTTGTTATTGTGTGGGGTGACTAGTGTTGCAACCAACAGGAGAGTGCAGGGAGAGTAGTCTCTTATTGTGTGGGGTGACTAGTGCTGCAACCAACAGGAGAGTGCAGGGAGAGTAGTCTGTTATTGTGTGGGGTGACTAGTGCTGCAACCAACAGGAGAGTGCAGGGAGAGAAGTCTGTTACTGTGTGGGGTGACTAGTGCTGCAACCAACAGGAGAGTGCAGGGAGAGTAGTCTGTTACTGTGTGGGGTGACTAGTGCTGCAACCAAACAGGAGAGTGCAGGGAGAGTAGTCTGTTATTGTGTGGGGTGACTAGTGCTGCAACCAACAGGAGAGTGCAGGGAGAGTAGTTGTTATTGTGTGGGGTTGAATAGTGCTGCAACCAACAGGAGAGTGCAGGGAGAGTAGTCTGTTATTGTGTGGGGTGACTAGTGCTGCAACCAACAGGAGAGTGCAGGGAGAGTAGTCTGTTATTGTGTGGGGTGACTAGTGCTGCAACCAACAGGAGAGTGCAGGGAGAGTAGTCTGTTATTGTGTGGGGTGACTAGTGCTGCAACCAACAGGAGAGTGCAGGGAGAGTAGTCTGTTACTGTGTGGGGTGACTAGTGCTGCAAACCAACAGGAGAGTGCAGGGAGAGTAGTCTGTTATTGTGTGGGGTGACTAGTGCTGCAACCAACAGGAGAGTGCAGGGAGAGTAGTCTGTTATTGTGTGGGGTGACTAGTGCTGCAACCAACAGGAGAGTAGTCTGTTACTGTGTGGGGTGACTAGTGCTGCAACCAACAGGAGAGTGCAGGGAGAGTAGTCTGTTACTGTGTGGGGTGACTAGTGCTGCAACCAACAGGAGAGTGCAGGGAGAGTAGTCTGTTACTGTGTGGGGTGACTAGTGCTGCAACCAACAGGAGAGTGCAGGGAGAGTAGTCTGTTATTGTGATGGTTGTGTGGGGTGACTACTGATACTACTACAGAGATGTTACTGCTGGTGCTGCTACTGATGCTACTACAGTGATGTTACGTCTTGTGCTACTGATGCAACTACAGTGATGTTACTTCTGGTGCTGCTACTACAGTGATGTTACTGCTGACTACATGACTTAAGAAATCGTAATGACACGATTGCAAATAAACCATACCCCCGGCCGGGATTGAACCCGCGGTCATAGAGTCTCAAAACTCCAGCCCGTCGCGTTAGCCACTAGACCAGCTAGCCACAATAAGATTCATCCAACTAGGTATATTTCTACACCATAGGAAAGTTAGCACAGGCACCTCTGTGACCACAAATGCAAGTTTTTAGTGGCTAACGCGACGGGCTGGAGTTTTGAGACTCTATGACCGCGGGTTCAATCCCGGCCGGGGGTATGGTTTATGTTACTGCTGGTGCTGCTACTGATGCTACTCCAGTGATGTTACTTCTGGTGCTGCTACTACAGTGATGTTACTGCTGGTGCTGCTACTACAATGATGTTACTGCTGGTGCTGCTACTACAGTGATGTTACTGCTGGTGCTGCTACTACAGTGATGTTACTGCTGGTGCTGCTACTGATGCTACTCCAGTGATGTTACTTCTGGTGCTGCTACTACAGTGATGTTACTGCTGGTGCTGCTACTACAATGATGTTACTGCTGGTGCTGCTACTACAGTGATGTTACTGCTGGTGCTGCTACTGATGCTACTACAGTGATGTTACTGCTGGTGTTGCTACTACAGTGATGTTACTGCTGGTGCTGCTACTACAGTGATGTTACTGCTACTGATACTACTACAGTGATGTTACTGCTGGTGCTGCTACTGATGCTACTACAGTGATGTTACTGCTGGTGTTGTACTACAGTGATGTTATGCTGGTTGCTGCTTACTACAGTGATGTTACTGCTGGTGCTGCTACTACAGTGATGTTACTGCTGGTGCTGCTACTACAGTGATGTTACTGCTGGTGCTGCTACTGATACTACTACAGTGATGTTACTGCTGGTGCTGCTACTACAGTGATGTTACTGCTGGTGCTGCTACTACAGTGATGTTACTGCTGGTGCTACTACTGATGCTACTACAGTGATGTTACTGCTGGTGCTGCTACTGATACTACTACAGTGATGTTACTGCTGGTGCTACTACTGATGCTACTACAGTGATGTTACTGCTGGTGCTGCTACTGATACTACTACAGTGATGTTACTGCTGGTGCTGCTACTGATACTACTACAGTGATGTTACTGCTGGTGCTGCTACTGATACTACTACAGTGATGTTACTGCTGGTGCTGCTACTGATGCTACTACAGAGATGTTACGTCTTGTGCTACTGATGCAACTACAGTGATGTTACTGCTGGTGCTGCTACTACAGTGATGTTACTGCTGGTGCTGCTACTGATGCTACTCCAGTGATGTTACGTCTTGTGCTACTGATGCAACTACAGTGATGTTACTGCTGGTGCTGCTACTACAGTGATGTTACTGCTGGTGCTGCTACTACAGTGATGTTACTGCTGGTGCTGCTACTGATGCTACTCCAGTGATGTTACTGCTGGTGCTGCTACTACAGTGATGTTACTGCTACTGATGCAACTACAGTGATGTTACTGCTGGTGCTGCTACTGATGCTACTACAGTGATGTTACTGCTGGTGCTGCTACTACAGTGATGTTACTGCTGGTGCTGCTAACTACAGTGATGTTATGCTGGTGTTGCTACTACAGTGATGTATGCTGGTGATGCTACTACAGTGATGTTACTGCTGGTGCTGCTACTACAGTGATGTTACTGCTGGTGCTGCTACTACAGTGATGTTACTGGTGGTGCTGCTACTACAGTGATGTTGCTGCTGGTGTTGCTACTACAGTGATGTTACTGCTGGTGCTGCTACTACAGTGATGTTACTGCTGGTGCTGCTACTACAGTGATGTTACTGCTGGTGTTGCTACTACAGTGATGTTACTGCTGGTGCTGCTACTACAGTGATGTTACTGCTGGTGCTGCTACTACAGTGATGTTGCTGCTGGTGTTGCTACTACAGTGATGTTACTGCTGGTGCTGCTACTACAGTGATGTTACTGCTGGTGATGCTGCTACAGTGATGTTACTGCTGGTGCTGCTACTACAGTGATGTTGCTGCTGGTGTTGCTACTACAGTGATGTTACTGCTGGTGCTGCTATTACAGTGATGTTACTGCTGGTGCTGCTACTACAGTGATGTTACTGCTACTGATGCTACTACAGTGATGTTGCTGCTGGTGATGCTACTACAGTGATGTTACTGCTGCTGCTACTACAGTGATGTTACTGCTGGTGCTGCTACTACAGTGATGTTACTGCTGGTGCTTCTACTGATGCTACTACAGTGATGTTACTGCTGGTGCTGCTACTACAGTGATGTTACTGCTACTGATGCTACTACAGTGATGTTACTGCTGGTGATGCTACTACAGTGATGTTACTGCTGGTGCTGCTACTACAGTGATGTTACTGCTGGTGCTGCTACTACAGTGATGTTACTGCTGGTGCTGCTACTACAGTGATGTTACTGCTGGTGCTGCTACTACAGTGATGTTACTGTTGGTGCTGCTACTACAGTGATGTTACTGCTGGTGCTGCTACTACAGTGATGTTACTGCTGGTGATGCTACTACAGTGATGTTACTGCTGGTGCTGCTAACTACAGTGATGTTACTGCTGGTGTGCTACTACGGTGATGTTACTGCTGGTGCTGCTACTACAGTGATGTTACTGCTGGTGCTGCTACTACAGTGATGTTACTGCTGGTGCTGCTCCTACAGTGATGTTACTGCTGGTGCTGCTACTACAGTGATGTTACTGCTGGTGCTGCTACTACAGTGATGTTACTGCTGGTGCTGCTACTGATACTACTACAGAGATGTTACTGCTGGTGCTGCTACTGATGCTACTACAGTGATGTTACGTCTTGTGCTACTGATGCAACTACAGTGATGTTACTGCTGGTGCTGCTACTACAGTGATGTTACTGCTGGTGCTGCTACTACAGTGATGTTACTGCTGGTGATGCTACTACAGTGATGTTACTGCTGCTGCTGCTACTACAGTGATGTTACTGCTGCTGCTGGCTACATACAGTGATGTTACTGCTGCTGCTGCTACTACAGTGATGTTACTGCTGGTGATGCTACTACAGTGATGTTACTGCTGCTGCTACTACAGTGATGTTACTGCTGGTGCTGCTACTACGGTGATGTTACTGCTGGTGCTGCTACTACAGTGATGTTACTGCTACTGATGCTACTACAGTGATGTTACTGCTGCTGCTGCTACTACAGTGATGTTACTGCTGGTGTTGCTACTACAGTGATGTTACTGCTGGTGCTGCTACTACAGTGATGTTACTGCTGGTGCTGCTACTACAGTGATGTTACTGCTACTGATGCTACTACAGTGATGTTGCTGCTGGTGATGCTACTACAGTGATGTTACTGCTGCTGCTACTACAGTGATGTTACTGCTGGTGCTGCTACTACAGTGATGTTACTGCTGGTGCTTCTACTGATGCTACTACAGTGATGTTACTGCTGGTGCTGCTACTACAGTGATGTTACTGCTACTGATGCTACTACAGTGATGTTACTGCTGGTGCTGCTACTACAGTGATGTTACTGCTACTGATGCTACTACAGTGATGTTACTGCTGGTGCTGACTACTACAGTGATGTTACTGCTGGTGAGGTACTACAGTGATGTTACTGCTGGTGCTGACTACTACAGTGATGTTTACTGCTGGTGCTGCTACTACAGTGATGTTACTGCTGGTGCTGCTACTACAGTGTGTTACTGCTGGTGCTGCTACTACAGTGATGTTACTGCTGGTGATGCTACTACAGTGATGTTACTGCTGGTGATGCTACTACAGTGATGTTACTGCTGGTGCTGCTACTACAGTGATGTTACTGCTGGTGCTGCTACTACAGTGATGTTACTGCTGGTGCTGCTACTACGTGTGTTACTGCTGGTGATGCTACTACAGTGATGTTACTGTGGTGCTGCTACTACAGTGATGTTACTGCTGGTGCTGCTACTACAGTGATGTTACTGCTGGTGCTGCTACTACAGTGATGTTACTGCTGGTGCTGCTACTACAGTGATGTTACTGCTGGTGCTGCTACTACAGTGATGTTACTGCTGGTGCTGCTACTACAGTGATGTTACTGCTGGTGATGCTACTACAGTGATGTTACTGCTGGTGCTGCTACTACAGTGATGTTACTGCTGGTGCTGCTACTACGGTGATGTTACTGCTGGTGCTGCTACTACAGTGATGTTACTGGTGGTGCTGCTACTACAGTGATGTTACTGCTGGTGCTGCTACTACAGTGATGTTACTGCTGGTGCTGCTACTACAGTGATGTTACTGCTGGTGCTGCTACTACAGTGATGTTACTGCTGGTGCTGCTACTACAGTGATGTTACTGCTGGTGCTGCTCACTACAGTTGATGTTACTGGTGGTGCTGCTATACAGTGATGTTACTGCTGGTGCTGCTACTACAGTGATGTTACTGCTGGTGCTGCTATACAGTGATGTTACTGCTGGTGCTGCTACTACAGTGATGTTACTGCTGGTGCTGCTACTACAGTGATGTTACTGCTGGTGCTGCTACTACAGTGATGTTACTGCTGGTGCTGCTACTACAGTGATGTTACTGCTACTGATGCTACTACAGTGATGTTACTGCTGGTGCTGCTACTGATGCTACTACAGTGATGTTACTGCTGGTGCTGCTACTACAGTGATGTTACTGCTGGTGCTGCTACTACAGTGATGTTACTGCTGGTGTGCTACTACAGTGATGTTACTGCTGGTGATGCTACTACAGTGATGTTACTGCTGGTGCTGCTACTACAGTGATGTTACTGCTGGTGATGCTGCTACAGTGATGTTACTGCTGGTGCTGCTACTACAGTGATGTTACTGCTGGTGATGCTACTACAGTGATGTTACTGCTGGTGCTGCTACTACAGTGATGTTACTGCTGGTGCTGCTACTGATGCTACTACAGTGATGTTACTGCTGGTGCTGCTACTACAGTGATGTTACTGCTGGTGCTGCTACTACAGTGATGTTACTGCTGGTGCTGCTACTGATGCTACTACAGTGATGTTACTGCTGGTGCTGCTACTACAGTGATGTTACTGCTGGTGCTGCTACTGATGCTACTACAGTGATGTTACTGCTGGTGATGCTGCTACAGTGATGTTACTGCTGGTGCTGCTACTACAGTGATGTTACTGCTGGTGCTGCTACTACAGTGATGTTACTGCTGGTGCTGCTACTACAGTGATGTTACTGCTGGTGCTGCTACTACAGTGATGTTACTGCTGGTGCTTCTACTGATGCTACTACAGTGATGTTACTGCTGGTGTGCTTACTACAGTGATGTTACTGCTGGTGCTGCTACTACAGTGATGTTACTGCTGGTGCTGCTACTACAGTGATGTTACTGCTGGTGCTGCTACTACAGTGATGTTACTGGTGGTGCTGCTACTACAGTGATGTTACTGCTGGTGCTGCTACTTACAGTGATGTTACTGGTGGTGTGCTGTACTACAGTGATGTTACTGCTGGTGCTGCTGCTACAGTGATGTTTACTGCTGGTGCTGCTACTACAGTGATGTTACTGCTGGTGCTGCTACTACAGTGATGTTACTGCTGGTGCTGCTACTACAGTGATGTTACTGGTGGTGCTGCTACTACAGTGATGTTACTATTGCTGCTGCTTCTACAGTGATGTTACTGCTGGTGCTGCTACTACAGTGATGTTACTGCTGGTGCTGCTACTACAGTGATGTTACTGCTGGTGATGCTACTACAGTGATGTTACTGCTGGTGCTGCTACTACAGTGATGTTACTGCTGGTGATGCTACTACAGTGATGTTACTGCTGGTGCTGCTACTACAGTGATGTTACTGCTACTGATGCTACTACAGTGATGTTACTGCTGGTGATGCTACTACAGTGATGTTACTGCTGGTGATGCTACTACAGTGATGTTACTGCTGGTGCTGCTACTACGGTGATGTTACTGCTGGTGCTGCTACTACAGTGATGTTACTGCTACTGATGCTACTACAGTGATGTTACTGCTGGTGCTGCTACTACAGTGATGTTATGCTGGTGCTGCTACTACGGTGATGTTCTGCTGGTGCTGCTACTACAGTGATGTTACTGCTGGTGCTCGTTACTTACAGTGATGTTACTTGCTGGTGCTGCTGCTACAGTGATGTTACTGCTGGTGCTGCTACTACAGTGATGTTACTGCTGGTGCTGCTACTACAGTGATGTTACTGCTGGTGCTGCTGCTACAGTGATGTTACTGCTGGTGCTGCTACTACAGTGATGTTACTGCTGGTGCTGCTACTACAGTGATGTTACTGCTGGTGCTGCTACTACAGTGATGTTAACTGCTGGTGCTGCTGCTTACAGTGATGTTACTGCTGGTGCTGCTACTACAGTGATGTTACTGCTGGTGCTGCTACTACAGTGATGTTACTGTGCTGGTGATGCTACTACAGTGATGTTACTGCTACTGATGCTATCAGTGATGTTTTCTGCTGGTGCTGCTATACAGTGATGTTACTGCTGGTGCTGCTACTACGGTGATGTTACTGCTGGTGCTGCTACTACAGTGATGTTACTGCTGGTGCTGCTACTACAGTGATGTTACTGTGGGTGATGCTACTACAGTGATGTTTACTGCTGGTGCTGCTACTACAGTGATGTTACTGCTGGTGATGCTACTACAGTGATGTTACTGCTGGTGCTGCTACTACAGTGATGTTACTGTTGCTGCTGCTACTACAGTGATGTTACTGCTGGTGCTGCTACTGATGCTACTCCAGTGATGTTACTGCTGGTGCTGCTACTAGTGATGTTACTGCTGGTGCTGCTACTGATGCTACTACAGTGATGTTACTGCTGGTGTGCTGCTACTACGTGATGTTACTGCTGGTGCTGCTACTACAGTGATGTTATGCTGGTGCTGCTACTACAGTGATGTTACTGCTGGTGCTGCTACTACAGTGATGTTACTGCTGGTGCTGCTACTACAGTGATGTTACTGCTGGTGATGCTGCTACAGTGATGTTACTGCTGGTGCTGCTACTACAGTGATGTTACTGCTGGTGCTGCTACTACAGTGATGTTACTGCTGGTGCTGCTACTACAGTGATGTTACTGCTGGTGCTACTACAGTGATGTTACTGCTGGTGCTGCTACTACAGTGATGTTACTGCTGGTGCTGCTACTACAGTGATGTTACTGCTGGTGCTGCTACTACAGTGATGTTATGCTGGTGTGCTACTACAGTGATGTTACTGCTGGTGCTGCTACTACAGTGATGTTACTGCTGGTGATGCTGCTACAGTGATGTTACTGTGGTGGCTGCTACTACAGTGATGTTACTGCTGGTGCTGCTACTACAGTGATGTTACTGCTGGTGCTGCTACTACAGTGATGTTACTGCTGGTGCTACTACAGTGATGTTACTGCTGGTGCTACTACAGTGATGTTACTGCTGGTGCTGCTACTACAGTGATGTTACTGCTGGTGCTGCTACTACAGTGATGTTACTGCTGGTGCTACTACAGTGATGTTACTGCTGGTGCTGCTACTACAGTGATGTTACTGCTGGTGCTGCTACTACAGTGATGTTACTGCTGGTGCTGCTACTACAGTGATGTTACTGCTGGTGCTGCTACTACAGTGATGTTACTGCTGGTGCTGCTACTACAGTGATGTTACTGGTGGTGATCCTACTACAGTGATGTTACTGCTGCTGCTGCTACTACAGTGATGTTACTGCTGCTGCTGCTACTACAGTGATGTTACTGTGGTGCTGCTTACTACAGTGATGTTACTGCTGCTGCTGCTACTACAGTGATGTTACTGCTGGTGCTGCTACTACAGTGATGTTACTGGTGGTGATCCTACTACAGTGATGTTACTGCTGCTGATGCTACTACAGTGATGTTACTGCTGGTGCTGCTACTACAGTGATGTTACTGGTGGTGATCCTACTACAGTGATGTTACTGCTGCTGATGCTACTACAGTGATGTTACTGGTGGTGCTGCTACTACAGTGATGTTACTGCTGGTGCTGCTACTACAGTGATGTTACTGCTGGTGCTGCTACTACAGTGATGTTACTGCTGGTGCTGCTACTACAGTGATGTTACTGCTGCTGATGCTACTACAGTGATGTTACTGCTGGTGCTGCTACTACAGTGATGTTACTGCTGGTGATGCTACTACAGTGATGTTACTGCTGTAAGGAATGGTAGATGGAGGAAATATAGATCAAGAAGAGAGAGATATGTACAGTTTTTCTAACGTGTTCATGTTTATTAAGGTGAGAGAGAAGAGAGAGGGAAGAGGGAGAGAAGCGAGAGCCGTAGAGGGGGAAAGAAATGAGAAACGGAAGAGGGGAGAAGGGAAATATGGGAAAAGGGAGGCAGGGGGAGGATGAGATAAGAGATGAGGGAGGTGGGGAAAAGCAGGTAATGATAGAGGGAAATGGAGGCTGGGAATGGAGAGAGTGAGGGGAAGAGAAAGTGAGGGGAGCAGCATTTAGCAATCATATTTAACGAATGTTGGGGAAGGAAGGGAGGAGGAAAAGAGGGAAGAGTCTGTATACATGAGTGAGAAAGATGGGGGGGGGGCAATGACAGTCATTATTATTGTTAGGGTTTTGTTATTATTTATTCCTATATTTATTTTTCGGAAAAACGCTAAATCTTTCCTTCTCTCTTTTTTTTTTTTACGCCCTAGCTTTATTGACAACTATTTACAGGTTAATGATTCCTAACTTTATTGGCAAGCTAAGAGCTGTTACCTACATCAGCTCATTTGAAAGCATTTTTATTGTTATGAGACATACAAGTAGGGAACAGGATGACGTTGGAGCCATCTGTGGGCCAGCATTTTCATTTGATCAACTGACTTTATCTCGTTGACATCATTATGCTGTACGAATGTGTTCCATACTCTAGTCATCCTGGGTATGTATGATCTCAGATGGAGTGATGTTCTGGAGAAGGGTACAGCCAGAGTGAAGTTGCTGCTTTCTGCCCGTCTTGTGGCATAAAAGCTTGTTTCACGCTGTCCTCGAAGTGGATCCAAGTGTGGTACTTTGACAATATTGGCCTTGTACATAACAGTAAGGCCACCCACATCCCTCCTATGTTGAAGGCTCTGCTGAAATGACAGATCTATCCAGGATGGGTCCAGGCGAGAGATGAGACGTGTTGCTCTGTTCTCTACTCTGTCAAGCAGTCGCAGATGAGAGGGGGGGCAGGCAAACCAAGAAAGTGGAGCTTACTCAAGGTGTGAGCGTACTTGTGCCTCGTACAGAATCTTGCAACCCCTACTGTCAAGCTGTAAGCTTCCTGGCTGCCTTGTTTGCAAGATTTACAACATGGTTCTTCATTGTTAGTTTGGAGTCAAATTTCACCCCAAGGATATCAACTTCTCCAGGTGCAAACACCCTCCCATTCATCCTTACTACTGCACCAGCATAACCATCATGGTGCCTAGAGACGATCATCATTTGCGTTTTCTCAGGTGCAAATGTTACTTGCCATAAGAACATAAGAAAGAAGGAACACTGCAACAGGCCTATTGACCCAAGTGGAGCAGGTCCATGTTTCCCCCCCCCGGATTAGACCAATGACCCACCCCCCAGATTATCCCAATGACCCACCCAGCCTGGTCATCTACACTCAAGGATGGAGCACTGCACCAGACCCAGCAGCACAAGCTAGTCAGGTCAACTCACACCCACCCACACCCACTCGTGTATTTATCTAACCTATTTTTAAAACTACACAACGTTTTAGCCTCAATAACTGTACTCGGGAGTTTGTTCCACTCATTCACAACTCTGTTACCAAACCAGTGCTTTCCTATATCCTTCCTGAATCTGAATTCTTCCAACTTGATACCATTGCTGCGAGTCCTGTCATGGCTGGAAATTTTCAGCACGCTATTTACATCCCCTTTATTTATTCCTGTTTTCCATTTATACACCTCGATCATATCCCCCCTAATTGTACGCCTTTCGAGAGAGTGCAGATTCAGGGCCCTTAGTCTATCCTCATAGGGAAGATTTCTGATACATGGGATCATCTTTGTCATCCTCCTCTGTACGTTTTCCAGAGCATTTATATCCATTCTGTAATACGGTGACCAGAACTGAGCAGCAGTCTAAATGAGGCCTAACCGAGGATATATAGAGTTGAAGAACAACCTGAGGACTTCTATTATTTATACTTCTAGATATGAAGCCAAGAATTCTGTTAGCTTTATAGCGAACGCTAATGCACTGTTGTCTTGGTTTTAGGTTACTGCTGACCATCTATTTCCCCAAGCTGATATAGCTCTCAGCTGGTGAGTGATGTAGCTTAGAGCAGCTGGCATTTCTTCTCTTGGAAAAGTGAATGTCAGTGTACAGTCGTCTATGCATGTGATTCTGGGATGAGATGAAGAAGGTCGTTGAAGTAGACATTCCATAACAGTGGTCCCAGTACGCTTCCTTGTGGAACACTTGCCCCAATAGGATGTCTTGCTGATTCCGTTCCATTGAGAACTACACTTAGAGATCTACCATGAAGGTAATCACTGAGGAGACATAACGTAGAGCCTGCAGTTTCCAGTGCCTGAAGTTTTGCTAAGAGGCCCTGGTGCCACACCCGGTCGAAAGCACCAGCAATGTCCAGTGATACCACACAGCTGACTTTGGATTCATCCAGTGACTGGTGCCACTTAGTGGAGAGGTTTAACAACAGATCAGCAGCAGAGTAACCTGTCCTGAAGCCATATTGACGCTCACAAAGTAGTGAGTGGTAGTCAAAAAACTCTGTCATTTGTCTTGAGATTATTGTCTCAAGGATCTTACCAGTGATTGACAGGAGTGACACTGGTCTGTAGTTGCTGATTTCTGCTCTGCTCTTCTTTTTGTGAACAGGGACTACATTTGCCTCTTTCCACAGAGAGGGCCATTTACACTGCTGAAAGATCCGAGTTAGAGGTGCTGCTAGCTGGTCTGCATATCTTCTCAGCAATCTTGGGCTCAACTTGTCTGGGCCCACAGCCTTTTCTTGGTCAAGCGATTTAAGAAGGAAATGCACCTCCTCCTGCCTTATTGTCACCACTGACAGTTTTGACAGTTCTTGCAGCTAGCCAAGGAGGGTCCCTTGCTGGATCAGGAACTTGCATTTTGGTAGCAAGGTGTTCAGCAAAGAGATCCGCCTTCTCTTGACTACTATCTCTCTCTTTTTTTTTTTTTTTTTTTTTTTTTTTTTTTTTTTTTCTCTCCTCCTCCCTTTTTCCCTCTTCCTTCTCCTTCCCCACCCCGCTTCTTCCCCCCTCTCTCCCCCTCTCCCCTCTCTCTCATTTTCTTTTTTTCTTTTTTTTTCTTTTTTCTTTTTTTTCAAAAATTTTTCTTTTTCAATTTTTCATTTTAATTTCAATATGAATTTTTAATATAGGGGGGTGGGGGGGGGTAGTGAGGGGGGAGGGGGGGGTTTGGGGAAAGGGGTGGCGGGGGAGGTATGAGGAAGGGGGGCGAGGGGGTTAGGAGAAGGGCGAGGGGGTAGTGGGGAAAGGGTCGAGGGGGGTATGGGGAAGGTGGCAGGGAGGTAGGGGGGGGAAGGTGGCGAGGGGGTATGGGGGAAGGGGAGGAGGTATGAGAAGGTGGCGAGGGGGGTAGTGAGGAAGGTGGCGAGGGGGTAGTGGGGAAGGTGGCGGGGAGGTAGTAGAGGGGCGAGGGGGTATGGGGAAGGTGGCGAGGGGGGTGGAGGAAGTGGCGAGGAGGTATGAGGAAGGTGGCGAGGGGGGTATAGGAAGGGCGGGGAGGAGTGAGGGGGGGAAAAAAGGGTGCGAGGGGGGAGTGAAAAAGGGGGCGAGGGAGTATGGGGAAGGGGGCGAGGGGAGTTGGGAAGGGGCGAGGGGGGTAGTGAGGGGGTTTGGGAGGGGGGTGTGGGGGGAGGTGGGGGAGGGAGGGGTATGAGGAAGGGGGCGAGGGGGGAGGAGGAAGGGGCGGGGGAGGTAGTGAGGAAAAGGGGGGGGTGGGAAAGGGAAAAGGGGTAGTGGGGAAGGTGGCGAGGGGGGTATGGGGAAAAGGTGGCGGGGGAGTATGAGGAAGGTGCGGGGGAGGTAGTGAGGGGGGGGGGGTAGTGAGGGGGTGTAGGGGGGTGTGAGGGGGGGTGTGAGGGAGGAGTGGGAAGGTGGCGGGGGAGTGTGGGGAAGGGGGCGGGGGAGGTAGGAGGAAGGTGGCGAGGGAGGTAGTGGGGGGGGAAGAGTGAGGAGGGGGGGGGTATGGGGAAAGGTGCGAGGGAGTTGAGGAAGGTGCGGGGGAGTATGGGGAAGGGCGAGGGGGGTAGTGAGGAAGTGGGGGGGGAGGTAGTGAGGAAGTGGGGAGGGGGGTATTGGGGGAATGGGAGGGAGGTAGGGGGAAGGGGGCGAGGGGGGTTGGGGAAGGGGCGAGGGGGGTAGTGGGGAAGGGTGGCGAGGGGGTATGAGAAGGGGGCGAGGGAGGTAGTGGGGAAGGGGGCGAGGGGGTAGTGAGGAAGGGGGCGAGGGGGTGTGAGGAAGGGGGCGAGGGAGGTAGGAGGGGGGTAGGAGGGGGGTTTGGGGGGGTGGGGGGGAGGTGCGAGGGGGTGGGAGGAAGGGGCGAGGGGAAAGGGGGAAAGGGGCGAGAGGTATGAGGAAGGTGGCGGGGGAGGTAGTGAGGAGGTGGCGAGGAGGAGGAGGGGGTGGCGAGGGAGGATGGGGGAAGGGGGCGAGGGAGGATGAGGAAGGTGGCGAGGGAGGTGTGAAAAGGGTGGCGAGGGAGGTAGGGGGAAAGGGGGAGGGAAGTGGGGGAAAGGTGGGAGGGGGGTGGGAAAGGGAGGGGGAGGGAAAGTGGCGAGGGATAGGAGGAAGGTGGCGAGGGGTGTGAGGAAGTGGCGAGGGGGTTGGGGAAGGGCGGGGGTAGTGGGGAAGGTGGCGAGGGGGTAGTGAGGAAGGGGGCGGGGGAGAGTGGGGAAGGGTGAGAGGGGGTAGGAGGAAGGGGGCGGGGGAGGTAGTGAGGAAGGGTGCAGGGGGGTAGTGAGGAAGGTGGCGAGGGAGGTAGTGAGGAAGGTGGCGAGGGAGGTAGTGAGGAAGGTGGCGAGGGAGGTAGTGAGGAAGGTGGCGAGGGAGGTAGTGAGGAAGGGGCGAGGGGCGTGGGAAGGGGCGGGGAGGTAGTGGGGAAAGGGTGCGGGGGGGAGTGGGGAAAGGGTGGCGGGGGGGGAGGTATGGGAAAGGGGTGCGAGGGGGGTAGTGAGGAAAGGGGCGAGGAGGTAGTGAGGAAGTGGCGGGGGAGGTGTGAGGAAGGTCGAGGGAGTATGGGGAAGGTGGCGAGGGAGGTAGGGGGGAAGTGCGAGGGGGGAAAGGGGGAAAGGGTGGCGAGGAAGTGGAAGGTGGCGAGGGGGGTGTGGGGGAAGGTGGCGAGGGGGGATGGGGAAGGTGCGGGGGAGATGGGAAGGGGGCGAGAGGAGTGAAAAAGGGGCAGGGGGGTAGGGGGAAGGGTGGCGAGGGGGGTATGAGGAAGGTGGCGAGGGGAGTGGGGAAAGGGTGCAGGAGGCGTGGGAAGGGGTGGCGAGGGATAGTTTTAAATTTATGAGGACTGAACTAAGCACAGGATGTTTTACTTAACAAAAATATATACCCTAGGGGTGGTGGGGTAGTGAGGGAGGGAGGGGTGGCGGGGGGGAGGGGGGGGAGGGGGGGTGGAGGGGGGGGTGGGAGGGAGGGAGGGGGGGGAGGGAGGGAGGAAGAGGGAGTGAGGGAAACGCCAAATTTTCCACCCCGGGTTTCCTCGTGAGGGTCAGTATTCCACTGTGGGACAGTGATTTTTGCAGTGAATATGTGACTGTGTATTTTACTATAATTTCGTGTGTGTGTGTGTGTGTGTGTGTGTGTGTGTATCAGTAACAAACTCAGGCTAGCCGGGGGGTCGAACCCTAGTTATTTTAGCCTGCCTCGTGGGAAGAGCGAAAATTCGCGACGCTCTAAACCACTGTACCATACAATCCTACAAACAACATGCACCTAGCGAACTAGGCTTGCTTCATGTTGCGAGGACATACGATGGTGTGGTTGCTTCAGAGTTAATTTCATTCTGCTCCCCGCTTGCTCTTGAGGCAACCACACCATCGTATGTCCTCGCAACATGAAGCAAGCCTAGTTCGCTAGGTGCATGTTGTTTGTAGGATTGTATGGTACAGTGGTTTAGAGCGTAGTGAAATTTCGTTCTCTTCCCACGAAGCAAGCTAAAAACAACAAGGGTTCGATCCCCTGGCTAGCCGAAGTTTGTTATTGATTAAATACCACTGTTCGTAGTTTATTATATTTTATATATATATATATATATATATAAATATATATATAATATATATATATAATATATATATATATATAAATATTTTAATCTATATCCTTACAAGTTTTATTTCCATTTGTCTTTATTAATGCTGAGAGAAACTATCAACCTAGGCAGGTGACGGGCTCTTGATTCCGAGGAACTGTGTGCCTTTCATCCCCCCTCCCCCAGGCACTGCATAACCCCCCTCCCCTTTACGGGTTGAACGCTTTTCCCCGATTAAAAATAATTTCAACAAAAAACGGTTTTAATAAGGCCTGGATCTCGTTTTCTATATATTGGCAACGCCTTTTGTGCGCGTCGTTAACTGGGGGGGGGGGGTTTAACTTTTGTAATAAAGGGTAATGGGATTGTGTGTAATCCTGTTCAAGACGCGTTTAGGTTTTTACGCCAGGGATGTTTGGGTGGTGAGAGGCAGCGGCAGCAGCGGCGGCCTTATGAATATAGAGGAGGATATTATACCTGTGGGATACCTGGGAGTGGTTCTGTGGGCCTACCCTTGTAGGCCTGGCTGGCTGTTGGTGCTGGCAGCCAGCACGCTTGCGCACACACACAATCACAGCCTGCTTGATCACTCGGTAGATAGGGGTTCAACTTGACCTTCAAAACCATCACAGTATTGTTCAGTGTTATCACAGTACAATTGTTGCAGGTTAAGTCACTATGCAACAAGATGTTCGGCTCAGCTTTGAAAAAGTTTGAAGATAGAATTCGATTTTCAATATTGGTCTTTGAAGTTTTGAGAGAGAGAGAGAGAGAGAGAGAGAGAGAGAGAGAGAGAGAGAGAGAGAGAGAGAGAGAGAGAGAGAGAGAGAGAGAGATAATTTATATACTAGTACAGTAACTACGCTCTGAATTCCATCTTTGTGTTCAGACTTGGATTACATCATCTGTACTCAGCTGTATGTGGTTGCAGGGGGTCGAGTCACAGCCCCTGTGTTGGTAACTGTGTTAATGAGCGACACAGATCAAGGAAGGAAGGAACGAACAAGCCTCTTGCTACTTCCATTACACTGCACTCACTGTCATGAAATATATATATATATATATATATATATATATATATATATATATATATATATATATATATATATATATATATATATATATATATATATTTATATATATTTATTTATAGTGGACCCTCGAATTTAGTAGTCCCTTTTTTGTATGCAAAACTATTGTTAATTCTCTATAAAATGTATTTTTTGTTAATATTTCCCATGAGAAATAATGTAAATCCAATTAAACCATTCTAGACACCCAAAAATATTAACAAAAAATACATTTTATAGAGAATAACAATAGTTTTGCATACAAAAAAGGGACTACTAAATTCGAGGGTCCACGTGTATATATATATATATATATATATATATATATATATATAATATATATATATATATATATATATATATATATATATACACATTATATAATACAACTTATACAGACCATAGCTGACATCATTGACAGTTTATATGGAGACACACTTGTTATACAGAGCATTTCGGGCAAATTAGGTCAGTTTTGTTCCCAGGATGCGACCCACACCATTTGCTGACACCTAGGTACCTACTAACTGCTAGGTGAACATGATAGCAGGTGTCTTAAGAAAGCATGCTCTAATGTTTCTACCCGTACCGGGGATCGAACCACGGACCTCGGTATATGAGGCGAGTGCGCTACCATCCGAGCTACACAATGTTTATCATGACGTCACATCTTAAAAGAATATTTTATACAGTCGTCTCGGCACCTCACACGTTTATGTATTATTCTCTGTATATACATAGTATATTAGAGTATATACATTGATGTTCACTGTAATATATCAAGCTGTGGTGTGGTAATGTTTTTACTATAGTTTTTGTGCTCTCTTTACACTAATTTAGAGTTAATAATAGTAATAATAATAATAATAATAATAATAATAATATTTATTTCTGCAAATACATAATACAACTTAGAGATAGTTGCCATATTTTCAGGAATCTTTCGTCAACACGGTCCCAGACCAGGCGGCTTGGTGGATCAGGGTCTGATCAACCAGGCTGTCACTGCTGGCTGCACGCAGTCCATCTTACCAACCACAGCCCGGCTGATCAGGCACTGATTTGTGGAACTAATCTACATTTTTTCAAGAGAAACCTAGTCATTGACCGTGTTGCAACCCTTGAATGGGTTACAATGTATATGATGTATATGTATATAATGTATATTATCTTTTCATATAATTTTATATTGTTTATATTTGCGATAATAGCTAAATCGTAAATATATGACTTTATATTATTATTTGTCTTAGTTACTATTGTTAGGTAGGATGTAACATATTATGTGCTCATAGTTCAAGTCTTGATTGTCTAACTGTCACGTGATCGAGGGGGGGGGGTGTTCACACCTCGCCTGAAGTATTCAGTCTGGTCTACTGTCTCTTGGTGGTTGGACGTATTCCTGACAAGTTCCTAATTCTCCCTTATTGGCTCTTGTTGGAAGATCGTCTCTGTCTCATTATTATTGTTGTTAGTTCTGGAGACTCTGTTTACAGAACATTGTATAGACTTAGTGATTTTCGACGTTGTACTGAGGTTGTGTGTCACATACACTCTGAGTAACTCAGGTCCTGAGCTGTAGCTTCTGACCTAACTTGTACTGGTATCTGTGTATTATCACAGTCGGGTGATTTTCTTATGCTGAACTTAGATTCAGTAGTATGGGAGTTTTGTGTCTTTTGGGAGGATCTGCTGATGGTCCCTACTTAGTGTCGTTATATTATCTCCTTGTTCCTGATTCTGTGTCGCAGTTGCTTGTTATATTGCTATTGGGCTTAGCATTCTTTTTATTGTTCAAGCAGACTGTTCTGACTGCCAGTTGGTCAAGAAGTTAGTTTATGTCAGGACTTTGTCAGTCACTTGTTTAAGTCTAGTCGAGTCGTGAGACATAGCGACTCACTTGAACACTACACACATACACACACTTATTTGTTTATTACTGTAATGTAACAGACGTACTAAGCTTTAAATGTGAATGTGCCTTCAGCACATAATACTGTACACGAGAGAAGTGATTATCTATTTGATAATTTAATTGATACATATACTCTAGACTTAATACAATGTATTACAATTAATATTCTCTAGTAGTAGCACTACCAGCATGTAATCACGAGCACTATTACATTCATACTGAATTCTAATGATAATCTGGACAAGGAATGACTACTTGTTACGAAACCAGTAACAGGCTGGATGCCAAGTGCAGTCCTTTCATACTTACCTGGAATCTCAAGCTTTTAAATCCGTTTTTTGAACAGACCGGCCACATGCTAACACCACCGAACACATCACAGACGTAAATACTGACATGTCGTTTCACACATGCATAGTTTACAAGCTAACTCTGAGGACAGTGAGCTTAACATGTACACACCGTCAAGAATTGCAGCAAATTAATGTATAATTTTAAGTTTACATTGAGTATTCATACACCTCGGCTGTATACCCTCGTACTTGAGACCGTATACACGGACACTAGTACAAGTGATGTTAAGTCGGCTCACTATACTGTAGTACCACACCAGCCACACTGTACATACACACACTTAACAAGTTTAAGACAGTTGATAAAGCATCATGGACAGGGAGAACGAGACACTGTAGCTTCATAAATGCCAGGACTGAGTCTCGACACCCTCAACTACTTAGGGATACATTACAGATTACACACACACACACACACTACACCACACACACACACCACACACTTACCACACACAGCACACTACACACACACACACACACACACAGCACACTATACAATAGCACTTTAGACAGGTATGTAAGCTCAGCAGGACGAGGACCCAGTAGCGGTCAGCTACACAGAGCTGAGTTATCGACACACCTGCAACACTATTAAAACAGCCACACTATACACACCACACCAGCCACACTATACACACCACACACCAGCCACACTATACACACACCAGCCACACTACACACACACACCAGCCACACTATACACACACACAGCCAACACTATACACACACCAGCCACACATACACACACACAGCCACACTATACACACACCAGCCACACGATTACACAACACCAGCCACACGATACACACCACACTAAACCGCCAACACATACAACACACCAGCCACACTGAATACACACACACACCACACGATACACCACAACACCAGCCACACTATACACACACCAGCCACACTATACACACACCACACACACTATACACTCAACACCAGCCACACTATACACACACCAGCCACCCCCATAACACACACCAGCCACCTATATACACACACACACAGCCACACTATACACACACACCAGCCACACTATACACACACAGCCACACGATACACACACAGCCACACGATACACACACCAGCCACACTATACCACACCACCAGCCACACTATACACACACCAGCCACACTGATACACACACCACCACACTATACACACACCAGCCACACCTACACACACACACACACAACACACACACCACCACCACACTTACAACACACTACAAGCCACACTGATACACCACCAGCCACACTATACACACACCAGCCACACTATACACACACACACACCACCACACTACACACACACCAGCCACACTATACACACCACCAGCCACACTATACACACCACACACCAGCCACACTAACACCAGCCACACTACACACACCAGCCACACTAACACACACCAGCCACACTATATACACACACACCAGCCACACTATAACACACACAACACCAGCCACACTATACACACACCAGCCACACTATACACACACCAGCCACACTATACACACACCACATACACACACACACACACACACCAGCCACACTACACACACACCACACATACACACACCAGCCACACTATACACACACACCACCACACTATCACACACTACACACACACACATTACACACACCGCCACACTATACACACCAGCCACACTATACACACACACACGACACAGCCACACATTACACAACACACACACACCAGCCACACTATACACAATCACACTACACACCACCACATAACACACACACCACCACACACACACACAACACACACACACACACACACCAGCACACACTACGCAATTACACACAACCACACTACCACAACTCAGCACACTACACACCAGCCACACTATACACACCACCACACTTATACACACCAGCCACACTATACAACCAGCACACACACACCACACACACACACACACACACACACACACACACACTATACACACACACCAGCCACACTATACACACACACACCAGCCACACTATACACACACCACTTATACACACCAGCCACACTATACACACACACACACACACAACACACACACAGCCACACTATACACACACACCCAGCCACACTATACACACACACACACACACCACACACAACACACCACCACCACACTATACACACACCAGCCACATTATACACACACACACACAGCCACACTATACACACACACCAGCCACACTATACACACACCCACTTTACACACACACACACACACCACACCACACTATATACAACACACCAGCCACACTATAACACACACACATCACCAGCCACATATACACACCACCACACTTACACCCGCACCACACTATACACACACACACACAACCAACCACACACTACACACACACACCAACCAGCCACACTATACAACACACACACCAGCCACACTATACACTAACAACACACCAGCCACACTATACACACACACCAGCCACACTATACACACACACACACCACCCACCACATATACACACACCAGCCACACTATACACACACACACAGCCACACATACACACACACACACCAGCCACACTATATACACACACCAACCACACTATAACACACACCAGCCACACTATACACACACACACAGCCACATATACACACACACACACATCACACACGCCACACTATTACACACACAGCCACATATACACACACAGACCTACACACCCCAACACAACACACCAGCCACACTATACACACACACCACTACACCCAGCCACACTATATACACACACACACCAGCCACACTATACACACACACACACACAGCCACACTATAACAGCACATACACACCAGCCACACTATACACACACACACACCACCTCAGCACTATACACACACACACCAGCCCACACTATACACACACACCAGCCACACTATACACACACACCAGCCACACTATACACACACACCAGCCACACTATACACACACACACCCAGCCACACTATACACACACACACACAACCCCACCGCCACACTATACACACACACCAGCCACACTATACACACACCAGCCACACTATAATACACACACCACAACAAGCCACATTATACAACACACCAGCCACACTTCCCCCGATATACACACCACCACGCCACATTATACAACACACCAGCCACACTATACACACACACACACTATACAACACCACCACTTCCACCACACACTATACACACACACCAGCCACACTATACACCACACCAGCAACACTATACACACACACCAGCCACACTACAACAAAACACACCAGCCACACTACACACACCAGCCACACTATACACACACACACCAACCACACTATACACACACACCAGCCACACTATACACACACACCAGCCACACTATACACACACCAGCCACACTATACACACACCAGCCACACTATACACACACACACACACACCAGCCACACTATACACCACACCTCCCACACTGTACACCACAGCACCCACACTATACACCACACCACCCACACTATACACCACACCAGCCACACTATACACCACACCAGCCACACTACACACACACCAGCCACACTATACACCTCACCAGCCACACTATACACACAGCCACACTATACACCACACCAGCCACACTATACACCACACCAGCCACACTATACACCATACCAGCCACACTATACACCACACCAGCCACACTACACACACACCAGCCACACTATACACCTCACCAGCCACACTATACACACAATCAGCCACACTATACACCACACCAGCCACACTATACACCACACCAGCCACACTATACACACACCAGCCACACTATACACACACCAGCCACACTATACACACACCAGCCACACTACACACACACCAGCCCAACTATATACACACACCAGCCCCACTATATACACACACCAGCCACACTATACACCACACCAGCCACACTATACACCACACTAGCCACACTATACACACCAACCACACTATACACACACACCAGCCACACTATACACACACCAGCCACACTATACACACACACCAGCCACACTATACACACACCAGCCACACTACACATACACCAGCCACACTATACACACACACACACCAGCCACACTATACACACACACACACACACACACCAGCCACACTGTACACACACCAGCCACACTATACACACACACACCAGCCACACTATACACACACCTATAACGGGCTTATTTGGTAGGCTGTAAGCGGGGTGTGAATGATATACTTCTTCGGAGGCTTCTTACTTTATTGTTAAGTCGTAGGTGGGTTACACAGGCTTGTGTGTGTGTGTGCCCATGGCCCAGGCAGGGCCATCCCACGAGAGAGAGCTGGGAGTACTTGTGTCTTGCTGCTAGGCCGCTGTGTGAGTGAGAGTGAGGCAGGTCTGGGCATACTGAAGTGGCAAGGCCTATAGGTGGCAGCACTTGAGTGGCGCAAAATATGAACTAAGCTGGCAGACAGCATGGGCTGTCTGTGCAGACAGTGCAGGCTGTCTACATACACTCGGCCACCTACCGCGCGTCGTCCCGACGCGACAATACTGGTGGTAAAAGAAACTCGGTCTCTCTCGTAGGAACGGGGCACAGAACACAAAATAAAAACATATATATACATATGGACATGGAAAAAAACTTCCTACAGGGAGGGAAGAAAAAAAACATGTGGGTGTGCTAAACATCGTGGTCAAAGGCAGTGAGCGTCGAAGGGCATCACTGCATGCCTTCCTGCGTCTGGACAGGTACTGCAACATGGGAGACATCGCTGCGGCTGAGCTGTGACGTAACAGGGTACGGCCTCCTCTGGTGAAGCAGTCATCGTAGGAGTCGCTGCAGGTTTTCACTCAACCTAGGGCACGACATGCTGGTGCCCTCGAGTCTGGCGTCGACAAAACTCGGCAACTGGGCAGGACTTCTGGCAAGCGACTCAGGAGGACACTTCTCGACTGGTACTGTCGCTGGGCTGTCACTGCCGGCGAGCGTGGAGCGAGTTGTGGAGCGAGTCGTGGCAGAGACGACTGGGCGAAACATCTGGGAGTCGTAACATCATACACCAGACTGCAGTGACCGAGCTAGCAGTCAAAGTGACATCATCTTTGTGCAGGCTGCTCACTGAAGCTTGTGACACAAGGCTGACACAGCGCCTGCCGACAGGCCTGGCTGCGGCTTGACGAGTATCATCTCTCGACAGTTGGAGTTATAGCAGAGGTTAGCCTAAGCGTCCCCAGACTTGTTTCTCTACATATAACTGCACTCTGACGGTCTGGAGGTGAAGTGAAACAAATCTCGATGGGAATCGTAGCAGGTACGATTCTGCAGAACATCACGAGCGACGAGCATAAAAGCTTTCTGTACAAGAGGGCTCGTATGCTCAGGGCTGAGTAATCAGCTGTCAAACACACTGGTCACACGGGTGACTTAACACAGTGGTGCTACTCAGGTCTGGCTCAGACCTCACTGGACACACGGAAACTTTAAAAACACACCGCTGTACATACGGTACAACATGGCTTAACTAGCAAATGATGCTCTTCTGTGCATAAAACTGACACTAAGACATATACTAAAATGTGAGAACACTGACTAAGAGGAATTAATTAACACACGACATATATTTTCTCTCAATCTTCTCGACAATACTGAAATAATTACTGAACACTCGATGGTGACATTATGTGATGTCAGGCGTGATGTCGCGAGGTGACGTCAGCAGGGCTGTGACATCAGCAGACATCTCGAGGTGACATCAGGGAGACATCATGAGGTGACGTCAGGCAGACATCGTGAGGTGATGTCAATGTGATGTGGGCAGCAGACCACAGCATGTGGCCTGGGACATCTGGTAACTCACATGGCTGGTAGATCCACGTGACATCGCCCACACCCACGTGGCGTCGCGATCCATGTGGTGTCGTGATCTACGTGGCATGCTGGTCCACGTAGCTTCGAGTGGCCTCGGGCACTCGGATACACAGCTCTGGCAATGAATTCACATGGAAAACAGCAGAAAACACAGCAGAGGGAGTGGGCAGTGGTGAGTGTATGGTAGTGTGGTGGCGAGGAGCGTGGGTGAGTGTATGGCAGGGCGAGCATCTAGCCATTCCTCCTCCTCCTCCTCCTCCACCCACAAACACGTGGAGAAGCTCACACTGGACGCAGAAATCACCAAACTCACCTCTGGCTTGCTGAAACAGCTGTGCTGAGCTGAACAACAACAGCAACATACAAGTGACGCTGAACACGTGACTTGAGAAACAGCGTGGGACACTGTAGCGTGGGGTCACTGTGACGCCACTCACAATTCTCGAAGACTTTTGACAAATTTCGGCTGGATCCTGCTAGTACCTGTGTCTGGATGCTCAAAAGTGCAGACACGACATCAGGATAACTCGTTGAGAGACGGATGCTTCTTGTATGGGATGATGAAGTGAAGATGACTTCATACCTCTTCCTCCCTCTCTCCAGGCAAACACAACTGCTGCAAGCACCGCTGTCACCATTTATAACGGGCTTATTTGGTAGGCTGTAAGCGGGGTGTGAATGATATACTTCTTCGGAGGCTTCTTACTTTATTGTTAAGTCGTAGGTGGGTTACACAGGCTTGTGTGTGTGTGTGCCCATGGCCCAGGCAGGGCCATCCCACGAGAGAGAGCTGGGAGTACTTGTGTCTTACTGCTAGGCCGCTGTGTGAGTGAGAGGCAGGTCTGGGCATACTGAAGTGGCAAGGCCTATAGGTGGCAGCACTTGAGTGGCGCGAAATATGAACTAAGCTGGCAGACAGCATGGGCTGTCTGTGCAGACAGTACAGGCTGTCTACACACCAGCCACACTATACACACACACCAGCCACACTATACACACACACCAGCCACACTATACACACACACCAGCCACACTATACACACACACCAGCCACACTATACACACACACCAGCCACACTATACACACAACAGCCACACAACACACACACCAGCCACACTATACACACACAACCAGCCACACTATGCACACACCAGCCACACTACACACACCAGCCACACTATACACACACACCAGCCACACTACACACACCAGCCACACTATACACACACACCAGCCACACTTACACAACACCAGCCACTACACCACACACCACACCAGCCACACTATACACACACCAGCCACACTATACACACACAGCCACACTTAACACACCAGCCACACTATACACACCAGCCACACTCACATACACACCAGCCACACTACACACACCAGCCACATTATACACACACCACCACACTATACACCACAGTCCACTTACACACCAGCTACATCACACACCACCAGCCACACTGTCACCACACCACCACTATACACCACAACAGTAGTCTGGCCTCCAGTTACTTTCTCCATCTTTTCTTTCTCTTGCCACAACACTTTACTTATTTTCACCATATATTACACTTTTTATGTGATGGTCCTTACGTTGTGAGAATTTTTTTTCTGTTTTTGTCCTGTGGCGCCTCTGTTGTGTTTCTCTCTCTCTCTCCTCTCCTTCTTCTACCACATTACCACCACACCCACACACACATACACCACACACACACACACACACACATTAACACCATTGTTGCTCACTTACCTCCCCCATCATTCTACACATTACCCCTCCCCCATCATTCTACACATTACCCCCTCCCCCATCATTCTACACATTACCCCCTCCCCCATCATTCTACACATTACCCCCTCCCCCATCATTCTACACATTACCCCCCTCCCCCATCATTCTACACATTACCCCCTCCCCCATCATTCTACACATTACCTCCTCCCCCATCATTCTACACATTACCCCCTCCCCCATCATTCTACACATTACCCCCTCCCCCATCATTCTACACATTACCCCCTCCCCCATCATTCTACACATTACCCCCTCCCCCATCATTCTACACATTACCTCCTCCCCCATCATTCTACACATTACCCCCTCCCCCATCATTGGAGCTTCATGTTACAAGATCAGTTGTTTGCAATTGGGATCGTGCAGTGCATGTGTGTCAAGGTGTGATGTTGGTCAAGTATGTCCGGTGTATGTCAACCTTGCAACGAGTGGAGATTGAACTTGCAGTGTGAAGGTGCTGTTGATGTTGGCAATGTTGTGGTGAGTGTTGTGTGATTGGCAGTGTTTGGTGTGTGTGTGTTGATGTTGGCAGTGTTTGGTGTGTGTGTGTGTTGATGTTGGCAGTGTTTGGTGGTGTGTGTGTTGATGTTGGCAGTGTTTGGTGTGTGTGTGTTGATGTTGGCAGTGTTTGGTGTGTGTGTGTGTGTGTTGATGTTGGCAGTGTTTGGTGTGTGTGTGTGTGATGTTGGCAGTGTTTGGTGTGTGGTCAGTGTTTGGAGTGTTGTGGCAGTGTTTGTGTGTGTGTGTGATGTTGGCAGTGTTTGGTGTGTGTGTGTGTTGATGTTTGGCAGTGTTTGGTGTGTGTGTGTGTTGATGTTGGCAGTGTTTGGTGTGTGTGTGTGTTGATGTTGGCAGTGTTTGGTGTGTGTGTGTTGTGTGATGTTTGGTGTGGTGTGTTGTGCAGTGTTTGTGTGTGTGTGTTGATGTTGGCAGTGTTTGGTGTGTGTGTGTGTTGATGTTGGCAGTGTTTGGTGTGTGTGTGTGTGTGTTGGCAGTGTTTGGTGTGTGTGTGTGTTGATGTTGGCAGTGTTTGGTGTGTGTGTGTGTTGATGTTGGCAGTGTTTGGTGGTGTGTGATGTGCAGTGTTTGTGGTGTGTTGATGTTGGCAGTGTTTGGTGTGTGTGTGTGTTGATGTTGGCAGTGTTTGGTGTGTGTGTGTGTGTTGATGTTGGCATGTTTGGTTGTGTGTGTGTGTGTTGCAGTGTTTGGTGTGTGTGTTGAGTCGTGTTTGGTGTGTGTGTGTGTTGATGTTGGCAGTGTTTGGTGTGTGTGTGTGTTGATGTTGGCAGTGTTTGGTGTGTGTGTGTGTTGATGTTGGCAGTGTTTGGTGTTGTGGTGTTGTGCAGTGTTGGTGTGTGTTGTGTTATGTTGGCAGTGTTTGGTGTGTGTGTGTGTTGATGTTGGCAGTGTTTGGGTGTGTGTGTGTGTGTTGATGTTGGCAGTGTTTGGTGTGTGTGTGTGTTGATGTTGGCAGTGTTTGGTGTGTGTGTGTGTTGATGTTGGCAGTGTTTGGTGTGTGTGTGTGTTGATGTTGGCAGTGTTTGGTGTGTGTGTGTGTTGATGTTGGCAGTGTTTGGTGTGTGTGTGTTGTGGCACTGTTTGGTGTGTTGTGTGTGTGTGTGTGTTGATGGCACTGTTGGTGTGTGTGTTGGCAGTGTTTGGCGAATGTGTGTTGATGTTGGCAGTGTTTGGTGTGTGTGTGTGTTGATGTTGGCAGTGTTTGGTGTGTGTGTGTGTGTGTGTGTGTGTGTGTGTTGTGTGTGTGTGTGTGTGTGTGTGTGTTGGCAGCGTTTGGTGTGTGTGTTGATGTTGGCAGTGTTTGGTGAGTGTGTGTTGGTGTTGGCAGTGTTTGGTGTGTGTGTGTGTGTGTGTGTGTTGTTGGCAGCGTTTGGTGTGTGTGGTGATGTTGGCAGTGTTTGGTGAGTGTGTGTTGGTGTTGGCAGTGTTTGGTGTGTGTGTGTGTGTGTTGTTGTTGGCAGCGTTTGGTGTGTGTGTTGATGTTGGCAGTGTTTGGCGAATGTGTGTTTGATGTTGGCAGTGTTTGGTGTGTGTGTGTGTTGATGTTGGCAGTGTTTGGTGTGTGTGTGTGTGTGTGTGTGTGTGTTGGCAGCGTTTGGTGTGTGTGTGTGTTGATGGCAGTGTTTGGTGAGTGTGTGTTGGTGTTGGCAGTGTTTGGCGAATATGTGTTGATGTTGGCAGTGTTTGGTGAGTGTGTGTTGGTGTTGGCAGTGTTTGGTGTGTGTGTGTGTGTGTGTTGTTGTTGGCAGCGTTTGGTGTGTGTGTTGATGTTGGCAGTGTTTGGCGAATGTGTGTTGATGTTGGCAGTGTTTGGTGTGTGTGTGTGTTGATGTTGGCAGTGTTTGGTGTGTGTGTGTGTGTGTGTGTGTGTGTTGGCAGCGTTTGGTGTGTGTGTGTGTTGATGGCAGTGTTTGGTGAGTGTGTGTTGGTGTTGGCAGTGTTTGGCGAATATGTGTTGATGTTGGCAGTGTTTGGTGTGTGCGTTGATGGCAGTGTTTGGTGTGTGTTGATGGCAGTGTTTGGTGAGTGTGTTGACGTTGGCAGTGTTTGGTGTGTGTGTGTGCGTGTGTTGTTGGCAGTGTATGGTGAGTGTGTGTCGATGTCACCAGTGTTTGGTGAGTGTGTATGTTGATGTCACCAGTGTTTGGTTGTATCTGTTAGGGTTGAAGAAGAGGAAGAAGTGATTGACAAGACGAAGATGGACAAGACGAAGATGGACAAGACGAAGATGGACAAGATGAAGATGGACAAGACGAAGATGGACAAGACGAAGACAAAAAGACGAAGAAGAGGACAGTCTGAATTATTTGCTTCTTATTTACGAGATGCTATCAAGAACTTCCACAACTGCCGCGAAAAAAATAATATACACAGGCTTACCTAATTACCTAGTTACCTAATTACTTCCAGGAAAACAGCTGTTTTCCTGGAAGTACTCGCCTTGTGGAAGGGTGGATTTACGGGAGGGTGGATTTGCTTGTGAGTGGAATTTGCGGCATGTCTTGCGGGATCAAAGTGCATTTAGAATTCTCTGTGACAGCCGGTGAAGAGTTGATTAAAAGCTCCAACAGGCGGGTCATCGTATGACTAAGACCCGCGTCAGGAAACACTTGTCCTGTTTCTTGACGAACCTAATCTTACCTAACCTGACGAATCTTACCTAACCTGACTAACCTAATCTTACCTAACCTGACGAATCTTACCTTACCTAAGTTGATTCTGTGTCTCAAGATCTTTTATCAGTTAAGTTGAGGCACCTCAGGATGTTCTGTCAACCAGCTTGGCTTTCTTGGGTTAATTAACCCAAGACCTTCATGGTCTTCGGTTAATAACCAAAGAAGAAAGCCTACTTGCTACTCCCCCTATCTGTCTGTCTGTGTCTGTCTCTTGTCTGTGTCTGTCTGTGTCTGTCTCTGTTTCTCTGTCTCTCTGTCTGTCTCTGTCTCTCTCACTCAGTTCTTCTCAGGCTGACGTAACTACGTTCTTGCTTCTCCTTTGAGGTCATCACGCCGGTGTGGCCTTCATAATATAGCTCTGGTTAGAGTACATTACCTCGTTAGCTTCGTTATCTTGCTTAGCTTCGTTAGCTGGGTTTGCAGCCGTGGCGTACATCACAACGAGTGCCGCAACACTTTCCTTTGAAGCACAGCAGATCTCTGACAAAAGCTCCTGTTTTTTGCTAACGTTTTTACCTCCCCTGCATCACCCGCTGGTGTTTTTACCTCCCCAGCAACACCCGCTGGTGTTTTTACCTCCCCAGCAACACCTGCTGGTGTTTTTACCTCCCAGCAACACCCGCTGGTGTGTTTACCTACCCAGCAACACCCGCTGGTGTTTTTACCTACCCAGCAACACCCGCTGGTGTTTTTACCTCCCAGTAACACCCGCTGGTGTTTTTACCTACCCAGTAACACCCGCTGGTGTTTTTACCTACCCAGCAACACCCGCTGGTGTTTTTACCTCCCAGCAACACCCGCTGGTGTGTTTACCTCCCCAGCAACACCCGCTGGTGTTTTTACCTCCCAGCAACACCCGCTGGTGTGTTTACCTCCCCAGCAACACCCGCTGGTGTGTTTACCTCCCCAGCAACACCCGCTGGTGTTTTTACCTCCCCAGCAACACCCGCTGGTGTTTTTACCTCCCCAGCAACACCCGCTGGTGTTTTTACTTCCCCTGCAAACACACGCTGGTGTTTTACCTCCCAGCAACACCCGCTGGAGTTTTTACCTTCCATGCAACTCGGATGTTTTCAACACTTCCACAACTGCCGCTGATTTATACTCCCCTGCAATACCCTGTTCTTTACTTCCGGGACAACACCGCTGTTTTTTCCTCCAAGTACTCGCCTTGTGGAGTGGTATTTACGGGAGGGTGGATTTGCTTGTAGCTGGAATTTGCGGCATGTCTTGCGGGATCAGTGCATTTAGAATTCCTCTGATGACAGCCGGTGAAGTAGTTTGTTAAAAGCTCCAACAGGCGCAGTATCGTATGGTAGTCTTAAACCCGCTCAGGAAACACTTGCTGGTTTCTTTGACGAACATCTTACCTAACCTGAGAATTCTTACTAACCTGACTAACCCTGTATTTACCTCAACCTGACGATTTACTTACCTAAGTTGATTCTTTCTCCAGATCTGGTTATATTACCGTTGAGGCACCTGCAGGATGTTTGTAACCAGCTGGCTTTCTGGGTTAATTTAACCCAAGAACCTTCTGGTCTTCGTTAATACCCAGAAAAGAAGGCCTATTGCTACCTCCCCACTGTCTGTCGTCTGTGTGTCTTGTGTCTGCCGTCTCAGTCTGTGTCTGTTGTCTCTGATCCGTCTTGTCTTGTTTACTCTGTCCCTCTGTTGTTGTTTCTCTCTCTCAGTTCTTCCAGTGTGAGTTAACTTACAACGTGTTCTTGCTTCTCCTTAGGTCATCACGCCGGTGTGGCTTCATATTAGCTCTGGTTAGAGTACATTACCTCGTTAGCTTTCGTTATCTTGCTGCTTCGTTTAGCTGGGTTTGCAAGCCGTGGCGTTTACATCACAACGAGTGCGAACCTTTCCTTTGAAGCACAGCAGTTACTCTGACAAAGCTCCTGTTTTTTGCTAACGTTTTTTACCTCCCCTGCAACACCCGCTGGTGTTTTTACCTCCCTGCAACACCCGCTGGTGTTTTTTACCTCGCCAGCATCACCCCGCTGGGGTTTTACCATCCCCAGCACACCCGTGGTGTTTTTACCATCCCTGCAACACCCGGCTGGTGTTTTACCTCCCAGGGCAACACCTGCGGGGTGTTTTCCTCGCCAGCAACACCCGCTGGCGTTTCGACCTCCCCAGCAACACCCGCTGGCTGCTTTGTACCTGCCCAGCATACACCCAGCCTGCGGTGGTTTTTAGCCATCCCAGCACACCCGCGGTGTTTTTACCATCCAGCGCACACCTGCTGGTGTGTTTTACCCCAACACACGCGGTGTTTACCTCCCCAGCAATCACTGCTGGTGTTACCATCCGCGCAGCAACACCCGCTGGAGTTTACCTCCCTAGCCAACACCGCGCTGGTGGGTTCTTTACCTCCCAGCGAACACCGCTGGTGTTTTTACGCTCCCTAGCGGCAACACCGCTGGTGCTTTTACCATCCTAGGGCCAACACCCGCTGGTGCTTTTACCGCGGCGCAGCCATCCAGGGGCGCAGCCATCCGGGGCGCAGCCATCCAGCGGCGCAGCCATGCCGGGGCGCAGCCATCCAGCGGCGCAGCCATGCCGGGGCGCAGCCATCCAGCGGCGCAGCCATGCCGGGGCGCAGCCATCCAGCGGCGCAGCCATCCAGCGGGCGCAGCCATCCAGCGGCGCAGCCATGCCGGGGCGCAGCCATCCAGCGGCGCAGCCATGCCGGGGCGCAGCCATCCAGCGGCGCAGCCATGCCGGGGCGCAGCCATCCAGCGGCGCAGCCATGCAGCGGGCGCAGCCATCCAGCGGCGCAGCCATCCAGCGGCGCAGCCATCCAGCGGCGCAGCCATCCAGCGGCGCAGCCATCCAGCGGCGCAGCCATCCAGCGGCGCAGCCATCCAGCGGCGCAGCCATGCCAGCGGCGCAGCCATCCAGCGGACGCTAGCGCAAGATAGTACGCACCAAATACCTGTCTTTAACATTTGATAAATTAGACACATGTGCAACTCTTGGGTATCTTTATTGAGGAAACGTTTCGCCACACAGCGCAATTTAATTTAGTCTAATTCAGCTGAATATATTTTAGATAAGTTTGCAATAATTTAATAAACAAACACAAAATAAATTTTTTCTTTAGGTTCAGAATGATTTTTTGCGAAATTATTGCAGACACAAATTTTCGTTTGCCTTATTCGGCAAGAAGAACGTTGCTATTTAAACCAATATTACAAGTTTTACCTATTCGACAAGATATATATAATATATATATATATATATATATATATTATATATATATATATTATATATATATATATATAATTACAGAAAGAAGCATAATTATATGCAAAGAAATATCGCAGCCAACAGGATTCGAGCCTTGGTGGTCAGCTCTCCAGGAGTGTAGCTAACTCCCAACCTGACGCCTTACACCACTTAGCTGCAGATGCCTCATAACGTCAGGTAGCTTGCTGGATTGCAAGTCATGTTTCTCTCAACAGCTGACACACCAATGAGCCTGAGGCATAGTCTCCAGATGTTTCACTCCTCACCTACCCCCACCCCTGCCGTGGTCAGGCCAGCGGGGGGATGAAGTGAGAGAATGTGAAGACAGTGTTGAGTGCAGCTGTCACAACTGATGTCAACACTGTGACGAACACGTCACTCGCCACCCACTCTGGTGTTTACAAGGGAAGGGGAAGGAGATGAGGTACAGGGAGGGGGGGTTAAACGAGAGGAAGGGAGAGGGGGTGCAGGGAGGGGGTTAAGCGAGGGGAAGGGAGAGGGGGTGCAGGGAGGGGAGTTAAACGAGGGGAAAGGAGATAGGGTGCAGGGAGGTAGTGGTGTAGCTGGGGTTACCTGGAATAGCTTCCTGGGGTCAGCGCCCCCCTCCCTACGGCCTGGTCCCAGATCAGTCCTCCGGATGGATCAAGGTCTGATCATTCAGCCTGTTACTGCTGGCCACTCACCAGCACTTTCAAATGAATTATCCTTGACGACCTTAATGGGAACTAGTTACACTGACCTTAGTTGATAATCAAATGTAATTCTACGTAATTATCATCGTATGCCTATATCAATTATATATTAATTATATATAAGTGGATGTTCCCATGAAGGAACGTGTCTGGACTCCTACAAAATTGCAAGCTCATGATGAAGTATTGATTGCAGCACGAAAGGCCTAGAACTATCATTCAACTCCCCTCGTGATTATTTTGCTTCTTGCATCGCGCGTCCGTTATTTTTGCATTATATAATTGTATAAGTTATTGATAGTGAAGATGAATGAAGGTTAGATCGTACAGGTGAATGGTGTAAAACAGTCACAGTAAGAGGTTGGTGGTGCACTCGCCTCTCACTGTGTCCGCGGTTCGATAACCGGTACGGGTGGAAACACTGGGGGCGTGTTTCCTTAAGACACCTGCTGTCCCTATTCACCCAGCAGTAAGTAGGTACCTGGGTGTTAAGTCACCTTACACCTGCTATCACTGTTCACGTAATAGTAAGTAGGTACCTACTTGGAGTCTACCTGGAGGGTATTCCGGGGATCAACGCCCCCGCTGGCCGGTCCACGACCAGGTTTTCCGGTGGATCAGGGCCTGATCAACGAGGCTGTTACTGCTGGCCACACGCAGTCCAACGTACGAATCACAGCCCGGCTGATCCGGCACCGACTTAGGAATCTGTCCAGCTCCCTCTTGAAGACAACCAGGGGTCTATTGGTAATGCCCCTTATGGCTGGTGGGAGGCTGTTGAACAGTCTTGGGCTCCGGACACTTATTGGGTTGTCTCTTAGTGTACCAGTGGCGCCGCTACTTTTCACTGGGGGTAGGGTTAGTTACCTTACACCTGCTGTCACTGTTCACCTAGCAGTAAGTAGGTACCTGGGTGTTAGTCAACTGGTGTGGATCGCATCCTGGGGACAAAATTAACCTAAGTTTACCTGGAGAGAGTTCCGGGGGTCAACGCCCCCGCGGCCCGGTCTGTGACCAGGCCTCCTGGTGGATCAGAGCCTGATCAACCAGGCTGTTGCTGCTGGCTGCACGCAAACCAATGTACGAGCCACAGCCCGGCTGATCAGGAACTGACTTTAGGTGCTTGTCCAGTGCCAGCTTGAAGACTGCCAGGGGTCTGTTGGTAATCCCCCTTATGTGTGCTGGGAGGCAGTTGAACAGTCTCGGGCCCCTGACACTTATTGTATGGAATTGCAGGAATTGCTCTACATAACCAGGGACTTTGTATATAGTGTATCATGGGTGTCAGCTATGGTCTGTATAAGTTGTATCATGTACTTGTAGAAATATTAATTGAAGAATAATGATAAATTATAGTTTTAGTTCACTTCTAAGTCCAGCTGAGGTCCTTTTCAGCAGACCTGCTGAAAAGGACCTCAGCTGGAGGTCAGAATATATAGAATAATATATTTTTAACATTTTTCTTTTGGGTTGTCCTCGCGGGTTATATCCTGCCTCAGCTTACTCAGCTAACTTCCCAGGAAGATAATCTCTTGGTACAATTACCGATAATATGTTGGGTAAAAGGAGACAAGTTTCAACTAATACAACGTTTTGTTGTGGCGACGTTTCTCTCTCCAGGAGTTTGTCACGACGTTATAAACAAGACATGGACACAGAGGGTGTATATAGGTATTAGTGAGGTGTAAGGTATAATAGTTGTGGTAGTTTTAGTTGTTAGTAGTACTTGTGGTGGTGGTGGTAGCAAGAATTCTTCTCAAAACTATAAACCCCGCCATCACATAAGTACTATTGCAACTACCACTACTACTACAACTACCACTACTACTACAACTACCACTACTACTACAACTACCACTACTACTACAACTACCACTACTACTACTACTACCACTACTACTACAACTACCACTACTACTACAACTACCACTACTACTACAACTACCACTACTACTACAACTACCACTACTACTACTACTACTACAACTACCACTACCACTACTACTACAACTACCACTACCACTACTACAACTACCACTCTACAACTACCACTACTACTGCAACTACCACTACTACTACAACTACCACTACTACTACAACTACCACTACTACTACTACTACTACAACTACCACTACCACTACTACTACAACTACCACTACCACTACTACAACTACCACTACAACTACCACTACTACTACAACTACCACTACTACTACAACTACCACTACTACTACAACTACCACTACCACTACTACAACTACCACTACTACTGCAACTACCACTACTACTACTACTACTACAACTACCACTACCACTACTACAACTACCACTACTACTGCAACTACCACTACTACAACTACCACTACAACTACCACTACTACTACAACTACCACTACTACAACTACCACTACTACTACTACTACTACAACTAAAACTACCACTACTACTACAACTACCACTACCACTACTACAACTACCACTACAACTACCACTACTACTACAACTACCACTACCATACTACAACTACCACTACTACTGCAACTACCACTACTACTGCAACTACCACTACTACTGCAACTACCACTACTACTGCAACTACCACTACTACTGCAACTACCACTACTACTCAACTACCACTACTACTACAACTACCACTACACTACACTACTACAACTACCACTACACTACTACTACAACTACCACTACCACTACTACAACTACCACTACAACTACCACTACTACAACTACCACTACCACTACTACAACTACCACTACTACTGCAACTACCACTACTACTGCAACTACCACTACTACTGCAACTACCACTACTACTGCAACTACCACTACTACTACCACTACTACAACTACCACTACAACTACCACTACTACTGCAACTACCACTACTACTGCAACTACCACTACACTACACTACTACAACTACCACTACAACTACCACTACTACTACAACTACCACTACCACTACTACAACTACCACTACTACTGCAACTACCACTACTACTGCAACTACCACTACTACTGCAACTACCACTACTACTACCACTACTACAACTACCACTACAACTACCACTACTACTGCAACTACCACTACTACTGCAACTACCACTACTACTGCAACTACCACTACTACTGCAACTACCACTACTACTACACTACTACAACTACCACTACAACTACCACTACTACTGCAACTACCACTACTACTCAACTACCACTACCACTACTACTACAACTACCACTACCACTACTACCACTACAACTACCACTACTACTGCAACTACCATACTACTACAACTACACTACTACTACAACTACTACAACTACCACTACAACTACCACTACTACTGCAACACCACTACAACTACCACTACTACTGCAACTACACTACAACTACCACTACTACTACAACTACCACTACTACTACAACTACCACTACTACTGCAACTACCACTACAACTACCACTACTACTGCAACTACCACTACAACTACCACTACTACTGCAACTACCACTACAACTACCACTACTACTACAACTACCACTACTACTACAACTACCACTACTACTGCAACTACCACTACTACTACAACTACCACTACCACTACTACTACAACTACCACTACTACTACAACTACCACTACTACTACAACTACCACCACTACTACAACTACCACTACTACCACTACTACTATAACTACCACTACTACTGCAACTACAACTACCACTACCACTACTACAACTACCACTACTACTACAACTACCACTACTACTACAACTACCACTACAACTACCACTACCACAACTACCATTACTACAACTACCACTACTACTACAACTACCACCACAACTACCACTACTACTATAACTACCACTACTACTACAACTACCACTACAACTACCACTACAACTACCACTACTACAACTACCACTACTACTACAACTACCACTACTACCACTACTACAACTACCACGACTACTACAACTACCACTACCACAACTACCACTACTACCACTACTACAACTACCACAACTACCACTACTACCATTTCTTCTACTACCACCACAACTACTATCATGACAACTAGTACTACTACTACTACTACTACCAGTACCATTACTACTACTACCACCACCACCACCACAAGTACTACTCTCACCATTACTACTACTACCTACAACGGTTATATTATACCTTGCCCCTCACTCTAATACCTGTATATACCCTCTGTGTCCATGTATTGTTTGTAACGGCTTGACAAAGTTCCTGGAGAGCGAAACGTTGCCACAATAAAAATGTCGCATTAGTTGCACTTGTGTCCTCTAACCTAGCTTTCATTAAGTCAGGTCGGGGAAAGGTGTAGATAGCAAGAAGAACCGGTTATACCACACGGAACTAACCACAGCCTCCAGAACCGGTTCTAAAGCCTTATTTCTGAGCCTGACACAGAGTCATTGTGACACGGTCAGGTTGAAAAGCGGCTGAGGGGATGGTAGAGATGGGGATAAAGAGGTGTGTAAGGCAGGGTAAATGAAGGAGAATGAACAAGGTAGGGAGAGAAGACACAGGAAAGAAATGTGTGGTGGGGAGGAAGAGGAGGGGAGGGGTCTGGATAGTGGTTAGTGGAGGCTGTGGTGGTTAGGAATAGTGATAGTTGTGATGGTGGGAAACGAGGGAGGTGGTGGAAGGAGGGAGGGAGGGGGGTAATGGAGGGAGGGAGGGAGGGAGGGGGGTAATGGAAGGAGGGAGGCAGTTCACTGTGGACCGTTACTATGACGTCATGTCTCCCCGAGGCCAGCTTTAAGTTCCTCAACTTATTTTACAAGTTATTCTGCCTCAGCTGATTTCAGACTTTGATCCTAGCAAGTGTTTTAGGAGGATTTTAAAAGTACTATAAATGTATATCGGAACACGACTCGCGAAATCGTAATGGCAGTGCCCCGTAGCCTGGTGGCTAAAGCTCTCGCTTCACACGGTGAGAGTCCGGGTTCGATTCCCAGTGAGGGTTGAAACATTGGGCGTGTTTCTTTACACCGGTTGTCTATTCCCCATTAGTAAAATGGGTACTTGGGTGTGGGTCGCATCCTGGGACAAAACTGACCTAATTTGCCCGAAATGCTCTACATAACAAGTGGCTTTCTATATAGTAGTAGGTCATTGATGTTAGGTAGGTCTGTATACCTTGTACATGTACTTGTAGAAATAAAGATATAACCACACCACGGGTGGGAATAGAACCCGCGGTCAGTCATAAAACTCCAGACCCACGCGTTAGTCACTGGGGACAGCTGGTTACGATAAGTCATCCAGCTAGGTATATTTATACACCATAGGAAGGTTAGCATAAGTCTGGAGTTTTATGACTGACCGCGGGTTCTCTCCCCGCCCGTGGTATGGTTTATATCGGATCTCTCTCTCTCTCCACACACACACACCACACACACACACACACACACACACACACACACACACACACACACACACACACACACACACACACACACACAACACACATACACACACACACACACACTCGACCCCTGCAACCACAAATAGGTGAGTACACACACACACACACACACACACACACACACACACACACATACACACACACACACACTCGACCCCTGCAACCACAAATAGGTGAGTACACACACACACACACACACACACACACACACACACACACACACACACACACACACACACACACACACACACACACAGGGTTCTACGAGGCTAGGTTTGGGTTCCTATCTTTATTTACAAGCTAAGAGCTCTTCCTCCCTTCCTTCCCACCTGTAAATCCCAGACAAGTACTAAACAAACCTGGCCCAGGGCCGGGCCACGGGAGTAGGACAACTCTGGGAACCCATCCGAGGTATATCAAAGGTTGCAGTGTTTACATGAGAGAGTCATCACCTTGGACTAGTTCCTGTGTTTTGCTTCCTGAATATTCATGGTGGCACACGTATTAAGACTAACATTGCACTTAAGTGTTAACAAGTGAACCAGACACTGTCACTACAAATCTTACTAAATGTCTAAAAGTAAATACACACAGATTTAAATGGGTTGTGAAAATATGCAATTATAATACTTTGTATAACTTGCATGAACTATATCGCTGAAGACAACAACAGTGTTCCTTCCGTGGAAATTGTGTTCGTTTGATGTCACGTATCTGAACGCCCTCATCCTCACTGTTTTCAAGACAAACAGAAGATAAATTGTTGTTGCAAGCAGATCGAAATTCCGCATCAGCAAAGTACAAAGCTCGGTACCCCAAGGAACAGTCCTTGGGAGAAGAGAGAATTAATGTAGTTTTTATGGATTCCATCACACATTGAATTACTTCTTCGTGATAAGGTTGTTAAGTTGGCCAAAGAAAATACCACCCACAGGATGGATATGTGGCACACATCCCCACTCAAGGCAGGTGAAATTGCAGATCTAGGGAATGTACAGAGAACCTTTACTGCACGTATAACTTCCATCAAACACCTTAACTACTGGGAGCGCCTGGAAGCACTTGTACTCACTGGAGCGCAGGCGAGAGAGAACATAATCTACACCTGGAAGATTCTGGAGGGACTGGTTCCTAACCCGCACACAAAAATCACTCCCTACGAAAGTAAAACACTTGGCAGGCGATGCAACATACCCCCATTGAAAAATAGGGGCGCCACTAGTACACTAAGAGAAAACACAATAAGTGTCCGGGGCCCAAGACTATCCAAGAGCCTCCCATTAGCCATAAGGGGCATTACCAATAGACCCCTGGTTGTCTTCAAGAGGGAGCTAGACAGATACCTAAAGTCAGTGCCAGATCAGCCGGGCTGTGGTTCGTACGTTCGACTACGTGCGTCCAGCAGTAACAGCCTGGTTGATTAGGCCCTGATCCACCAGGAGGCCTGGTCATGGACCAGACCGCGTGGGCGTTGATCCCCGGAATGCCCTCCAGGTAGACTCCAGGTAGGTAGCCACTACCATCCACAGGATGGATATGTGGCCCACGATAAACTAGCCACTTCGGTCCGGGGCGCAGTAGTAGCGAAACTCATGAAACAGTTCCCAGGTAAGTCACAGGTAAAAAAAAAGCCTTATCTTAATTAACTTAAGAATGCAGCACTGACCTTTGGAATCACATAAGAAAACGAAGGTATTCGCAATGAAGATAGATTGTCGAATGCGGAGTGGGGCTCGTCTACTGGTAATGTGAAGGTCACAGTGTGACCAGTGTGACTGGTGACCTTCTAGTGACTTCATATTGTCAACCAATACACAGTATTTTCCTCCAGGCGCATCGTTCATTTTCGCCCTTTCTAAAGTTGTGATTATATATATATGTGTGTGTGTGTGTGTGTGTGTACTCGCATAATTGTGGTTGCAGGGGTCGAGACTCGGCTCCTGGCCCCGTGTGTGTGTGTGTGTGTGTGTGTGTGTGTGTGTTTGTTTATTTTCTCACATTCATGTCAATATTTATAGGGAAAAATAGGAATTTGTGTGTATGTCGTGATTTGCAAGTTTGCGATTCCAAGGATGTTACAATGGCGCTAAGTACGGGTCTGTGACTGATTCACTTACGTCAGAGTTTTTGTGTGGATGAGAGCTAGGAAGACGGGGATAGTGAGACTAGAGTGTGTCACAGACAGAAACAGAGGGTGGTAGTAGTGGTAGTTGGTGGATTGTACCAACCAGGATACTGTACGTTTTCATCCCGACAGTGGAGGCTGAGGGTAGGAAGCAGTCGGTAGTTTGTGTAAGGTGGCATCAAGCACCCGGTGATACAAGTAACACCGTCTACTTATCACATGGTGTTATAAAGAAAATCGTAAAGACGGAAGAAATAAGGGATAGTATATCAGGTTTCCTGTACATTATCACAGCTACGAACACTGTAATTCTCCTTACACAGTGCTAATTATTTTACTGGTGAATACGTGTCGACTTGTCACTGGTAAAGTAATGTTTGTTAGGAAACAGAAGAAGGTGTTTCCTGACGCGGGTTTTTTGATAACCCGCCGCTGGAGTTTTGTCATCTGACTGAGACCTTCCACTGGCTTATCCCTCCACCCCTTTAAAAATGAAGGTTATTACTATCGACAGGTAGATTACCTGTAGGTTACCTGTAATCACTTGCGGCGGGGGGGATGGGTCGCCGCCCCCCGCGACATGGTCCCAGACGCGTGTGCGACACTTGCATACAGTCACCTTTCTTGTTTACTGCGATTGTTCATAGATGTGATTGAAAACATTCAACCCGACACTGGACGCCGGATAAGAAGACCTCGGTAGTGCAGTCTGAGATGTACCTTGCTGCCACAATACTGTGTCACACCTTGCTGCCACAATACTGTGTCACACCTTGCTGCCACAATACTGTGTCACACCTTGCTGCCACAATACTGTGTCACACCTTGCTGCCACAATACTGTGTCACACCTTGCTGCCACAATACTGTCACACCTTGCTGCCACAGTACTGTGTCACACCTTGCTGCCACAATACTGTGTCACACCTTGCTGCCACAATACTGTGTCACACCTTGCTGCCACAATACTGTGTCACACCTTGTGCCACAATACTGTGTCACACCTTGCTGCCACAATACTGTGTCACGCCTTGCTGCCACAGTACTGTCACGCCTTGCTACCACAGTACTGTGTCACACCTTGCTGCCACAATAGTGTCACACCTTGCTACCACAGTACTGTGTCACACCTTGCTGCCACAATACTGTGTCACACCTTGCTGCCACAATGCTGTGTCACACCTTGCTGCCACAATACTGTGTCACACCTTGCTGCCACAATACTGTGTCACACCTTGCTGCCACAATACTGTGTCACACCTTGCTGCCACAATACTGTGTCACACCTTGCTGCCACAATACTGTGTCACGCCTTGCTGCCACAGTACTGTCACGCCTTGCTACCACAGTACTGTGTCACACCTTGCTGCCACAATACTGTGTCACACCTTGCTACCACAGTACTGTCACACCTTGCTGCCACAATACTGTATCACACCTTGCTGCCACAATACTGTGTCACACCTTGCTACCACAATACTGTGTCACACCTTGCTACCACAGTACTGTGTCACACCTTGCTGCCACAGTACTGTCACACCTTGCCACAGTACTGTCACACCTTGCTGCCACAATACTGTGTCACACCTTGCTGCCACAGTACTGCCACACCTTGCCACAGTACTGCCACACCTTGCCACAGTACTGCTACACCTTGCCACAGTACTGCCACACCTTGCCACAGTACTGCCACACCTTGCCACAGTACTGCCCAACACCTTTCCACAGTACTGCCACACCTTGCCACAGTACTGCCACACCTTGCCACAGTACTGCCACACCTTGCCACAGTACTGCCCACACCTTGCCACAGTACTGCCACACCTTGCCACAGTACTGCCACACCTTGCCACAGTACTGCCACACCTTGCCACAGTACTGCCACACCTTTCCACAGTACTGCCACACCTTGCCACAGTACTGCCACACCTTGCCACAGTACTGCCACACCTTGCCACAGTACTGCCACACCTTGCCACAGTACTGCCACACCTTGCCACAGTACTGCCACACCTTGCCACAGTACTGCCACACCTTGCCACAGTACTGCCACACCTTGCCACAGTACTGTCACACCTTGCTGCCACAGTACTGCCACACCTTGCCACAGTACTGCCACACCTTGCCACAGTACTGCCACAGTACTGCCACACCTTGCCACAGTACTGCCACACCTTGCCACAGTACTGTCACACCTTGCTGCCACAGTACTGCCACACCTTGCCACAGTACTGCCACACCTTGCCACAGTACTGTCACACCTTGCCACAGTACTGCCACACCTTGCCACAGTACTGCCACACCACTGCCACAGTACTGCCACACCTTGCCACAGTACTGCCACACCTTGCCACAGTACTGCCACACCTTGCCACAGTACTGCCACACCTTGCCACAGTACTGCCACACCTTGCCACAGTACTGCCACACCTTGCCACAGTACTGCCACACCTGCCACAGTACTGCCACAACCTTGCCACAGTACTGCCACACCTTGCCACAGTACTGCCACAACCTTGCCACAGTACTGCCACAGTACTGCCCACACACCTTGCCACAGTACTGCTTGCACCCCCAACCTTGCACGAAACCACCTTGCCACAGTACTCCCCTTGCCACGTACTGTCACACCTTGCCACATACTGCCACCCTTGCCACAGTACTGCCACAGTTCTGCCACACCTTGCCACAGTACTGCCACACCTTGCCACAGTACTGCCACACCTTGCCACAGTACGCCACACTGCCACAGTACTGCCACACCTTGCCACAGTACTGCCACACCTTGCCACAGTACTGCCACACCTTGCCACAGTACTGCCACACCTTACCAGTACTGCCACACCCTTGCCACAGTACTGTCACACCTTGCCACAGTACTGCCACACCTTGCCACAGTACGCCACACCTTGCCACAGTACTTCCACACCTTGCCACAGTACTGTCACACCTTGCCACAGTACTGCCACACCTTGCCACAGTACTGCCACACCTTGCCACAGTACTGCCACACCTTGCCACAGTACGCCCGTACCCACACCTTGCCACAGTACTGCCACACCTTGCCACAGTACTGCCACACCTTGCCACAGTACTGCCACACCTTGCCACAGTACTGCCACAGTACTGCCACACCTTGCCACAGTACTGCCACACCTTGCCACAGTACTGTCACACCTTGCCACAGTACTGCCACACCTTGCCACAGTACTGCCACACCTTGCCACAGTACTGCCACAGTACTGCCACACCTTGCCACAGTACTGTCACACCTTGCCACAGTACTGCCACACCTTGCCACAGTACTGCCACACCTTGCCACAGTACTGAGATCCACACCTTGCCACAGTACTGCCACACCTTGCCACAGTACTGCCACACCTTGCCACAGTACTGCCACACCTTGCCACAGTACTGTCACACCTTGCCACAGTACTGCCACACCTTGCCACAGTACTGCCACAACCTTGCACTGCCACAGTACTGCACCAACCTTGCCACAGTACTGCCACACCTTGCCACAGTACTGCCACACCTTGCCACAGTACTGCCACACCTTGCCACAGTACTGCCACAGTACTGCCACACCTTGCCACAGTACTGTCACACCTTGCCACAGTACTGCCACACCTTGCACAGTACTGCCACACCTTGCCACGAGTACTTGCCACAGTACTGCCCACACCTTGCCACAGTACTGCCACACCTTGCCACAGTACTGCCACACCTTGCCACAGTACTGCCACACCTTGCCACAGTACTGTCACACCTTGCCACAGTACTGCCACACCTTGCACGAACTGCACAGTACTGCCACACCTTGCCACAGTACTGCACACCTTTGCCACAGTACTGCCACACCTTGCCACAGTACTGCCACACCTTTGCCACAGTACTGCCACACCTTGCCACAGTACTGACTGCACACCTTGCCACAGTACTGCACACCTTGCCACAGTACTGCCACACCTTGCCACAGTACTGCCACACCTTGCCACAGTACTGCCACAACCTTTGCCACAGTACTGCCACACCTTGCCACAGTACTGCCACACCTTGCCACAGTACTGCCACACCTTGCCACAGTACTGCCACACCTTGCCACAGTACTGCCACACCTTGCCACAGTACTGCCACAGTACTTGCACACCACAGTACTGCCACACCTTGCCACAGTACTGCCACACCTTGCCACAGTACTGCCACACCTTTCCACAGTACTGCCACACCTTGCCACAGTACTGCCACAGTACTGCCACACCTTGCCACAGTACTGTCACACCTTGCCACAGTACTGCCACACCTTGCCACAGTACTGCCACACCTTGCCACAGTACTGCCACACCTTGCCACAGTAACTGCCACACCTTGCCACAGTACTGCCACACCTTGCCACAGTACTGCCACACCTTGCCACAGTACGCCACACCTTGCCACAGTACTGCCACACCTTGCCACAGTACTGCCAACACCTTGCCACAGTACTGCCACACCTTGCCACAGTACTGCCACACCTTGCCACAGTACTGCCACACCTTGCCACAGTACTGCCACACCTTGCCACAGTACTGCCACACCTTGCCACAGTACTGCCACACCTTGCCACAGTACTGCCACACCTTGCCACAGTACTGCCACACCTTGCCACAGTACTGCCACACTGCACAGTATGCCACAGTACTGCCACACCTTGCCACAGTACTGCCACACCTTGCCACAGTTACAACTGCCACACCTTGCCACAGTACGCCACACCTTGCCACAGTACTGCCACACACCTTGCCACAGTACTGCCACACCTGCCACAGTACTGCCACATACTGCCACACTTGCCACAGTACTGCCACACTTGCCACAGACCTGCCACAGTACTGCCACACCTTGCCACAGTACTGCCACACCTTGCCACAGTACTGCCACAGTACTGCCACACCTTGCCACAGTACTGCCACACCTTGCCACAGTACTGCCACAGTACTGCCACACCTTGCCACAGTACTGCCACACCTTGCCACAGTACTGCCACACCTTGCCACAGTACTGCCACACCTTGCCACAGTACTGCCACCTTGCCACAGTACTGCCACACCTTGCCACAGTACTGCCACACCTTGCCACAGTACTTGCCACACCTTGCCACAGTACTGCCACAGTTAAACTGCCACACCTTGCCACAGTACTGCCACACCTTGCCACAGTACTGCCACACCTTGCCACAGTACTGCCACATACCTTTGCCACAGTACTGCCACACCTTGCCACAGTACTGCCACACCTTGCCACAGTACTGCCACACCTTGCCACAGTACTGCCACACCTTGCCACAGTACTGCCACACCTTGCCACAGTACTGCCACACCTTGCCACAGTACTGCCACACCTTGCCACAGTACTGCCACACCTTGCCACAGTACTGCACACACCTTGCCACAGTACTGCCACACCTTGCCACAGTACTGCCACACCTGTCCACAGTACTGCCACACCTTGCCACAGTAACTGCCACAACCTTGCCACAGTACTGCCACACCTTGCCACAGTACTGCCACACCTTGCCACAGTAACTGCCACACCTTGCCACAGTACTGCCACACCTTGCCACAGTACTGCACACACCTTGCCACAGTACTGCCACACTTGCACAGTACTGCCACACCTTGCCACAGTACTGCCACACCTTGCCACAGTACTGCCACACCTTGCCACAGTACTGCCACACACATTGCCACAGTACTGCACACCTTGCCACAGTACTGCCACACCTTGCACAGTACTGCCACACCTTGCCACAGTACTGCCACACCTTTGCCACAGTACTGCCACACCTTGCACAGGTACTGCACACCTTGCCACAGTACTGCCACACCTTGCCACAGTACTGCCAACCTTGCCACAGTACTGCACACACTTCCACAGTACTGCCACACCTTGCCACAGTACTGCCACACCTTGCCACATACTGCCACTACTTGCACAGTACTGCCAACACCTTGCACAGTACTGCACCTCATTGCACAGTACTGCACACCTTGCCACAGTAACTGCCCACCTTGCACAGTATCTGACACTCTTATTGACAGTACTGACCACATCTTATTGACACGTTACTGCCACTTATTGTACATATGACTATATTATATTGACAGTACTGATATACAGTTATTGACAGTACTCTTCGTTATGTCGAAATACTATCTCTATTGACAGTATACTGACTATCTTATTGACAGTATACTGACTATCTTATTGACAGTATACTGACTTTCTTATTGCAGTATACTGACTATCGTTAATGACAGTAAACTGACTATCGTTATGGACAGTAACTGACTATCGTTATTGACAGTATACTGACTACGTTATTGACAGTATACTGACTATCGTTATTGACAGTATACTGAACTATCGTTATTGACAGTATACTGACTATCGTTATTGACAGTATACTGACTATCGTTTATTGACAGTATACTGACAATCGTTATTGACAGTATACTGACTATCGTTATTGACAGTATATACTGACTATCTTATTGACAGTATACTGACTATCGTTATTGACAGTATACTGACTATCGTTATTGACAGTATACTGACTATCGTTATTGACAGTATACTGACTATCGTTATTGACAGTATACTGACTATCTTTATTGACAGTATACTATCTTTATTGACAGTATACTGACTATCGTTATTGACAGTATACTGACTATCTTTATTGACAGTATACTGACTATCGTTATTGACAGTATACTGACTATCTTTATTGACAGTATACTGACTATCTTTATTGACAGTATACTATCTTTATTGACAGTATACTGACTATCTTTATTGACAGTATACTGACTATCTTTATTGACAGTATACTGACAACCTTTATTGACAGACTTTTTATTGATTATATTTTTATTTGACTTTCGACTCTTATGGGTGAGACGTTTTGCCCTCTTCAGTCGCTATACAGAGTAGACATCAGGTGAAGTAGACGTGTAGAATTAAGATGATCGGTCTCTCTGCTAAAATGTGGAAGGGGGGGGGAGGGACCTCTGTAACTTGGAGGGAGAAGACTGTTGAGTGGGCGAAACGTCTCGTTAAAAATATATATATACTAAGCTACTGCAGGTGTGTCTTATTCATTAATAATACAGCAGTAAAGAATGAGAAATAACGTACAGGAGGAACAGTAGAGGGGATGAATGAAGGAAGGAAGGAAGGAAGGAAGGAAGGAAGGAAGGAAGGAAGGAAGGAAGGAAGGAAGGAAGGAGGCAGAGAGGATATGTAGTAAAACTGGAAACATGAAGAGTGTGTTGCTACAGTGTTGTATAAGTGTGTTGCTACAGTATTGTATAAGTGTGTTGCTACAGTATTGTATAAGTGTGTTGCTACAGTATTGTATAAGTGTGTTGCTACAGTATTGTATAAGAGTGTGTTGCTACAGTGTTGTATAAGTGTGTTGCTACAGTATTGTATAAGAGTGTGTTGCTACAGTATTGTATAAGAGTGTGTTGCTACAGTGTTGTATAAGTGTGTTGCTACAGTATTGTATAAGAGTGTGTTGCTACAGTATTGTATAAGTGTGTGTTGCTACAGTATTGTATAAGTGTGTTGCTACAGTGTTGTATAAGTGTGTTGCTACAGTATTGTATAAGTGTGTTGCTACAGTGTTGTATAAGTGTGTTGCTACAGTATTGTATAAGAGTGTGTTGCTACAGTATTGTATAAGTGTGTTGCTACAGTATTGTATAAGTGTGTTGCTACAGTATTGTATAAGAGTGTTGCTACAGTATTGTATAGAGTGTTGCTACAGTATTGTATAAGAGTGTGTTGCTACAGTATTGTATAAGAGTGTTGCTACAGTATTGTATAAGTGTGTTGTTTACAGTATTGTATAAGTGTGTTTGCTACAGTATTGTATAAGTGTGTGTACAGTTGTATAAAGTGTGTTGTACAGTATTGTATAAGTTGTGTTTATGCACAGAAATTGTATAAGTGTGTTGCTTACAGTATTGTATAAGTGTGTTGCTACAGTATTGTATAAGGTGTGTTGCTACAGTATTGTATAAGTGTTGCTACAGTATTGTATAAGTGTTTTGCTACAGTATGATAATTTGCTACATAGTAAAGTGTGTGCTACAGTATTGTATAAAGTGGTTGCTACAGAAATTGTATAAAGTGTGTTGCTACAGTATTGTATAAGTGTGTTGCAAACAGTATTGTATAAGTGTGTTGCTACAGTATTGTATAAGAGTGTTTGCTACAGTATTGTATAAGAGTGTTGCTACAGTATGTTAAAGATGTGTGCTACAGTATTGTAATAGAGTGTGTTGCTACAGTATTGTATAAGTGTGTTGTACAGTATTGTATAACAGTATTGTATATGCAAGATGTAAAAGGGTTGCTACAGTATTGTATAGAGTGTGTTGCTACAGTATTGTATAAGTGTGTTGCTACAGTATTGTATAAGTGTTGTTGCTACAGTAATTGTATAAGAGTGTTGCTACAGTATTGTATAAGAGTGTGTTGCTACAGTATTGTATAAGAGTGTTGCTACAGTATTGTATAAGTGTGTTGCTACAGATTGTATAAAGAGTTGTTGATACAGTATGTATAAGTGTGTTGTACAGTATTGTATAAGAGGTGTTGCTACAGTATTGTATAAAGTGTGTTGCACAGTATGTATAAGAGTGTGTTGATACAGTATTGTATAAGTGTTGTTGCTACAGTATTGTATAAGTGTGTTGGTACAGTATTGTATAAGAAGTGTTGTACAGATTGTATAAGTGTGTTGCTACGAGTATTGTATAAGGTGCTGTTGTACAGTAAATTGTATAAGAGTGTTGCTACAGTATTGTATAAGTGTGTTGCTACAGTATTGTATAAGTGTGTTGCTACAGTATTGTATAAGTGTGTTGCTACAGTATTGTAATAAAGTTGTTGCTACAGTATTGTATAAGAGTGTGTTGCTACAGTATTGTATAAGATGTGTTGCTACAGTATTGTATAAGGTGTTGCATACAGTATTGTATAAGAGTGTGTTGCTACAGTATTGTATAAGAGTTGCTGTTGTATGTACAGTATTGTATAAGAGTGTGTTGCTACAGTATTGTATAAAGTGTGTTGCTACAGTATTGTATAAGTGTGTTGCTACAGTATTGTATATAGAGTGTGTTGTACAGTATTGTATAAAGTGTGTTGCTACAGTATTGTATAAAGATGTGTTGTACAGTATTGTATAAGAGTGTGTTTGCTACAGTATTGTAATAGTGTGTTGCTACAGTATTGTATAAGATGTGTTGCTACAGTATTGTATAAGTGTGTTGCTACAGTATGTAGTAAAAGTGTGTTGCTACAGTATTGTATAAGTGTGTTGCTACAGTATTGTATAAGTGTGTTGCTACAGTATTGTATAAGTGTGTTGCTACAGTATTGTATAAGAGTGTGTTGCTACAGTATTGTATAAGAGTGTGTTGATACAGTATTGTATAAGAGTGTGTTGCTACAGTATTGTATAAGTGGTGTTGTACAGTATTGTATAAGGTGTTGTACAGTATTGTATAAAGTGTGTTGCTACAGTATTGTATAAGAGTGTGTTGTGCTACGTATTGTATAATGTGTGTTGCTACAGTATTGTATAAGTGTGTTGCTACAGTATTGTATAAGTGTGTTGCTACAGTATTGTATAAGTGTGTTGCTACAGTATTGTATAAGTGTGTTGCTACAGTATTGTATAAGGATGTTGCTACAGTATTGTATAAGAGTGTGTTGCTACAGTATTGTATAAGTGTGTTGCTACAGTATTGTATAAGTGTGTTGCTACAGTATTGTATAAGTGTGTTGCTACAGTATTGTATAAGTGTGTTGCTACAGTATTGTATAAGAGTGTTGTACAGATTGTATAAGAGTGTTGCTACAGTATTGTATAAGTGTGTTGTACAGTATTGTATAAGAGTGTTGCTACAGATTGTAAGTGTGCTACAGTATTGTATAAGAGTGTTGCTACAGATTGTATAATGGTGTTGTACAGATTGTATAAGATGTGTTGCTACAGTATTGTATAAGGTGTTGCTACAGTATTGTATAAGAGTGTGTTGCTACAGTATTGTATAAGAGTGTTGCTACAGTATTGTATAAGATGTGTTGCTACAGATTGTATAAGTGTGTTGCTACAGATTGTAATAAGGTGTTGCTACAGTATTGTAAAGTGTTGCTACAGTATTGTATAAGTGTGTTGCTACAGTATTGTATAGAGTGTGTTGATACAGTATTGTATAAGAGTGTTGAACATTGTATAAGAGTGTTGTACAGATTGTATAAGAGTGTGTTGTACAGTATGTATATGTGTTGATACAGTATTGTAAGTGTTGCTACAGATTGTATAAGAGTGTGTTGATACAGTATTGTATAAGATGTAGTGTTGATACAGTATTGTATAAGTGTGTTGCTACAGTATCGTATAAGAGTGTGTTGCTACAGTATTGTATAAGTGTGTTGCTACAGTATTGTATAAGTGTGTTGCTACAGTATTGTATAAGTGTGTTGCTACAGTATTGTATAAGTGTGTTGCTACAGTATTGTATAAGTGTGTTGCTACAGTATTGTATAAGAGTGTGTTGATACAGTATTGTATAAGAGTGTGTTGCTACAGTATTGTATAAGTGTGTTGCTACAGTATTGTATAAGAGTGTGTTGATACAGTATTGTATAAGTGTGTTGCTAAAGTATTGTATAAGAGTGTGTTGCTACAGTATTGTATAAGAGTGTGTTGATACAGTATTGTATAAGAGTGTGTTGCTACAGTATTGTATAAGAGTTTTGCTACAGTATTGTATAAGAGTGTTGCTACAGTATTGTATAAGAGTGTTGCTACAGTATTGTATAAGAGTGTTGCTACAGAATTGTATAAGAGTGTGTTGCTACAGTATTGTGTAAGTGTGTTGCTACAGTATTGTATAAGAGTGTGTTGCTACAGTGTTGTATAAGAGTGTGTTGCTACAGTATTGTATAAGAGTGTGTTGCTACAGTGTTGTATAAGAGTGTGTTGCTACAGTATTGTATAAGAGAGTTGCTACAGTATTGTATAAGAGTGTGTTGCTACAGTGTTGTATAAGAGTGTGTTGCTACAGTGTTGTATAAGAGTGTGTTGCTACAGTATTGTATAAGAGTGTGTTGCTACAGTGTTGTATAAGAGTGTGTTGCTACAGTATTGTATAAGAGTGTTGCTACAGTATTGTATAAGTGTGTTGCTACAGTATTGTATAAGAGTGTTGCTACAGTATTGTATAAGTGTGTTGCTACAGTATTGTATAAGAGTGTGTTGCTACAGTATTGTATAAGTGTGTTGCTACAGTATTGTATAAGAGTGTGTTGCTACAGTATTGTATAAGTGTGTTGCTACAGTGTTGTATAAGTGTGTTGATACAGTATTGTATAAGTGTGTTGCTACAGTATTGTATATGTGTGTTGCTACAGTATTGTATAAGAGTGTGTTGCTACAGTATTGTATAAGAGTGTGTTGCTACAGTATTGTATAAGTGTGTTGCTACAGTATTGTATAAGTGTGTTGCTACAGTATTGTATAAGAGTATGTTGCTACAGTATTGTATAAGAGTGTGTTGATACAGTATTGTATAAGTGTGTTGCTACAGTATTGTATAAGTGTGTTGCTACAGTATTGTATAAGAGTGTGTTGGTACAGTATTGTATAAGTGTGTTGCTACAGTATTGTATAAGAGTGTGTTGATACAGTATTGTATAAGTGTGTTGCTACAGTATTGTATAAGAGTGTGTTGCTACAGTATTGTATAAGAGTATGTTGCTACAGTATTGTATAAGTGTGTTGCTACAGTATTGTATAAGAGTATGTTGCTAAAGTATTGTATAAGTGTGTTGCTACAGTATTGTATAAGAGTGTTGCTACAGTATTGTATAAGAGTGTGTTGCTACAGTATTGTATAAGAGTGTGTTGCTACAGTATTGTATAAGTGTGTGTTGCTACAGTATTGTATAAGTGTGTTGCTACAGTATTGTATAAGAGTGTGTTGATACAGTATTGTATAAGTGTGTTGCTACAGTATTGTATAAGAGTATGTTGCTACAGTATTGTATAAGTGTGTTGCTACAGTATTGTATAAGAGTGTTGCTACAGTATTGTATAAGAGTGTGTTGCTACAGTATTGTATAAGTGTGTTGCTACAGTATTGTATAAGAGTATGTTGCTACAGTATTGTATAAGTGTGTTGCTACAGTATTGTATAAGAGTGTTGCTACAGTATTGTATAAGAGTGTGTTGATACAGTATTGTATAAGTGTGTTGCTACAGTATTGTATAAGTGTGTTGCTACAGTATTGTATAAGTGTGTTGATACAGTATTGTATAAGTGTGTTGCTACAGTATTGTATAAGTGTGTTGCTACAGTATTGTATAAGTGTGTTGCTACAGTATTGTATAAGAGTGTGTTGCTACAGTATTGTATAAGAGTGTTGCTACAGTATTGTATAAGTGTGTTGCTACAGTATTGTATAAGTGTGTTGCTACAGTATTGTATAAGAGTGTGTTGCTACAGTATTGTATAAGTGTGTTGCTACAGTATTGTATAAGAGTGTTGCTACAGTATTGTATAAGTGTGTTGCTACAGTATTGTATAAGAGTGTGTTGCTACAGTATTGTATAAGTGTGTTGCTACAGTATTGTATAAGAGTGTGTTGCTACAGTATTGTATAAGAGTGTTGCTACAGTATTGTATAAGTGTGTTGCTACAGTATTGTATAAGAGTGTGTTGCTACAGTATTGTATAAGTGTGTTGCTACAGTATTGTATAAGAGTGTGTTGCTACAGTATTGTATAAGAGTGTGTTGGTACAGTATTGTATAAGAGTGTTGGTACAGTATTGTATAAGAGTGTGTTGCTACAGTATTGTATAAGAGTGTGTTGCTACAGTATTGTATAAGAGTGTGTTGCTACAGTATTGTATAAGTGTGTTGCTACAGTATTGTATAAGAGTGTGTTGGTACAGTATTGTATAAGTGTGTTGCTACAGTATTGTATAAGAGTGTGTTGCTACAGTATTGTATAAGTGTGTTGCTACAGTATTGTATAAGAGTGTGTTGGTACAGTATTGTATAAGTGTTGGTACAGTATTGTATAAGAGTGTTGGTACAGTATTGTATAAGAGTGTGTTGCTACAGTATTGTATAAGAGTGTTGGTACAGTATTGTATAAGAGTGTTGCTACAGTATTGTATAAGAGTGTGTTGGTACAGTATTGTATAAGTGTGTTGCTACAGTATTGTATAAGAGTGTGTTGCTACAGTATTGTATAAGAGTGTGTTGCTACAGTATTGTATAAGTGTGTTGCTACAGTATTGTATAAGAGTGTGTTGCTACAGTATTGTATAAGAGTGTGTTGCTACAGTATTGTATAAGTGTGTTGCTACAGTATTGTATAAGAGTGTGTTGGTACAGTATTGTATAAGAGTGTGTTGGTACAGTATTGTATAAGAGTGTTGGTACAGTATTGTATAAGAGTGTTGGTACAGTATTGTATAAGAGTGAGACAATGGGAAGTGACGGTAGTTGTCACACCCGTCAATGGGAAGTGACGGTAGTTGTCACACCCGTCAATGGGAAGTGACGGTAGTTGTCACACCCGTCAGTGGGAAGTGACGGTAGTTGTCACACCCGTCAATGGGAAGTGACGGTAGTTGTCACACCCGTCAATAGGAAGTGACGGTAGTTGTCACACCCGTCAATGGGAAGTGACGGTAGTTGTCACACCCGTCAATGGGAAGTGACGGTAGTTGTCACACCCTTCAATGGGAAGTGACGGTAGTTGTCACACCCTTCAATGGGAAGTGACGGTAGTTGTCACACCCGTCAATGGGAAGTGACGGTAGTTGTCACACCCGTCAATGGGAAGTGACGGTAGTTGTCACACCCGTCAATGGGAAGTGACGGTAGTTGTCACACCCGTCAATGGGAAGTGACGGTAGTTGTCACACCCGTCAATGGGAAGTGACGTGAGTTGTCACACCCGTCAATGGGAAGTGACGGTAGTTGTCACACCCGTCAATGGGAAGTGACGGTAGTTGTCACACCCGTCAATGGGAAGTGACGGTAGTTGTCACACCCGTCAATGGGAAGTGACGGTAGTTGTCACACCCCTCAGTGGGAAGTGACGGTAGTTGTCACACCCGTCAATGGGAAGTGACGGTAGTTTGTCACACCCGTCAATAGGAAGTGACGGTAGTTGTCACACCCGTCAATGGGAAGTGACGGTAGTTGTCACACCCGTCAATGGGAAGTGACGGTAGTTGTCACACCCTTCAATGGGAAGTGACGGTAGTTGTCACAACCCGTCAATGGGAAGTGACGGTAGTTGTCACACCCGTCAATGGGAAGTGACGGTAGTTGTCACACCCGTCAATGGGAAGTGACGGTAGTTGTCACACCCGTCAATGGGAAGTGACGGTAGTTGTCACACACCCGTCAATGGGAAGTGACGGTAGTTGTCACACCCGTCAATGGGAAGTGACGGTAGTTGTCACACCCGTCAATGGGAAGTGACGGTAGTTGTCACACTCGTCATAGTTCATCACTCAACTATTTTGGCTTTTAAACTTTAAATAATAATATAGTATTACATGGACCCTAATGGAAATAAGTCACTGACTTATTTTTGCGTTATTCTGTGTAAGTTGCACATGTTACTATGTGAAACAATGATAGTTCTAGGCCTTTCATGTTGCAGTCAAAACATCAGGAGCTTGCAATGTTGCAGAAACGAGTAGGAAGTCCAGGTAGATTAGTTCAGAGGAACGTTCTAGCTAGAACGTTCCCCACTGAACTAATTTCTACAATATTGCAAGCTCCTGATGTGTTGATTGCAACAAGAAAGGCCTAGAGCTATCATTCAACACTCCCAGTGGTGGTTTTGCATCTTGTATCGCTTCTCTGCGATTACTGCATATATTACTGCGTATGATAATGTGTGACTGTATTTACGTGTACTTGGAGTCTACCTGGAAGGTATTCCGGGGGTCAGCGCCCCCGCGGTGGCCCGGTCCACAACCAGGCCTCCCGGTGGATCAGGGCCTGATTAACCAGGCTATTACTGCTGGCCGCAGTATGTATGTACCTAAATATACTTAATAATCATACAGAATGAGTCACATACAGGGTGTTGAAATCTCCCAGGTGGAGCTGGGAGACTCCAGCAGGGAGAGAAAGGGGAGTAAAGAAAGGGGAGTAAAGAAAGGGGAGTAAAGAAAGGGGAGTAGAGGTATAATGTGTCTACCAAAGTATTTTCTCCCGTAGAGAGGTCAGTGATGAGCTCGGTGCAAGAGGGGACTATGAGGTACAAGCACTTGAGAGGGTAATCACTGTGAAGAGTGGAGGAGTTTCGCCTTAAATAGGATTCGAGTTGTGATGAATGGTTTGAAAAACCGACAAGTTGAAGATTGAGACACTTATGCAGCATATGGGAATCTTTATTCAGGAAACGTTTCGCCACACAGTGGCTTCATCAGTCCAATACAAAGAGGAAGGCGTAAGGAGAGGAGGAGAATGAGGTAATCAGTCCCTCAACCTGGAGTCGATGTGTACAAGATTGATGGACTGAACACATCGACTCCAGGTTGAGGGACTGATTACCTCATTCTCCTCCTCTCCTTACGCCTTCCTCTTTGTATTGGACTGATGAAGCCACTGTGTGGCGAAACGTTTCCTGAATAAAGATTCCCATATGCTGCATAAGTGTCTCAATCTTCAGGATTCGAGTTACGGAACTCTTGTTTTCTATTGAGTTCCTGAGGCAGCCTTGCCACTCCTTGATGGTATTATCCGGGGTTGTTGTTATCCGGGGTTATGTTATCTAGGGTTGTGTTATTCAGGGTAGAGTGAGGACATACTGTGTACTCGCTGTGTTGTTTGCTGGGATCGAAACTCGGCTCCTGGCCCCACCTCTTGGATTCCTATGACCGGCTTCTGGTCTCTTCATATCCACTCCTGAAGCTGTGTATTGGTGTTAGTGCTGTCTGTTACTGGTTCTGGGGGTTATATTCCCCAAAGAATATTCTCCTGAGTTGGGAACACTCCAGGTAAACTCTCCAGATAAGAAGCGCCCAGGGAAGTGAAACTTGTGAGTGGAGGTTCGTAAGATTAAACCCGTCTTCTTACGACTTCGTGGGACAGAAAAGATCAGTCTTGCGCTGAAATTGGGTTGGACAAATAGTAATGGGTTTGGGTTTTAGAAGGACCTGCCTAGTATGGGGCAGTAGGCCTGTTGCAGTGCTCCTCCATTGTGTTCTTATGAGTACCAGGAAGTTGAGTGTCCATGATCCACTCGAGAGGATGGTTGTGCCTCGATGGAAATAAATGGTATAAAATACCGACACAATGGAAATATAAACACATATGCAGTATAATGTGATCCTTTATTGACTACGTTTCGCCCACACAGTGGGCTTTTTCAAGTCACAAACAGAACTACCTGGGGTGGAAGGAACGCGAGTATTTATAGTCAGGTTCAGAATGCTGAGGTCAGGTGGAGAATGCTGCATCTGATGATGTACCGAGTGGGTACATCACGTTTCCAACATCTTTTCCAATACCTCATTTCAAGTATCTACCTCCACAACCACGACCATCAAGGACATTACCAGTGATAGACAGGTCAAGCTTCCACCCTCTGCAGGGGTATACATAATCCCTTGTAATGACTGCAACAAGTTATACGTGGGCGAAACATCAAGGGACCTCCAAACACGTATTTCAGAACACCAATACGCAAGCAGGTCTGACGACACAAGGAATGCCTGCGTACAACACCGTAATTCACACAACCACTTGATAAACTACAGAAACTCAAGACTTATCGCCACAGAAGACAACACTCAATACCGAAGAATCCTGGAATCATCACTTATTTCTATATCCGACAACTTCAACCAGAATAGTGGCTTCTATAACATAGCTGAACCACTTGCCAAGAAACTTCTTCATCGCTATCCCACATAAAAACACTGTAGGTCTGCTCACAAACTTATCCAATCTCCTTTCCAAGCTACCCAAGATTTTAGACTCTATAACCCCACTCGGTACATCATCAGATGCAGCATTCTCCACCTGACCTCAGCACTCTGAACCTGACTATAAATACTCGCGTTCCTTCCACCCCAGGTAGTTCTGTTTGTGACTTGAAAAAGCCCACTGTGTGGGCGAAACGTAGTCAATAAAGGATCACATTATACTGCATATGTGTTTATATTTCCATGGTTGTGCCTCCCTGGATGGTTGTGCCTCCCTGGATGGCTGTGCCTCCCTGGATGGCTGTGCCTCCCTGGATGGTTGTGCCTCCCTGGATGGCTGTGCCTCCCTGGATGGTTGTGCCTCCCTGGATGGCTGTGCCTCCCTGGATGGCTGTGCCTCCCTGGATGGCTGCGCCTCCCTGGATGGCTGCACCTCCCTGGATGGCTGCACCTCCCTGGATGGTTGCGCCTCCCTGGATGGCTGCACCTCCCTGGATGGCTGCACCTCCCTGGATGGCTGCACCTCCCTGGATGGCTGCACCTCCCTGGATGGCTGCACCTCCCTGGATGGCTGCACCTCCCTGGATGGTTGCGCCTCCCTGGATGGTTGTCTGCCAACGTACTACCTTCACCTCAGTGTGTATATATACATTGGGTGAAACAAAAATGAGAAGTGCTCTGATATATATAATCTGAGAGAGATGCACACACGTCGTACGTACACTAAGATACGCACAAGTTGATGTACACCGATAGATACATACACGTTCGTATGTGTACATTGAAAGATACGCACATGATGAATGTACACTGAAATATACATACATACGTGGATAAATATTCACACACGCACGCCGCCAGGCGCTGTGAATCGACCCCTGCAACCACAACTAGGCGAGTACACATACAATGTACACGTACGTATACGTACGTTGACGTATGTACACTGTAAGATGCCTTCTGGTGTGCACTGAGAGGTACACACCCCTCAATGTATATACAGTGAAATATACACATCTGTGTATATAGAACGTAGTATTATCTTGCATTATGAAGGGTAGTTAATGTACTAGCATGTGGCTAGTTGCTGACACAGTCTCACGCACCTCTTGTTTTTCATGGCCTAAATTACTCATTGTCTTCGGCTACAAACATTACTCTGACATTTTTTTAATAATAATGTCGTAGCAGTCTAGCCAGGGTGAATTAAATGCCAAGTTAATTCTGTGCAGCCTTGGGTTTCGCAATCGAGGGAGGTGGGGAGGGGGTGGTTGTGGGTGGTGGTGTGGGTTGTGTGGGGGTAGTGGTGGTGGTGGGGGTTGTGGGAGGTAGTGGTGGTTGTACAGATCTGCAAGAGTGGTATAATTACTTTGTGGTTAAGTGTGGAAAATGTGCCTTGATGGCGGCTGTGTTTTATCTTGGTAATACTGTTAGCAGCAGCAGGAGCAGCAGGTGTTGTGGGTAATGCAGCAGCAGCAGGTGTTGTGGGGTAACGTGTCATCTAGTGTGGAAGGTGTTTGTGGGAGCCGCAGTCTGTTAAATACCTCCCACTTGCTAGTTGGCTCTCTTACCTCCACCTTCACCTCAGGTTGCTATCCACTTAAGTTATTACTTATTTGTAGTTACAACAGCAGAGTTATGTTAGTGGTTGTACCATCTTTATCCTGTAGCCTTTTACAACTTTCAAGTGATAGTGACTCCAGGACTGCTGGAAGCAAAGCCTAGACGTATTTTGCTGGACGTGCTTCCGTTAAGAGGTCAGTGACACACCGCTCCTGGGGTTTAACTGCAGCCTGTCACTCGAGTAGGATTTATTGCCTAGAATACTGGCTGAGGTCAAGTAGAAAGTATATATACACTGAGAGACAGACCTCCGTGTATAGGTGACCCTGTGGTCTGTCTCTCACACACACAGATTAGATATAGCTAGCACTGTGTATACACACACACTCCTTCCCTACTTACTGAACCCGTAATGGAAAACTTGAAAGTCTTGCGTTCTTCAATCTTCTTCAGTCTTTCCCGTTCGTCTCTACCTCATTTACTCGACTACTACCACCACAATACTAGTACTACTACTACCACCACAATACTAGTACTACTACTACCACCACAATACTAGTACTACTACCACCACAATACTAGTACTACTACTACAACCACAATACTAGCACTACTACTACCACCACAGTACTAGTACTATCACCACAATACTAGTACTATCACCACAATACTAGTACTACTATCACCACAATAGTACTACTGCCACCACAATACTAGTACTACTACTGCCACCACAATACTAGTACTACTACTGCCACCACAATACTAGTACTACTACTACTACCACCACAATACTAGTACTACTACTACCACCACAATACTAGTACTACTACTACCACCACAATACTAGTACTACTACTACCACCACAATACTAGTACTACTACTACCACCACAATACTAGTACTACTACTACCACCACAATACTAGTACTACTACTACTACCACCACAATACTAGTACTACTACTACTACCACCACAATACTAGTACTACTACTACCACCACAATACTAGTACTACTACTACCACCACAATACTAGTACTACTACTACCACCACCACAATACTAGTACTACTACTACCACCACAATACTAGTACTACTACTACCACCACCACAATACTAGTACTACTACTACCACCACAATATTAGTACTACCACTACAATACTAGTACTACCACTACAATACTAGTACTACTACCACCACAATACTAGTACTACCACCACAATACTAGTACTACTACCACCACAATACTAGTACTACTACCACCACAATACTAGTACTACTACTACTACCACCATCACAATACTAGTACTACTACTACTACTACCACCATCACAGTACTAGTACTACTACTACTACCACCATCACAATACTAGTACTACTACTACTACCACCATCACAATACTAGTACTACTACTACTACCACCATCACAATACTAGTACTACTACTACTACCACCATCACAATACTAGTACTACTACTACCACCATCACAATACTAGTACTACTACTACTACTACCACCACCACAATACTAGTACTACTACTACTACTACCACCACCACAATACTAGTACTACTACTACTACCACCACCACACAATACTAGTACTACTACTACCACCACCACAATACTAGTACTACTACTACCACCACAATACTAGTACTACTACTACTACCACCACAATACTAGTACTACTACTACTACCACCACAATACTAGTACTACTACTACTACCACCACAATACTAGTACTACTACTACTACCACCACAATACTAGTACTACTACTACTACCACCACAATACTAGTACTACTACTACTACCACCACAATACTAGTACTACTACTACTACCACCACAATACTAGTACTATTACTACTACTACTACCACCACAATACTAGTACTACTACTACTACTACCACCACAATACTAGTACTACCACAACAATACTAGTACTACTACCACCACCACAATACTAGTACTACTACTACCACCACCACGATACTAGTACTACTACTACTACTACCACCACAATACTAGTACTACTACCACCACAATACTAGTACTACTACCACCACAATACTAGTACTACTACCACCACCACAATACTAGTACTACTACTACCACCACCACAATACTAGTACTACTACTACCACCACCACAATACTAGTACTACTACTACCACCACCACAATACTAGTACTACTACTACCACCACCACAATACTAGTACTACTACTACCACCACCACAATACTAGTACTACTACTACCACCACAATACTAGTACTACTACTACTACTACCACCACAATACTAGTACTACTACTACCGCCACAATACTAGTACTACTACCGCCACAATACTAGTACTACTACCGCCACAATACTAGTTCTACTACCACCACAATACTAGTAATACTACCACCACATACTGCTACTACTACCACCACAATACTACTACTACTACCACCACAATACTACTACTACCACAATACTGCTACTACTACCACCACAATACTACTACTACTACCACCACAATACTACTACTACTACCACCACAATACTACCACCACAATACTACTACTACCACCACAATACTACTACTACCACCACAATACTAGTACTACTACTACCACCACTACTACTGTTACTCATTGCTGCTGCTGTTACTGCTTTATCACCATAAACTAAGACAAACCAAGTGTCACCATCAGTAGCATGCCGTGTGATGGTGTCACTATCGTCTGGTGAACATGACCTGGTGTTGACGGCAGGTTAGCCCCGCTATTACCTCCGCTTATCACTTTCACTTATAGCGCCTCTTACCGCAGTTATCTCTCTCTCTCTGCTGATGTCTTGTGATTGTGGTGATTGTAGTTATAATTGTGGTTGTGATGAATTGATTGTAGTTATGATTGGGGTTTATTGTGACTGTAGCTTATTGTTGTGGTGGCTGTGACAGGTTGAATTGTGGTTGTAGTGATGTTATTGCTGTTGTGTTGCTGTTATTGTTAGTCTTGAGGGATACACCCTTGGTGTGTATACTGTCAGAGTTACACACCTGTGTATACTCATTGAGAGGTATACAACTTTTTTGGTGTATATATACACTGCGGAGGTACATGCTTCTGAGTGTATATATTCCGAGAGTACACATCCTTGGTGTATATACACACTGAGAGATATATACCTTTCGTATATATACTGGGAGATTCACAATTCGGAATGTATACGTGGATTCATTCCGTGTGGAAAAATACACACCTCTCAGTGTATGTACACAGAGAGACAGACACCTCTCAGTGTGTGTACACACACCTCTGTGTACACACACACACACACACACACCTACCTCAGTGTATATACACAGACACACTTCTCGTTGTTAATAACGAAGCGGGACTTTTACAGCCATCTGGTCGCTGGTAATAACAGCGTTACTGCAGCGTTAGTGCTCGTATTTCTTGCTACTGCACTTTCAATTGCAGACGCTGAAGAATTTGCAACATTAAATATAGATTATAGCATCAAATTTAGATTATTGCTCGCAGATAATTTCTCTAGTTCCAGTGTAAGCTTGGAGATATCCTGGGAGACGGAGAGATATAAGAGTGATTATCTTGTATCAGAAGTGTTGCATAGTAATGCCTTAGTCTCGAGTATGTACTCACCGGAGCGGAGGAGAGACAGGTACATGATAATATATACCTGGAAAGTATTGGAAAGCCTTGTTCCAAATGTACACACTGCCATAATAATCACCACCCTTGCCAAGAGAGGGCTGAGCTTGCTACCATCTGCAGCTCATAAGACTGCCATCCCCACGAGCCCCTTTGAGGCGGGGTAGATGGCAGACCAGAGGCCTAGCTTCTCCCTACGAGCCCCGTGAGGGCGGGGAATGTGGCTAGGCCTGGGGACACTTGGTCCCAAAGATGAGGAGGTACTGTACCTCCTCCCATGGGAGACTTAAGTCTCGAGACACTCCCCCAGATAGGGAGCCAAGGCCGGGTCACCACTACTTGGAAAAGACCCGGGCCGGGAGAATACCGGCGAATAAAAAAAAAAAAAAACCACCCTTGCCACCACCACCCTCCCTTGCCACCACCACCCTCCCTTGCCACCAGTCAACACCATTTCTCTCCGATTCACATACACCCTATTTTCTCCCATCCATTTCTCTCCTTCCCCTGTCCCTACCTACCCCTTCCCCTGTCCCCCTTCCCCCTACCAGCTGGCTACAGCTGGCTGCACCATGAGTCGTGAGCCCCACACCAGCTGGCTCTTAAAGATTTTCCTCGTATTGAGGATAACATATATATATATATATATATATATATATATATATATATATATATATATATATATATAATATATATATATATATATATAAAATATGGTAACTAGGGATCCCATGGCAGCTAGTTTTCTGTTCCAGCGACTCAGCGCTGCTGTTCAGAGGGGTAATGCCTGCTGTATTTTGGACACGCGCCCCAGCTCTGAGGAGCTGGATGAGATTTTCGCATTATAATCAGTGACAAACACGTAACAGTATGTACTAGACATGTATCTCTCACACCTCATGTACTGTATATGTCATCTTTATATCAACAATGTACCTCTTATATCTTCTGTACCATATTATGTAATAAAATATACCAATTATTGGTAAAGAATAAACATGTGGAGTGCTAGGGAAGAAATCCAAATATTCTTCCTTGAAGCCTTTTTATCCACTTCTCCGAGGATATTGGTCCCACAATTTATACCAGAGGTGGAAATATACACAAACACTGATCTCTGGCTGAAGGAGACTCGAACCTACGAACCTTGGAACAAGGTACGCAGTGCTTTACCAATCTACCCACACTGGACAATACCTTGGAGTCCAGCTTGCACTAGACTTTGATCCAAGGCAGCCAGCTTTCAGGGAGAAGGCTTACAGCTTTTCATCTCATCCCCTGCATGCATCAGCCTTACTAGAGATATTAAGAATGCAAGGAAATTCGCAAGAGCAGGCGAAATATACACAAACAACATAATAATGATGGTTCCTCTCAAAGTTGCTTAGTGGAAAAACCACATTTATGTATACACTGGTCTAGGTACAGTTCTACGTTCATACGTGTACAAATTCACTGCTATAAATCTGGCTTCTTGTATGTCCCTGTCTGGCCGAGGTTGTGCTGTATATAGTCACCTCTCTTATACAGCTTTGTATAGCGGAATTTTGTTGTAAGTACGATTGAAAAATCCTATACAGCTCCTCTGTATGGAGGAATTAAGCTCCTCTGTATGGCGGAATTAAGCTCCTCTGTATGGCGGAATTAAGCTCCTCTGTATGGTGGAATTAAGCTCCTCTGTATGGTGGAATTAAGCTCCTCTGTATGGTGGAATTAAGCTCCTCTGTATGGTGGAATTAAGCTCCTCTGTATGGTGGAATTAAGCTCCTCTGTATGGTGGAATTAAGCTCCTCTGTATGGCGGAATTAAGCTCCTCTGTATGGTGGAATTAAGCTCCTCTGTATGGTGGAATTAAGCTCCTCTGTATGGTGGAATTAAGCTCCTCTGTATGGAGGAATTAAGCTCCTCTGTATGGTGGAATTAAGCTCCTCTGTATGGTGGAATTAAGCTCCTCTGTATGGTGGAATTAAGCTCCTCTGTATGGCGGAATTAAGCTCCTCTGTATGGCGGAATTAAGCTCCTCTGTATGGCGGAATTAAGGTCCTCTGTATGGCGGAATTAAGCTCCTCTGTATGGCGGAATTAAGCTCCTCTGTATGGTGGAATTAAGCTCCTCTGTATGGTGGAATTAAGCTCCTCTGTATGGCGGAATTAAGCTCCTCTGTATGGTGGAATTAAGCTCCTCTGTATGGTGGAATTAAGCTCCTCTGTATGGGGGAATTAAGCTCCTCTGCATGGTGAATTAAGCTCCTCTGTATGGTGGAATTAAGCTCCTCTGTATGGTGGAATTAAGCTCCTCTGCATGGTGGAATTAAGCTCCTCTGTATGGTGGAATTAAGCTCCTCTGCATGGTGGAATTAAGCTCCTCTGCATGGTGGAATTAAGCTCCTCTGTATGGCGGAATTAAGCTCCTCTGCATGGTGGAATTAAGCTCATCTGCATGGTGGAATTAAGCTCCTCTGCATGGTGGAATTAAGCTCCTCTGTATGGTGGAATTAAGCTCCTCTGCATGGTGGAATTAAGCTCCTCTGCATGGTGGAATTAAGCTCCTCTGCATGGTGGAATTAAGCTCCTCTGCATGGTGGAATTAAGCTCCTCTGCATGGTGGAATTAAGCTCCTCTGTATTGACTCTTGTTATGGACTCTATCATTTATAGAACATTGCGCTACATGGAGCAGCTTTATAAGAGCTTGCAGCAGCTTTATAAGAGCTTGCAGGAGCTTTATAAGAGCTTGCAGGAGCTTTATAAGAGCTTGCAGGAGCTTTATAAGAGCTTGCAGGAGCTTTATAAGAGCTTGCAGGAGCTTTATAAGAGCTTGCAGCAGCTTTATAAGAGCTTGCAGGAGCTTTATAAGAGCTTGCAGGAGCTTTATAAGAGCTTGAAGGAGCTTTATAAGAGCTTGCAGCAGCTTTATAAGAGCTTGCAGCAGCTTTATAAGAGCTTGCAGGAGCTTTATAACAGCTTGCAGGAGCTTTATAAGAGCTTGCAGGAGCTTTATAAGAGCTTGCAGCAGCTTTATAAGAGCTTGCAGGAGCTTTATAAGAGCTTGCAGGAGCTTTATAACAGCTTTCAGCACTTTTATAAGAGCTTGCAGGAGCTTTATAAGAGCTTGCAGGAGCTTTATAACAGCTTGCAGGAGCTTTATAAGAGCTTGCAGCAGCTTTATAAGAGCTTGCAGGAGCTTTATAAGAGCTTGCAGGAGCTTTATAACAGCTTGCAGGAGCTTTATAAGAGCTTGCAGGAGCTTTATAAGAGCTTGCAGCAGCTTTATAAGAGCTTGCAGGAGCTTTATAAGAGCTTGCAGGAACTTTATAAGAGCTTGCAGGAGCTTTATAAGAGCTTGCAGGAGCTTTATAAGAGCTTGCAGGAGCTTTATAAGAGCTTGCAGCAGCTTTATAAGAGCTTGCAGCAGCTTTATAAGAGCTTGCATGAGCTTTATAAGAGCTTGCAGCAGCTTTATAAGAGCTTGCAGGAGCTTTATAAGAGCTTGCAGCAGCTTTATAAGAGCTTGCAGCAGCTTATAAGAGCTTGCAGCAGCTTTATAAGAGCTTGCAGGAGCTTTATAAGAGCTTGCAGCAGCTTTATAAGAGCTTGCAGCAGCTTTATAAGAGCTTGCAGGAGCTTTATAACAGCTTGCAGTAGCTTTATAAGAGCTTGCAGGAGCTTTATAAGAGCTTGCAGCAGCTTTATAAGAGCTTGCAGCAGCTTTATAAGAGCTTGCAGCAGCTTTATAAGAGCTTGCAGGAGCTTTATAAGAGCTTGCAGGAGCTTTATAAGAGCTTGCATGAGCTTTATAAGAGCTTGCAGCAGCTTTATAAGAGCTTGCAGCAGCTTTATAAGAGCTTGCAGCAGCTTTATAAGAGCTTGCAGCAGCTTTATAAGAGCTTGCAGGAGCTTTATAAGGGCTTACTTTAGGCCGTCTTAAAATCTGGCGTATTTTTTGTAGGCCTATTGGACAGAGCCAGATATTGTGTTCTTTAAACCATATTAATGTTATGGACGTTATTTCTTTAGGCCTAGCGGGCCTAGAAGCCACGGCCAAGCCATTTTGGGCCTTATGCCGGAGGCTGATAAGGCTCAGTGTTCCATGGGAGAGACGAGAGAAGAAAACAAAAGACAGTCAATTTACGCCTTTATAGTAGGATGATGTAAGGTTCAGAATCAGAGAGCTGTGTTTTAATGTAACGGGAGGAGAGCCAGGAGGGATTTTCGGTCTTATTGAGTGATAAAATAAGGCAGTAAATCCGGCTGATACGTCCAGGATGACGGAGAAGCCAGATGCTAGAGTTATCTTTATGTAAATTATCTTAAACTGATCTATCGTTAAAGATAACTCAAAGTATCACGTTTTTCAGAGGATTTCAAACTACGATATCTGTAAAAAAAAGAAATTATTATTTTTATTATTATTGAGGGAAGTTCCCAGTGAGTGGTTGTGTGTGCTATGCCCGTGTGTCAGAGTATCGTGTATGTTGTGGTCATATCTCCTCTGGTTCTTTGAATTTAGTCGTCATTGATTCACGGGACAAATGTTCGACCCACAGGGCACCATTGACAGGTGTGGCACAGGTGTGGCACAGCCTTGAGTTACACTGGTTCACACCACAAGGTAACAAGGTAACAGTATCTTCCAAGGTACAATATTAACGGAGAGAGTAAATTGCATATTTCTTTCTCTTTTTCAAGGATGGAGAAGCAAGGTAGATTTATGGTTGGTGGAGAGGGAGAGAGGGAGGTGGAGAGGGAGAGAGGGAGTGGAGAGGGAGAGAGGGAGGTGGAGAGGGAGAGAGGGAGGTGGAGAGGGAGAGAGGGAGGTGGAGAGGGAGAGAGGGAGGTGGAGAGGGAGAGGGGAGGTGGAGAGGGAGAGAGGGAGGTGGAGAGGGAGAGAGGGAGGTGGAGAGGGCATGGATAAGCAGGGAGACGTGGGGGGGTTAGGGAGGAGGGAGAGATGTCTGAGATACGAAAGGAGAAGTTGATAGGGACATGTTAGGAAGGATGAATAACGAGGATGATGTAGAGATGGTGGGGAGGCTAAGTAAGCAAGTAACTAAGTAAGCAAGTAACTAAGTAAGCAAGTAACTAAGTAAGCAAGTAACTAAGTAAGCAAGTAACTAAGTAAGCAAGTAACTAAGTAAGCAAGTAACTAAGTAAACAAGTAACTAAGTAAACAAGTAACTAAGCAAGTACCTAAGCAAGCAACTAAGTAAGCAAGAAGTAACTAAGCAAGCAAGCAAGCAACTAAGCAAGCGACTAAGCAAGCAACTAAGTAAGCAAGAAGTAACTAAGCAAGCAAACATCTAAGCAAGCAAGTACCTAAGCAAGCAACTAAGTAAGCAAGAAGGAACTAAGCAAGCAAACATCTAAGCAAGCAAGTACATAAGCAAGTACATAAGCAAGCAACTAAGGAAGCAAGAAGTAACTAAGCAAGCAAGCAACTAAGCAAGCGAGTAACTAAGCAAGCAACTAAGTAAGCAAGAAGTAACTAAGCAAGCAACTAAGTAAGCAAGAAGTAACTAAGCAAGCAACTAAGTAAGCAAGAAGTAACTAAGCAAGCAACTAAGTAAGCAAGAAGTAACTAAGCAAGCAACTAAGTAAGCAAGAAGTAACTAAGCAAACAAACAACTAAGCAAGCGAGTAACTAAGCAAGCAACTAAGTAAGCAAGAAGTACCTAAGCAAGCAACTAAGTAAGCAAGAAGTAACTAAGCAAGCAACTAAGTAAGCAAGAAGTAACTAAGCAAGCAACTAAGTAAGCAAGAAGTAACTAATCAAGCAAACAAGCAAGCGAGTAACTAAGCAAGCAACTAAGTAAGCAAGAATACCTAAGCAAGCAACTAAGTAAGCAAGAAGTAACTAAGGAAGCAAGCAACTAAGCAAGCGAGTAACTAAGCAAGCAACTAAGCAAGCAAATAACAAAATAAGTAATCATATAGCTAGATATGTTCAGACACGTTACACAGTTACAGATGAAATAAGATAAAGTAAACAGGTGATATCACAGTCTACACAACAACCATTGTGAAAAAAAATAGCGAATTTCCAAGCGCTTTCGTGATTTCTCACATTATCAAGGAACTGTGATGTCAGGAATCACGAAATCTCTTGGAAATTAACTATTTTTTCAGAGTGGTTATTAAGCACAATTATAGATGATTATAGTTATCTTAAGAGTATGATAGGCATCAGTTATCTGAGATAATCTCTCCACTAGGCTCCTTGTATTACACTTGTTCTGTTTCCTCACCTTAGGTATATTTATACACCATAGGGAGGTTAGCATGGGCCCCCACTGTGACCCCATCCGTTCCGTGTTTTATTTTTTTATGAAGTAAAAATATCAGTTGAATATAAGAGGTACACGTTCATAATTTTTAAAGAGGTGGACCGATAAGCCAGCGGAAGGCCTCGGTCAGATGACCAAAGCCTCCAAAGACGGATCATTATCTAAGACCCGCGTCATGAAACACTTGTCCTGTTTCCTGACAAACCTTACCTATGTAAAGTAAAAGGACACAAGTACAACTAATGTGACATTTTATTGTGGCAACGTTTCGCTCTCCAGGAGCTTTGTCAAGCCGATACAAGCAGTATACCCTCTGTGTCCATATACTGTTTGTATTGGCTTGACAAAGCTCCTGGAGAGCGAAACGTTGCCACAATAAAATGTCACATTAGTTGCACTTGTGTCCTTTTACTTTACATATTGTCGATAATTCTACCAACATTATTACAAACCTTACCTAACCCAGCCTTAGAACTACACAAATATCAACTCTAATAGCTGGCCTGGTGGCTAAAGCTCCCGCTTCACACACGGAGGGCCCGGGTTCGATTCCCGGCGGGTGGAAACATTCGACACGTTTCCTTACACCTGTTGTCCTGTTCACCTAGCAGCAAATAGGTACCTGGGTGTTAGTCGACTGGTGTGGGTCGCATCCTGGGGGACAAGATTAAGGACCCCAATGGAAATAAGTTAGACAGTCCTCGATGACGCACTGACTTTCTTGGGTTATCCTGGGTGGCTAACCCTCCGGGGTTAAAAATCCGAACGAAATCTTATCTTATCATTTTCTCTGGATCCGCAGCGTCGTTCATTATTTTCAATAAGTCTCTCAACTTGTTTATGCTAAGACTGGTCTTGGCATTCTCGGGCAACCTCTTCCACTCCTTTATTAGTGTGTAACGGAAGGTGTTTGACACGTGGTCACTACAGGCTTCAAACACCTGTACAGGCGGGCCTCTTGGATGTTATCATATCTACTCTTGAAGCTGTGTATTGCTGTTAGTGTTCTCTGGGGATTATATTCCCCTCGACCTTGGCATCAGACCAGGTCTCGGGTTGGGACAGGAAATATTACAGAATTAAGAACTGCTAAGAAGCATGTACGTAGGGAAGTGAAGAGTGTAAGTGGAAGTTCGTAAGATGTAACTTATCATACGAGTTCATGGGACAGAAGACATCAAAAATTTTGCATTGAAAATGGGCTGGGCAAATATTTATGTTAGTGGGTTTAAGTTTGAGAAGGATTTGCTTGGTATGAGCCAGTAGGCCTGCTGCAGTGTTCCTCGTATTTTTATGTTCCGGGCTGCCGATGTAAAGTGAAATATAGCCGTTTTTTGCTTTGAAATGCATATATAATCCTGATAACGTGTTTACACTGTCATATATTAAGAGGCATCTAAGTTATCCTGTCTTCTAATAACATTTTAATTTTTCCACTATAATCTACCTTGTCTATAATTACTATCGCATTTGTTTTGTTTCGTAAGGTGAAGTCCAGGATCTTTCCTTAATTCATGGTATAACTTAAATATTTGAGGACAGTTGTGTTGTAGAGGTGTGAGCAAAGTTCACACCTCTACAAGAATTGTCCTCAAATTTTTTTAAGTTATACCGTGAATTAAGGAAAGATCCTGGACTTCACCTTACGAAACAAAACAAGTGCGATAGTAATTATAGACAAGGTAGATTATACTGGAAAAATGAACATGTTATTAGAAGACAGGATAACTTACGTTCCTCTTAAGTGAGCAATAGAGCTAGGCCTAAAAATGCATATACAGTACACACATTACTTACCTATAGCGAGTAGTGAATATATTATTTTAAGAAGTCGGAATAAATGAAGGTATAATTGAAAACCGGAACATTAGCGAAACGCCGTAAAGCGAAGCACTGTGAAGTGATGTCTTCCTCGTACTTCAGAATTGTCCACTTGTCCTACTTACATATTTACTTTGGTTGTCAACGTTGACAACATTGACAGCAAGATACTGTGGACACTGGTTGTTAGCACCTTTACATAACTTGATGCAGTTTTAGTTGTCTTTGTTCTGTCTTCCTGGACCTGGTCCAACTTGTACCCCATGATCTTATTCTGCGAAGATGGGGAAGCTGGGGTGATGATGGGGCTGGAGTGATGAGGATGGGGCTGGGATGATGAAGATGGGGCTGGGGTGATGAGGATAGGGCCGGGGTGATGAGGATGGGGCTGGGGTGATGAGGATGGAGCTGTGGTGATGAGGATAGGGCCGGGGTGATGAGGATGGGGCTGGGGTGATGGGGCTGGGGTGACGAAAATTGAGGTTGAGGTGATGTATACAAATAATAAACCCTTGAGGCTTGAGTTACAGCTTATCAACAATTTCAGCTTGAGTTACAGCTTGGCAGTAGCAGCAGCCGTTTAAGCTGGACGTGAAACATGGCGCCCGGACAATAGACTGCTTCTATTATCCCAGAATTTACGGGGTCGAGTTTCCAGTGCGTGTGCCGGCCGCTGCCTCTGTAAATTTGTAGCTACGCCAGGCACGGCAGCACGCGTCCTTGTCCGTAGCTTACGCCAGGTACGGCAGCGCTCGTCTTTGTTCGTAGCTTACGCCAAGCACGGCAGCACGCGTTTTTGTTCGTAGCTACGCCAGTGAGGCTACAAACACTTCCCAGCTCACAACAGTCACCAGTCAAGACTACAAACACCTCCCACCTCAAGAAGGATTTTATAACTTAAGCTGATGCATTGGGGGATGTTGCGATTTGCACTAGTCTGCAGTGGGAGAGGGGGAAGGAGGGGAAGCAATAGAGGGGGAGGAAGTGGAAGCGAGAGGGGGAAGAGGGAAAGCAGTAGGAGTTATAAAGGGGAAGTAAGCAGGCTATATAAAGGAAGGTAGGGAATTTAGGGGCGAGTTGTGGGTCGAGGTTAACAGGAAGTGAGAATCATAACAGAAGTGGGAAGAACTTGAGGAGGAAGAAAAAGACGAAGAACAAGAAAAAATAATAAAAGCACTAATAAGGAATACAATAAACTGTAACAGCCGAAATCGGGGAGTGTAATAAAACTAGGATAAGATAGAACTAAGATAGGATATAGCTAGGATAGAATATATCAACAAGCTTCAGCAAGGAACCCAACAAGCTTCAGCAAGGGACCCCACAAGCTTCAGCAAGGAACCCAACAAGCTTCAGCAAGGGATCCCACAAGCTTCAGCAAGGGATCCCACAAGCTTCAACAAGGGACTCCACAAACTTCAGCAAGGGATCCCACAAGCTTCAGCAAGGGATCCCACAAGCTTCAGCAAGGGACCCCACAAGCTTCAGCAAGGAACCCAACAAGCTTCAGCAAGGGATCCCACAAGCTTCAGTAAGGGATCCCACAAGCTTCAGCAAGGGATCCCACAAGCTTCAACAAGGGACTCCACAAACTTCAGCAAGGGATCCCACAAGCTTCAGCAAGGGATCCCACAAGCTTCAACAAGGGACTCCACAAACTTCAGCAAGGGATCCCACAAGCTTCAGCAAGGGATCCCACAAGCTTCAGCAAGGGACCCCACAAGCTTCAGCAAGGAACCCAACAAGCTTCAGCAAGGGATCCCACAAGCTTCAGCAAGGGATCCCACAAGCTCAGCAAGGAACCCAACAAGCTTCAGCAAGGGATCCCCACAAGCTTCAGCAAGGGACCCCACAAGCTTCAGCAAGGGATCCCACAAGCTTCAGCAAGGAACCCAACAAGCTTCAGTAAGGGATCCCACAAGCTTCAGCAAGGGATCCCACAAGCTTCAGCAAGGGATCCCACAAGCTTCAGCAAGGGACCCCACAAGCTTCAGCAAGGAACCCAACAAGCTTCAGCAAGGGATCCCACAAGCTTCAGCAAGGGATCCCACAAGCTTCAGCAAGGAACCCAACAAGCTTCAGCAAGGGATCCCACAAGCTTCAGCAAGGGATCCCACAAGCTTCAGCAAGGGACCCCACAAGCTTCAGCAAGGGATCCCACAAGCTTCAGCAAGGAACCCAACAAGCTTCAGTAAGGGATCCCACAAGCTTCAGCAAGGGATCCCACAAGCTTCAACAAGGGACTCCACAAACTTCAGCAAGGGACCCCACAAGCTTCAGCAAGGGATCCCACAAGCTTCAGCAAGGGACCCCACAAGCTTCAGCAAGGAACCCAACAAGCTTCAGCAAGGGATCCCACAAGCTTCAGCAAGGGATCCCACAAGCTTCAGCAAGGGACCCCACAAGCTTCAGCAAGGAACCCAACAAGCTTCAGCAAGGGATCCCACAAGCTTCAGCAAGGGATCCCACAAGCTTCAACAAGGGACTCCACAAACTTCAGCAAGGGACCCCACAAGCTTCAGCAAGGGACCCCACAAGCTTCAGCAAGGAACCCAACAAGCTTCAGCAAGGGACCCCACAAGCTTCAGCAAGGGATCCCACAAGCTTCAGCAAGGGATCCCACAAGCTTCAGCAAGGGATCCCACAAGCTTCAGCAAGGAACCCAACAAGCTTCAGCAAGGGACCCCACAAGCTTCAGCAAGGGATCCCACAAGCTTCAGCAAGGGATCCCACAAGCTTCAGCAAGGGACCCCACAAGCTTCAGCAAGGAACCCAACAAGCTTCAGCAAGGGACCCCACAAGCTTCAGCAAGGGATCCCACAAGCTTCAGCAAGGGATCCCACAAGCTTCAGCAAGGGACCCCACAAGCTTCAGCAAGGGACCCCACAAGCTTCAGCAAGGGACCCCACAAGCTTCAGCAAGGGACCCCACAAGCTTCAGCAAGGGATCCCACAAGCTTCAGCAAGGGATCCCACAAGCTTCAGCAAGGGACCTCACAAGCTTCAGCAAGGGACCTCACAAGCTTCAGCAAGGGACCTCACAAGCTTCAGCAAGGGACCTCACAAGCTTCAGCAAGGGACCTCACAAGCTTCAGCAAGGGACCTCACAAGCTTCAGCAAGGGATCCCACAAGCTTCAGCAAGAGATCCCACAAGCTTCAGCAAGGGACCTCACAAGCTTCAGCAAGGGATCCCACAAGCTCCAGCAAGGGACCTCACAAGCTTCAGCAAGGGATCTCACAAGCTTCAGCAAGGGATCCCACAAGCTTCAGCAAGGGATCCCACAAGCTTCAGCAAGGGATCCCACAAGCTTCAGCAAGGGATCCCACAAGCTTCAGCAAGGGATCCCACAAGCTTCAGCAAGGGACCACACAAGCTTCAGCAAGGGATCCCACAAGCTTCAGCAAGGGACCACACAAGCTTCAGCAAGTGACCAAGCTTCAGCAAGGGACCTCACAAGCTTCAGCAAGGGACCTCACAAGCTTCAGCAAGGGACCTCACAAGCTTCAGCAAGGGACCTCACAAGCTTCAGCAAGGGACCTCACAAGCTTCAGCAAGGGACCTCACAAGCTTCAGCAAGGGACCTCACAAGCTTCAGCAAGGGACCTCACAAGCTTCAGCAAGGGACCACAAGCTTCAGCAAGGGATCCCACATCACAAAACTTAACTACTAAGAGTTCGGTCATCGCTGAAAATCGGCCTCGTTGTCATGCAGGAACAAAAGTTTTCTGATTTCCTCTCTTAGTCATCTTGTACAACGACCTCGACCACCATCACCACTACGACTACCATCATCACCACGGCTGCCATCACCACGACTACCACCACCACACCTGTTACTATGTATGATAATTATACTTATGTGTACCTCTGTCTAAATAAATTTGTATAGCTCCTTTCAAAACAGGTGATATTGCTGACCTGGAGAATGTTCAGAGAGCCTTCAGTGCTCTCATAGATTCAGGCAAAGCATCTAAATTACTGAGAAGTCCTTCGATCTGTACTCCTTGGAACTTAGGCGAGAGAGATGCATTATAATCTACAACTGGAAACTTCTTTTAAGGATTGGTCCCAAATCTGCCAACACTAATCACTCCCCATGAACATAAGAGGCTTGACAGGCGGTGCAAAATATCCCAAATGAAAAGCAGGAGTGCCAGGAGTACACTAATGGAAAACCCATTCATTGGGGTTCACTGCTAGTGGGGTTCAGTGCTGGCAGTGTTCAATGATAGCAGTGTTCAATGCTGGTGAGGTTCATTGCACTCACAGAGACGTGACTAAGGAGTGACTGACTAAAAGGTCCCACCATATGTTTCTCCAGCCTGGCCTCACACCTGCCACACACACCTGCCACATACACACACACACACACACACACACACACACACACACACACACACACACACACACACACACACACACACACACACACACACACACCCTCACACACACCCTCACACACTAATATTTTCTCTTCGTATCACCACTTGTTCTTAGTTAAGCTTTTAATTAAGTTTTTGCCTCTCATAATGTTTTAAAACTTATTTCTCGCTTTTTACGGTGCATAACTGTGCACTTTTTTAAAATCTGTACGCAAAGTGCATCTTCGTGATATCTTCGTGATTTTAAAATATAAAAGTATTAGCAGTGGTAGTAGTCGTATAGTAGTAATAGCAACAGTGGTAGTGGGGGTCAGCGCCCCCCTCAACCCGGTCCCAGACCAGACCTCCTGGTAGCTTCGTATCCTTGATAGCATCTTCATATTTGTCGACTAAGAGCACTGGCTCCACCCATCATCAGGAAGTCTATTCAAGTTTAAACAAATAGTTACACAGATTATCATACATAGCAGCATATGTGTATAGAACCTGGGATAATCCAAAAAAGTCAGACACAGTGACTTATTTCCAGTGGGGTCCTTAATGTATAAACATTAATTGGTGCTACAATTAATTGGTAGTACTAGGCTAAACTTGTAAGTCCCTCAACGTCCTCTATGTATTAAATTTTGCACAGGCTCACCGCAGTGTTTTATATCTTGTCAGAAAACACTCCACAGACCTACAGGAAGGTACCTTGATTCTGGTGAGGGCGCTTGAGCCAAGGAATTGAGATCTTCCCCCCCCCCCCTTTTCCCCTTCTGTAGGATCTGATTACCTTTATTCCCCTGGCGTTTTATGTATCTTTCGGGTTTATGGCTTCTTCGTAATGCAGTAATGATCTACGGCTGCCGGAGGTAAGACAGGTCGATGGTTCAGGTCTCTGCTGGGGTTTAGTCGAGAAGGAATAGTAGGAGGAGGGCGTATATTAGTAGTTGTAGTAGTACTAATAGTTGTAGTAATAGTCGTGGTAGATGCATTAATAGTTGTGGTAATAAAAGTAGTTGCAGTAGTAGTAATATTAAGTTGGATAAAGGCACACACAAATACAGTTGAACAAATTATCATACAAAGTAACGTGTGTCAGTTACCCAGTAGGATAACCCAACAAAAAGTCAGTGACTTGTTTCCTTGTAGTACTAGTTGTAGTTGTTAAGGCGATCAAGGGTTGTTTTCATTGCTATTTCCTGAACCCCACCTTATCACCTTCCCAATTATCGTCCAGGTTTGGCTAGTATTTCCTCCTAGTGCACCGGAAACTATGAATCACTGCTGAACCAGCTAAGCATTGAAGCACCTGTGTGACTGGACCAGGCACTTGTTTTCTGCCCTAAATCCACACCATGTCAGTGACATTCTTTTGGGCCTAACAGTGTTTATTACGTGTAAGCTACATTACCTGTATACTACAGAAAAGTAATTGTATTTTTATTTGTATTTTGTATGATGTCAGTATACAGTGACGTTTGTGTTTTTCATTTCATTAACCTAGTCTAGGTTAGTACTTTTATTAGAGATTAAAACATTGTTGAGTGAGATTATAGTCTATTCTATGGACCTGTGCTCCTGACAGGATGTAAACTGAGGCTGTATTTTTCTGTATATATGCTGAGAGTTTGCTTTAATAACTGTTTAAGGGATTAAAGTATTCTTGTCTGGGTGTGAAAAGGTTACGTGCAGCCTTAATGACCTTAGTGTAGACGATAGGCTTGAAATCCCCATTAACCAACGACCCTAAGTGTAAGAAGCAGAAGAGGCAGGTGAGGGCGTCACTTGTGGTGGCCCTATACTTGTAGGTAAATATTACTCTCTCTTCCTACTCCCTATATACAAATATTTACCTGACTGTTATTTATATATGTATGTATGTCGTGCCGAATAGGTAAAACTTGGGATTTTGGCTCACGAAATTAATCTTATTGAAGCTAGCTGGCCCAGTGGCTAACGCGATGGTCTGGAGTTTTGAGACTGACCGCGGATTCAAACCCCACCCGTGGTATGGTTTGCGATTTTGGTTGAAATAGCAACACTCTTCTTACCGAATGAGGCAAGGGAAAAATTGTGTGCATGTACAATGATTTCGCAAAAAAAGATCATTCTGAACCTAACGAAAAAAAATATATTTTAATGTGTTTGTTTATTAAATTGTCAGTTTATCTAAAATATATTTAGTTGGAGTAGGCTAAATTAAATTGCGCTTATTATAATAGCTTTAGGTAAGTTTTCTAAGGTTCTTTTGGTATAAAATTATTAATGTTTTGCATTCACATGAATAAAAAAAAATATCTTTAAACGTACAAGAGAAAAATTTAGATAGGACTTAATTTTTAAATGAGCTCTTGCTAACTGACCAGTTTTACCTATTCGGCACGAATAGGTAAAGCGATATTATATATATATATATATATATATATATATATATATATATATATATATATATATATATTAATATATATATATATAATATATATATATATATTATAATATATATATATATAAGGAGATATGAACAAACTTATTTTTTTTGTCTTTCAGGAATCCGAGTCGCAACAGCAGTGGAGATACTGAGAGGGGAGGAGCAGACACCACTCCAGCACACCTCCAGCCTGTAGTGGTGAGTGGGCCAACATTATAGTGAGTGGGGCCAGGAGGAGGGTAGTGAGTGGGTCAATATTATAGTGAGTGGGGGCCACCAGAGCAGGACAAGGACGACCTGAGCAGAAAGAAATCATTTTAACTTTACTGTATTACCCGAGGTAAATCACATACACGTTACTACATAACCACTTATTGTCAAAAATCTAAACTTGGGTTAGGAACCTGCATAACCGCAGCAGAACAGAAATTGGAACTATTTCAGCTTCCCTTAAGTAAATGAGTTTCTTCGTTTTCTGTAGTCTGCTTAATCTTTCATAGAAAACTTAAGATTGGGGTAACTACACTATTTTGCCCGGTAGACGCTTGAGTCATGGATAACAGATGTTGATCCAATTCAAATTCAAATTCAAAGTTTATTCTCTATAAGGATTACAATGCTGAGTTTACAGAATTTGGTTATTGTGTGGTTTACATGTAGTTAAATAATGATTACAGAGTGTACCACTAGAACACCTAGCATGGCTAGGCATTTCGGGCAGACTTAGTTTAATTCTTAATTTTAAAATATTACAAATTATGAGGTAAGTTGGTATTATGGCTAAGTGACTAAATACTAGTTTGTGAGTTTAGCAATGTGAATGCTTTTGTTTTCGCACAGTACATAGTTTCAGTATTGGAGTATCACGGGCCAACTTATGACTAGTTAAGATTCATAATTTTAAGATTGAGATTAATATTTCTGTTTATGGTCAAATGGGTGAGTGAGTGTAAGTGTGAACCACCAGGTGGTATTCGTGTAGTTAGTTGATGGGGTGTATCAGGGAGATAAGATGTTTTCTAATGGTAGTTTTGAAGGTGAATGTGTCTGCAGTTCTAGAGTTCTCAGGTAGGGTGTTCCAGATTTTAGGGCCTTTGACATACATTGAATTTTTGTAAAGGTTTAGTCAGACACGGGGAATGTCGTAGAGATGTTTGTGTCTGGTGTTATGCCTGTGGGTTCTGTCACAACTGTCAAGAAAGCATTTTAGGTCAAGGTTGATATTGGAGTTTAAGGTCCTGTAGATGTAGACTGCACAGTAGTAAGTGTGGATGTACTGAACAGGGAGTAAGTTTAGATCTATGAAGAGTGGGGGGGTGTGTTGCCAGGGATGGGATTTAGTGATTATTCTTACTGCAGCTTTTTGTTGGGTTATTATTGGCTTTAGGTGTGTTGCTGCAGTTGATCCCCAGGCACAAATAGCATAGGTGAGGTATGGATAAATAAGTGAGTGGTATAGTGTGAGAAGGGCATTTTGCGGCACGTAGTATCGTATCTTGGAGAGGATCCCAACCGTTTTGGATACTTTTTTTGTTATGTGTTGGATATGGGTGCTGAAATTCAGGTTGTTGTCAAGGAATAGGCCTAGGAATTTGCCCTCATTATGTCTGGTAATTAGAGTGTTGTCGATCTTAATGTTAATTTGTGCATCTCCTGCTCTGCTACCAAACATAATATAGTAGGTTTTGTCAGTATTAAGCGTAAGTTTATTGGCTGTCATCCAAGTCGATATTTTGATCAGCTCCTCGTTAACAATGGTGTTGAGGGTGACAAGATTAGGGTGAGAGATGACATAAGTCGTGTCGTCAGAAAAGAGAATGGGTTTCAGGTGTTGGGATACGTTTGGAAGATCATTGATGTATATGAGGAAGAGCAGGGGACCAAGGACACTTCCCTGGGGAACTCCAGTATCAAGTGGCCATGTTGCTGATGCTGTGTCTTTAATGGTGACATACTGATACCTATTAGTAAGGTAAAATTTGAAATAAGCAAGCGCATGGCCTCTTATACCGTAATGGTCAAGTTTGTGGAGTAGGCTGTCGTGGTCTACTGTGTCAAAAGCTTTTCTTAGGTCAATAAAAATTCCTAGTGGATATTCCTTATTTTCCAATGCTTGTTAAAGCAGATCTACCATTTTTATGATTGCATCATTAGTGCTTTTATTTTTCCTGAATCCAAATTGGCAGGGGTTGAGTATGTTTTGTGCCGTTATAAATGAATATAGTCTCCTGTGCACGAGTTTCTCAAAGATTTTGGATAGCAATGGCAAGTTTGATATTGGCCTATAGTTGTTTAAGTCTGTAGGGTCACCACCTTTATGTATTGGTGTAACCCTTGCCTTCTTGAGTAGTTTCGGGAAGGTGCTAGTTTCTAGTGACTTGTTAAAGAGTAATGAAATAGCATGTCGAAAGGACATGGGCCGCTCGCTTGTACAGTAAGGGTGGGACATGAGACAGATTCCCTGAGTTTATTTTTAAGTGACTTTATAATCTCGGTGACTTCCGTGGGCTCAGTTGGTGCAAGATAGAAGGAATTTGGGAAATTCCCATCTAGGTAGTCCCCGGCATGGGCATTGGTATGTGGATTTTATTGGCGAGATTAGATCCTATGGTTGAGAAAGAAGTCGTTTATCTTGTTAGCTGTGTCAGTGGGATGTAGTGGTGTTTCATTAGGTTTAGTTAGGACAATATTCTTGGTTTTTTTCAGTTTGTGGGTCCCTAGAATCTGAGTGTGTTTTCCAGGTCTTTTTATATCTCCTCTAGTGTCTGTGAATCTACTGGAGTAGTATAGTTGTTTGGCTTTCTTTATTACTTTGGTGAGAAGTGATGAATAGTGTTTATGAATATCTGTGTATTAAGCCCTGTCTATATTGCTTTTCATATTGGTGTTTCTTGTCAGTGGATTTCAGAATGGTGCTGGTTAGCCATGGGCAACCAAGCCGTTTGTTTGTGATCTGTTTCGTTTTTATAGGACAATGTTTGTTGTATAGTCTAAGTAATTTGTTGAGAAAAATGTTTGTCCAGTCATCAATACCATTGGCCTTGGAGAATTCTGTAGGCTAGTCAACAGTCTCTAGGTCAGCTGTGAACTTCCTTATTGAGGCCTCGTCATGGAGTCTAAATGAGACTTTGTTGTATTCAAGTGGTGGTTTACTAATGTTTGTCAGGAGGAAGGTAGGGTAGTGGTCTGTAGTGCTATCTGTGATTATCCCTGATTTGAGGGGGGCTAGTATATTGGTCCATATGTGGTCTATTATGGTTGCACTTGTCTCAGTGAGCCTGGTTGGTTTAGTTATTGTTGGTATGAGAAGTGTGTTGTTCATATTGTTGATGAAATCAGTTACAGGCTGATCATCTAGTAAGCCAAGGTTGATGTTGAAGTCTCCAGCTAAGAGAAGGTGGTGCTTATTCATTTGTCTGTTTGTTATTAGTGACTTTAATTACTCATTGAAATTTGGGATGTTTGTGTGAGGTATCCGGTAAATGGCACCGATAGTTATAGGTGTCTTAAGGTTTTTTACAGTAAAATTAGCAAAAATGTATTCCCCATATTCATCACTAAAGCAAGTGGTGATAATACAAGATAATTGGTTAGAGTAATAGATTGCAATACCACCCCCAACTTGGTTTGGTCTGCATTTGTGAATTGCAGTGTATCCTGGTAGAGGGTAGATATCTATTGTGTCCTGCTTAAGCCAGGTCTCAGTAAGAATAATGCAGGAGAAGGGTGTCTTTAGTGATTCAAGGAGTGCCAGGAGGTCATCATAGTGTTTGCTTAAGGACCTGATGTTGTAGTTAAGTACTGATAGACTTTTAGCATTGTTTAGGATAGTGCTGGCTTGTGATGCTGTGTAATAAAGGCAGTTACTTTCCAATAGGTTTTGATTGGGTGTCAGATTATGGAGGTTTAGATCAGGGTCAACGTGATCAATCATCTTCTAGGTTTAAATTATGGTTATTTATACCTGAGTTGTGTGTGAGTTCTAGTACTGATATCTGTAGTGGTGGGAAGTTTGGACAAGTATATAGCTAGAGTATTTTGGTCATATAGAGTATAGTCACTACTACACATAATAAAGTTGATGTTGTCTATGTGTTGTGCTGGAATGAACTAAAGTACAACTAGGTATAAACTAGTAATATAAAAATACAAATTAAAAATAGAACAAGACTCTCACTTGTAATTGCACTAAGGTCTAATAATGACTTTTGTGGAGTCCATGTTTTGAGCTAGAATGAGCTATAGTACAACTAGGTTTAATCTAATAATATAAAAATACAAATTAAAAATAGCACCAGTCTCTCACTAGTAGTTGCACTATGGTCTAATATAATGAATTTGGTATTGACTATGTATTGAGCTACAATGAGCTACAATGATGCTAAGATCTCACAGCAAACTTTAATCAGACACACCGATACTTACAATGGTACACACTTTGCCAAGATGCATTTTCTTACAACTTCTCACAAAACCTTACTTACGTGTCATCTCCTCAGGCATTATATGATATGCAAAGTTAGATCCTTCTCATGAATATAATTATGCTACGTACATTACAGCCCAGAAATCATTATTATTTTGCAGTATATTCCTTAGAAGAATTATAATGCAACAGCCTTGTCCTTATCTCCCATCAAGGGATATTCCTTGATGCTGGTGAGGGGCTCTTGATGCAAGGAATTGGACTTGCCCTCCCCTTGGATCGAACTTGGATATCTCCCATTCTCCCAGGTGCTGTATGACCCCCTGTGGGTTTAGCACTCCCCATGAATAATAAAAATTGTTCCTATCCTAGATTATGGTAACCCTGTAGCGTCCATCTTGTTATGTTATAGATGTGCGAGGCCCATGGTTGCCATAAACAACTATGCATAATGATAAACTCCATACACTCTGCAAATGGTACAGATCACACACATTGAATTAGTATCTCATGTACAGAATTACCGATAATAATAATGTATCCCGTAGCTCGATCGCTAGCGCACTCAGCTCACATAGTGAGGTCTGGAGTTTGAACCTCTGGTATGGCTGGAAAACATTAGAGACGTGTTTCCATAAGACACCTGCTGTCCCTGTTCACCCATCAAGATAAAATGGGTACCTGGGTGTTAGTTGACTGGTGTGGGTCACATTCTGGGACAAAACTGACCTAATTTGCCCGAAATACTCAGCTTAACAAGTGACTTTCTATATAGTAGTATGTCATTGGGGTCAGCTAGGCCTGTTTTGAGACACTCTAACCACGGGTTCAATCCCCACCTGTGGTATTTTTTTTTTTTAGGCCTGTATACCTTGTACATGTACTTGTAGAAATGAAGATATTATTATTATAATAAAAATAATAAATTATTATTATCATCACATAATAGAAATGCATTGTATTGTTACTATGTATGATAATTTGTGTACCTGTACCTAAATAAACTTACTTTTTTTGCCCTTAGCAATATTTATTACATGCAAACTACATTTTACATGCTGTAGAAAAGAATTAAAGTTGTATTGTGTTGTATAAACTGAATCCACATACGAGTAAACATGGTCATCGATAATTGTAAGTGCACATTATTACATGCTGCCCAAAATAACATTGTGTAAACACTAAAGTGTGCATCAAGGCTGAAGTTTCTTGCTCTCAACAGAAACGCAGTAATCAACGCCTCACTTCAATAGGACATTCCGACAGCTCTGGGTTATCTTCACCCACTGAAGAAAGACGTCCCCTCAATAGAATGCAGTCTAGCTATCGAACCAACAATCATCCCTTCAGAGAGACGTCTTCAGAATTCAGGGTCGGAGAAGCTGTCAGAGATGCAAGTCCAAGAGGGCCAATGAAGAGTTCTGCATCACTACCACACTTCTCTTCAGGTAATAAAAGTTAATTGCTTTAAATTGGTAATATTCATCATTGTAAAGAAGTGGGAAGGAATGAATTTTGTATGAACAAGAGTGAGATAAAATAGGGGATGCATTCCTTGAGGTCCCAGTGAATTTGAAAATCAGATAGAGTAATACTTAATTCAGTCTAATTCATTTTTTCAGATATGAACTCGTGCCATACACATTCAGTGTTTTCTTCAGTAAGCTACAGTAATGTGTATAGTTGACCCTTGTTTAACAGTAATTGCCTTCCTAAAAAAATGACCTGTTTTTAAAAAAAATTGTGAAAATGAACTGAAAGACATATGGGAAAAATAGGACTATGTTCCTTGGAACCAATCCCTCAAAATGCCAATTTTATTAGATCTAAAAATTCTTAAAAAAAGAAAAAAAAAAAACATAAGAATGGAGGAACACAGCAGAAGGCCTACTGGCCCATACAAGGCAGGTCCTTATCAAAACCACCCCTACCCAAAGCTACCCAAGAATTTACTCCCGTTCGTACGACACCAATCAAACCCAGCCCCTCTCACTCATGTATTTGTCCAATCTCTCTATCTCTTTTTTAAGTTACTTATAACTCAAAGTTACTAGTGTATGTTGATGATCTTTAAAGAAGTGGAGAGGTATGGTGTGGTCATTCTGGCCAAGGTGGAAGGTTGTGGATCATGGGGTATGGTGGATGGCTATGGCTCTTATACTGATGTTGATGCATTGTTACCTTTACAAGATCATTGTACTGGAGGGCTCAGGTGTTCTGTGATACATCTCTGGTATCTTTCACCCTACAGTACTTTATACAGCTCGCAGTAAGGCATCATTGGTCTCTCCAGATTCAGCTTTAGGGTGGTGCTTCTAGATTGTCAGGGTCTTCTTTGGCAAAAAATTCTGCCATTTTAGCAGCAGTATAGACCTGCTTATGTAACTGTTGCAGTGGTAGCTGTTTCTTTGCAGGTTCTTATTCCTCATCTGTTATCTGCCTCCCTTCAATCTGGGAATTGAGCTTTACTAATACAGGAGGCCCTCCACATTCGTGAGGGTAAGGGGATCAAGAACCTCGCAAATTTTGAAAATTCGTGAATGTTTGGTGTGCAAATATAATGTAGGGAAATATAATAGTACTGTACTGTAGCATTCACAAATGTTTTGATGCACAGATATCTTTTTCAACACACCGGCCGTATCCCACCGAGGCGGGATGGCCCAAAAGGAAAAGCAAAAGTTTTTCCTTTTACATTTAGTAATTTTTTTTTTTCCAACAAACTGGCCATGTCCCACCGAGGCAGGATGGTCTAAAAAGAAAAACGAAAGTTTCTCTTTTTAAATTTAGTAATTTATACAGAAGAAGGGGTAACTAGGCCCTTGCTCCCGGCATTTTAGTCGCCTCTTACAACACGCATGGCTTACGGAGGAAGAATTCTGTTCCGCTTCCCCATGGAGATAAGAGGAAACAAACAAGAACAAGAACTAGAAAGAAAATAGAAGAATACCCAGAGGGGTGTGTATATATATGCTTGTACATGTATGTGTAGTGTGCCCTAAGTGTAAGTAGAAGTAGCAAGATGTACCTGAAATCTTGCATGTTTATGAGACAGACAAAAGACACCAGCAATCCTACCATCATGTAAAACAATTACAGGTTTTCGTTGTACACTCACTTGGCAGGACGGTAGTACCTCCCTGGGCGATTGCTATTTACCAACCTACTACCTAGGACATTTAGTAATATATACAGGAAAAGGGGTTACTAGCCCCTTGCTCCTGGCAATTTAGTCTCCTCTTACAACACGCATAGCTTACAGAGGAAGAATTCTATTCCACTTCCCCATGGAGGTAAGAGGAAATAAACAAGAACTAGAAAGAAAATAGAAGAAAACCCAGAGGGGTGTGTGTATATATATGCTTGTAGTATGTGTCCTAGGTAGTAGATTGGTAGACAGCAACCGCCCAGGGAGGTACTACTGTCCTGCCAAGTGAGTGTAAAACAGAAGCCTGTAATTGTTTTACATGATGGTAGGATTGCTGGTGTCTTTTTTCTGTCTCATGATCATGCAAGATTTCAGGTATGTCTTGCTACTTCTACTTACACTTAGGTCACACTACACATACATGTACAAGCACATATATACACACCCCTCTGGGTTTTCTTCTATTTTCTTTCTAGCTCTTATTCTTGTTTATTTCCTCTTAGCTCCATGGGGAAGTGGAACAGAATTCTTCCTTCGTAAGCCATGCGTGTTGTAGAGGCGACTAAAATGCCGGGAGCAAGGGGCTAGTAACCTCTTCTCCTGTATATATTACTAAATGTAAAAGGAGAAACTTTCATTTTTCCTTTTGAGCCACCCCGCCTCGGTGGGATACGGCCAGTGTGTTGAAAGAAAGAAGAAGAAAGAAAATAGAAGAAAACCCAGAGGGGTGTGTGTAAATATATATGCTTGTACATGTATGTGTCCTAGGTAGGAGGTTGGTAGACAGCAACCGCCCAGGGAGGTACTACCGTCCTGCCAAGTGAGTGTAAAACAGAAGCCTGTAATTGTTTTACATGATGGTAGGATTGTTGGTGTCTTTTTTCTGTCTCATAAACATGCAAGATTTCAGGTACATCTTGCTACTTCTACTTACACTTAGGGCACACTACACATACATGTACAAGCATATATATATTACATACCCCTCTGAGTTTCTTCTATTTTCTTTCTAGTTCTTTGTTCTTGTTTATTTCCTCTTATCTCCATGCGGAAGTGGAACAGAATTCTTCCTCCGTAAGCCATGCGTTTTTGTAAGAGGCGACTAAAATGCCGGAAGCAAGGGGGTAGTAACCCTCCCCTATAAATTACTAAATTTAAAAAAAGAAACTTTTGTTTTTATTTTTG
>NC_069487.1:10455882-10473336 GCF_026875155.1 Cherax quadricarinatus | reverse complement strand
GCCCCCTATTTGGGAAAAAAGGGTCAGGTGGTTTTGAAAAATGTTTGTTGTGGGGGTTTTGGTTTGTTTGGGGGGTGGGGGGGGTTTTTATACTTGTCTGGGATTTACAGTGGGAAGGAAGGGAGGAAGAGCTCTTAGCTTGTAATAAAGATAGGAACCTTAAACCTAGCTCGTAGAACCCTGTGTGTGTGTGTGTGTGTGTGTGTGTGTGTGTGTGTTGTGTGTGTGTGTGTGTGTGTGTGTGTGTGTGTGTGTGGGGGGGGGGGAGGAGAGAGATCCGATATAAAACCATACCACGGGCGGGGAGAGAACCCGCGGTCAGTCATAAACTCCAGACTTATGCTAACCTTCCTATGGTGTATAAATTACCTAGCTGGATGACTTATCGTAACCAGCTGTCCCCAGTGACTAACGCGTTGGTCTGGAGTTTTATGACTGACCGCGGGTTCTATTCCCACCCGTGGTGTGGTTATATCTTTATTTCTACAAGTACATGTACAAGGTATACAGGCCTAACCTAACATCAATGACATACTACTATATAGAAAGCCACTTGTTATGTAGAGCATTTCGGGCAAATTTAGGTCAGTTTTGTCCCAGGATGCGACCCACACCCAAGTACCCATTTTACTAATGGGGAATAGACAACCGGTGTAAAGAAACACGCCAATGTTTCAACCCTCACTGGGAATCGAACCCGGACGCTCACCGTGTGAAGCGAGAGCTTTAGCCACCAGGCTACGGGGCACTGCCATTACGATTTCGCGAGTGTGTTCCGATATACAATTTATAGTACTTTTAAAATCCTCCTAAAACACTTGCTAGGATCAAAGTCTGAAATCAGCTGAGGCAGAATAACTTGTAAAATAAGTTGAGGAACTTAAAGCTGGCCTCGGGAGACATGACGTCATAGTAACGGTCCACAGTGAACTGCCTCCCTCCTTCCATTACCCCCTCCCCTCCCTCCCTCCCTCCATTACCCCCTCCCTCCTCCTTCCACCACCTCCCTCGTTTTCCCACCATCACAACTATCACTATTCCTAACCACCACAAGCCTCCACTAACCACTATCCAGACCCCTCCCTCCTCTTCCTCCACCACACATTTCTTTCCTGTGTCTTCTCCCTACCTCGTTCATTCTCCTTCATTTACCCTGCCTTACACACCTCTTTATCCCCATCTCTACCATCCCCTCAGCCGCTTTTCAACCTGACGTGTCACAATGACTCTGTGTCAGGCTCAGAAATAAGGCTTTAGAACCGGTTCTGGAGGCTGTGGTTAGTTCCGTGTGGTTATAACCGGTTCTTCTTGCTATCTACACCTTTCCCAACCTGACTTAATGAAAGCTAGGTTAGAGGACACAAGTGCAACTAATGCGACATTTTTATTGTGGCAACGTTTCGCTCTCCAGGAACTTTGTCAAGCCGTTACAAACAATACATGGACACAGAGGGTATATACAGGTATTAAAGTGAGGGGCAAGGTATAATATAACCGTTGTAGGTAGTAGTAGTAATGGTGAGAGTAGTACTTGTGGTGGTGGTGGTGGTAGTAGTAGTAATGGTACTGTAGTAGTAGTAGTAGTGATAGTACTAGTTGTCATGATGTAGTAGTTGTGGTGGTAGTGTAGAAGCAATTGGTAGTAGGGTGGTAGTTGTGGTAGTTGTAGTAGTGGTAGTAGTGGTAGTGGTAGTTGTAGTAGTCGTGGTAGTTGTAGTAGTGGTAGTAGTGGTAGTTTGTAGTAGTAGTTGTAGTGTAGTAGTGGTAGTAGTGTAGTTGTAGTTAGTAGTGGTAGTTGTAGTTAGTAGTTGTAGTGGTAGTTGTGTGGTAGTTGTGTGGTAGTTGTGGTGTGTAGTTGTGGTAGTTGTATGGTAGTTGTAGTGGTAGTTTGTAGTAGTAGTGGTAGTTTATAGTAGTAGTGGTAGTTGTAGTAGTAGTGGTAGTTGTAGTAGTAGTGGTAGTTGTTGTAATAGTGGTAGTTGTAGTAGTAGTGGTAGTTGTAGTAGTAGGGGTTTAGTTGTAGTAGTAGTAGTAGTAGTGGTTTTGCAATAGTACTATGTGATGGGGGGGTTTATAGTTTTGAGAAGAATTCTTGCTACCACCACAAGTACTACTAACAACTAAAACTACCACAACTACTACCTACAACTATTATACCTTACACCTCACTAATACCTATATACACCCTCTGTGTCCATGTCTTGTTTATAACGTCGTGACAAACTCCTGGAGAGAGAAACGTTTGCCACAACAAAACGTTGTATTAGTAGAAACTTGCTCCTTTTACCCAACATATTATCGGTAATTGTACCAAGAGATTATCTTCCTGGGAAGTTAGCTGAGTAAGCTGAGGCAGGATATAACCGCCGAGGACAACCCAAAAGAAAAATGTTAAAAATATATTATTCTGTATATTCTGACCTCCAGCTGAGGCCTTTTCAGCAGGTCTGCTGAAAAGGACCTCAGGGTGACTTAGAAGTGAACTAAAATGATTTATTATTATTTTTTCAAGTAATTAATATTCTACAAGTACATATACAACTTATATAGACCATAGCTGCCCCCCAATGATACACAATATAGAAAGTCCCTGGTTATGTAAAAAGAAATTTCCCTGAAATTTCCATACAATAAGTGTCGGGGGCCCCGAGACTGTTCAACTGCCTCCCGGGCACACATAAGGGGGATTCCCAAACCGCCCCCTTTGGCAGTCTTCGCTGGCATGGAAAAGCACCAAAAAGTCATTTTCCTGATCAGCGGGTGTGGCTGTACTTTGGGTTTTGGTGCAGCCAGCGGGCAACGCCGGGTTTGATAAAGGCTCTGTTTCCCCCAGGGGGGCCTGGTCACGGGCCCGGGGCCGCGGGGGGTTGACCCCCGGAACTTTTTTCCCCGGGTTTAAATTGGGTTTTAATTTTTGGGCCCCAGGATGCGATCCACACCGGGTTGATAAAACCCAGGTCCCTTTACTTACTGCTAGGTGAACAGTGACAGAGGTGTAAGGAAATTTCCCCCTTCCCCCCGGGTAAAAAGTAGGGGGCCGGGTTTACCAAAGAGACCCCCCAATAATGTGGGAAACCCCAAAGGGACTTTTTAACACCCTCCCCCAGCCAAAAGGGGCTTTCCCAAAGCCCCTGGTTGTCTTCAGGGGAAAGGGGGACGGGTTTCCCTTAAGTCGGTGGGGGAAATCAAGGGGCTGTGATTCGTACTTTTGGACTGCGTTGGCCAGCAGTAACCCCTCGTTGATCGGCCCTGATCCCCCGGGAAAAAACCTGGTCGTGGGCCCGGGCCCAGCGGGGGCGTTTTTCCCCGGAATCCCCTTTCCGGTAAAACTCCAAGTAGGAAACCTACTTAATTACGTAAACATTTGATAGCGGGTGAAAAGGTGACTTAACACCCGGGTTTCCCTACTTACTGCTGGGTGAATAGGGGACAGCAGGTGTTTTAAAGGGAAAACCCCCCCAGGGCCCCCCCCAAAATTTTTTTTTTTGGGTTTCCACCCCTACCTTTATGAAAACCCCCAAAAAAAAAAAGGGGCAAAAAAAAAATTTACCAAAAACCAAAACCAAAACCGGGGGGACCCACCTGAGGGGAACCAACCTTTTCCCCCAAAATAAATTAAAAAAAAAAAGGGGGGGCAACAAAAAAAATTTAATTTTCCCCGGGGGGGGGAGTTGAAGGGATAGTTTTTGGCCTTTCGTGCTGCAATCAATACTTCATCGGGGAGTTGCAATTTTGTAGGATTTCCAAAGGACCGTTCCTTCATGGGAACTTTCCATTTAATATAATTAATTTTATAATTGATATAGGCATTTCGATGATAATTACGTTGAAATTTCATTTGATTATCAACTAAGGTTTAGTGTAACTAGTTCCTTTTTAAAGGGCCCTCAAGGATAATTCATTTGAAAATGTGGTTTAGTGGCAGGGTGTTTAAAAGGCCCCGAAAAGTTTAGACCTTGATCCCTCCCGGGGGGACTGAAACTGGGGGCCAGGCCCCTAGGGGGGGGGGCTGACCCCCCGGGGAAATATTCCAGGGAACCCCCGGGTACAACCCCCTACCCCCCTGCACCTATCTCCTTTTCCCCCCGGTTTTTAACTCCCCCCTTTACCCCCTCTCCCCCTTTCCCCTTCCCCTTAACCCCCCCCCTGCACCCCCCCTCCCTTCCTCTCGTTTAAACCCCCCCCCCTTTTTACCTCATTCCCTTTCCCCCTTTCCCCTTGAAAAAACCCCGAGTGGGGGGGCGAGTGGGGCGTGTTCGTCACAGTGTTGACATCAGTTGGGGAAAAGCTGCACTCAAAACCCGTTTCACATTCCTCACTTCCCTCCCCCCCCCTTTGGGCCCGACCCGGCAGGGGTGGGGGTTTGGTGAGGAGTTTAAACATCTGGAGGGCTATGCCCCGGCTCATTGGGGTGCAGCTGTTGAGAGAAAAATGACTTGCCCAAACCCGCAAGCTACCCGCGTTATGAGGCATCTGCGTAAGTGGTGTGGGCGTCAGGTTTGGGAAATTAGCTTTTCACTCCTGGGGGAGTGATCACCCAAAAGGGTCGAATCCTGTTGGCTGCGATATTTCTTTGCATATAATTATGCTTCTTTCTGTAATTTTATATTTTTATATATTATATATAAAATATATATATATTTATATTATATTTAAATTTTATTATATATCTTGTCGAAAAAGGTAAAAAATTTTTAATATTGGTTTTAAATTTGCAAAAGTTCTTCTTGCCGAATAAAGGGAAAAAGAAAAATTTTTTGTCTGCAATAAATTTTGCCCCAAAAAAACATTTTTGAAAAACCCAAGAAAAAAAATTTATTTTGTGTTTATTAAATTATTGCCCAAAATTAAACTAAAAATATATTCGCTGAAATTTGACTAAATTAAATTGCGCTTTTGTGGGGGGAAAACGTTTCCTCAATAAAAATACCCAAGGTTGCCATGTTTTTAATTTATCAACATGTTTTAAAGACAGAGTTTTTGTGTGTAATAATTTGCGCACCGTCCGTGGATGGGTGCGCCCCTGGATTTGGGTGCGCCGTGGTTTGGGTGCGCCGCTGGATGGCTGCGCCCCCTGGTTTGGGTGCGCCGCTGGTTTCTGCGCCGCCCGGATGGCTGCGCCCCTGGATTGGGGTGCGCCCCTGGATGGCTTTCGCCGCTGGATGGGCCCGCGCGCTGGATGGCTGGGGCCCCCGGGGGGATGGTGCGCCCCTGGGGTGGCTGCGCCCCGGCATGGCTGGGCCCCTGGATTTGGGTGCGCCGCTGGATGGCCCGCGCCCCTGGATGGCCCGCGCCGTGGATGGCTGCGCCGTGGATGGCTGCGCCCCCGGGATGGTGCGCCCCTGGATGGCTGCACCCCGGGAAAGGCTGCGCCGCTGGATGGCTGCGCCGTGGATGGTGCGCCGCTGGATTTGGGTGCGGGCCCCCGGGGTGGCTGCGCCCCGGGGGTGGCTGGGGCGCCGGGTTTAAAAAAACCACGGGGGTTTGCTAGGGAAAAGGGAAAACACCAGGGGTGTTGCTAGGGAGGTTTTAAAAAAACCCCGGGGGGTGGGTTTCTGGGGAGGGAAAAAAACCAGCGGGGGGTTGTAGGGAAAGGGAAAAAACCGCGGGTGTTGCTGGGGAGGTAAACACCCGAGGTGTTGCTGGGGGGGGTTAAAAAAAACCAGGGGTGTTTTTGGGGGGGGTTTTTAAAAAACCAGCAGGTGTTGTGGGAGGTAAAAACACCCGCGGGTGTTGCTGGGGAGGGTAAAAAACACCAGGGGTGTTTCTGGGGAAAGGGAAAAAACCCAGCGGGGTTTTTGCTTGGGGGGGTAAAAACACCAGCGGGTGTTGCTGGGAGGTTAAAAAAAAACCAGCGGGTGTTGGGTGGGGGGTAAAAACACCAGCGGGTGTGCAAAGGGGGGGTAAAAACACCCGCGGGTGTTGCCCGGGAGGTTTTAAAAAACAGCGGGTGATGTGGGGAGGTAAAAACACCGGGGTGTTGCTGGGAGGTAAAAACACCAGCGGGTGTTGCAGGGGAGGTAAAAACGTTAGCAAAAAAAAGGAGCTTTTTTCAGAGATTTGCTGTGCTTCAAAGGAAAGTGTTGCGGCACTCGTTGTGATGTACGCCACGGCTGCAAAACCCCGTAACGAAGTAAGCCCGATAACGAAGCTAAAAGAAAGGGAATTTTACTCTAAACCCGAGCTATATTATAAGGCCCACCGGGCGTGATGACCCCCAAGGAAAGGGAAGAAAAGTTTGTTACGTCAGGGCCCGAGGGAAAAATGGAGAGAGAGAGAAAAGACAGACAGAGGACAAAAGGGAAAAGAGACAGAGCAGAAGGAAAACCGAGAAGAACAGGGCACAGGGCAGACACCCGACACAGACAGCACCGGCAGGGCAGACAGATAGGGGGGTAGCAAGTAGGTTTTTTTCTTTGGTTATTAAACCGAAAGGGCATGAAGGTTTGGGTTATTAACCCCCAAAAAAGCCAAGCTGGTTGACAGAACATCCCGAGGGCCTAACTTAACTGATAAAAAAATCTTGAGGGGCACAAAAAATCAACTTAGGTAAGGGAAGGGTTCGTCAAAGGGTTTGGAAGATTAGGTTAGTCAGGGTTTTGGTTTAAAATTGTCAGGGTTTGGTAAGATTAGGTTCGCAAGAAAAGGACCAATTTTTTCCTGACGCGGGTCTTAGTCATACGATGACCCCCCTGTTGGAGTTTTTAAACAAAATCTTCAAAGGCCCGTCCAGAGAAATTTTAAATGCACTTTGATCCCCCAAGACATGCCGCAAATTTCCCCTCAAAGAAATCCACCCTCCCGTAAAAACCACCCCTTTCCCAAGGCGAGTACTTCAGGGAAAAAAAGCGGGTTTTTCCCGGAAGTAAATTTGGTAACTAGGTAATTAGGTAAGCCTGTGTATTTATTTTTTTCCCCGGCAGTTGTGGAAAAATTTTTGATAAACATCTCGTAAATTTAAAAAGCAAATAATTTCAGCTTCCCCTTCTTGTCTTTTGGGCTTCGTCTTGTCCAAACTTTGTTTTTGTCCATTTTACTTGTCCAAACTTTGTCTTGTCCCTCTTCATCTTGTCCATTTCGTCTTGTCCATCTTTCGTCTTGTCCATCTTCGTTTGTCCCAAACACTTTTTCCCCTTTTTCAACCCCAAAGATACAACCCAAAAATGGTGACATCAAAAAATACACATCACCCAAAAAAATGGTGACATCGACAAACATCACCATACAAAGCCAAAAACACACGGGACACACACAACACCAAACACTGCCCAAAGTCAAAACACTCACCAAAAAACTGCCTTTAAACACACACCAAACATGCCATTTAACGCACACCCCCAAAAAACTGCCCAAAATCAAACAATTCGCCAACATGCCAACACCAACACACACCCACCAAACATTTCCTCAACACCCCACAAAACACCAAAAAAAACCGGGGAACAACACAACACACACCCAAAAACTGCCCAAAATCAAAAAAACCCCCACACACACACACACCAAACATGCCAAAAATCAACCCCAAAATTTGCCAAACATGCCCAACATCAACACACACACCAAAAGCGGGCCCAAAAAAACCCCACACACACACACCCCACACCCAAACACCCCAAAACCCAACACACACCCCCAAAACACTGCCAACATAAAACCACAACCCAAACCTGCCAACACAACACACACACACACCAAAACCCCAACACCAACACCCCCACCCCCCAAACACTGCCAACATCAACACACCACACCCAAAAAACCCAAACCCAAAAACCACACAACCCCCAAACACTGCCAACACAACAAAAAACACCCACTCACCAAACCCAAACGCAAAAACATCCACAACACACACCACACCAAACCCCAACACCACAACACACACCAAACACTGCCAACACAACACACAACACCCCAAAACACTGAACATCAACACCACACACACAAACATCCCAAAATCAACACCCCCCCACACCAAACCTCCAACATCAACAAACAACCCCAAACACCCCAAAATCAACACACAACACACCAAACACTCCCAACATCAACACCCCCAACCCCCAAACACCCCAACCAACAACCCCCAACCCCAAAACACTGCCAACATCAACACACACAACCCCCAAAAACACTGCAACATAAACCCACACCACCCAAACCCTCCCAAACCAACACACACACACACCAAACACTGCCAACATAAACACACACACACCCCAAACACTGCCAAAACACAAAACAACACAACCAAACACTCCCAACATCAACACACACACACACCAAACACTCCCAAACATCAACCCCACCACACCAAACTGAACATAAACACCCCCAAAAACACCCCCAAAAAACCCCCCCCCCAAAATCCAACACACACACAACACCAAACACTCCAAAATCAAAAAACCACCCCAACACCAAACACTGCCATAAAACACAAACACACCCCAAAACATGCCAACATCAACCACACACACACCAAACACTGCCAACTCAACACACACACAAAACACTGAACATAAAACACACCACCAAACCTCCCAAACATAACACAAAACACCACCAAACACTGCCACATCAACACACACACCAAAACACTGCCAAAAAAAACCCCAAAAACCCCCAACACACCACACACACCAAACACTCCCAAACATCAAAAAACACCAAACCCCCAAATCCACCTCCCCAAACATCAACAAAACACCACACACCCAAACACTCCAACATCAACCACAACACACCAAACATGCCAACACAACACACACACACCAAAACATGCCAACAAACAACACCACCAAACATCCCAACATCAAAAACCACCCCCAAAAAGAAACTCAACCCAACCCCAAACTTTTTTGCCACCAAAACACAACACAAAAAACCTGAAAAACAAACCCCAAAAAAATTGCAACTAAAACCCCTTCAAGAAGGCTTCCCAAATGGGGGGGGGGGTTTTAGATGATGAAAAAATTGAAATTTTGAGATAATTGGAAAAGTTTTTTGAAATAAAGTAATGATGGGGGAGGGGGTAATGTGTAGTGAGGGGGGGAGGGGGTTTTGTGGAATGATGGGGGGGGGGGTAAGTGTAAAAGAGGGGGGGAGGGGTAATGTGTAGAATGATGGGGAGGGGGGGGAAAATGTGGTGGGGGGGGGGGGGGGTTTTTTTTGGTGTGGGGGGGGGGGGTTTGTGTGAATGTGGGGGGGGGGTTTTTGGAATGATGGGGGGGGGTATTTGTTAGAATGAGGGGGGAGGGGGGGTAATGGAAAAATTTGGGGGGGGGGGGGGAAATGTGTGAAAATGATGGGGGGGGGGAAATGGTTAAATAAATATGGGGGGGGGAAATGGAAGAATAGGGGGGAAAATGTTTAAAAGGGGGGGGGTTTGTGTGGGGGGGAAATGGGGAAAATTTTGTTTGTGTGTGTGTTTGTGTGTGTTTTTGTGGGTGTTTGTGTGTGAGGGGAGAGGGGAAAAGGGAGAGAAGAGGAGAAAACAAAAAGGGGGGGCCGCCCAGGACAAAAACAGAAAAAAAATTCTCACAACGAAAGGGACCATCAAAAAAAAGTGTAATATATGGTAAAAAAAAATTTTAAAGGGGGTTTGGAAGAGAAAAAAAGCGGGGAAAAATAATGGGGGGGGGCCCGATATGGTGTGGTGTATGGTGGCGGTGTGGTTCAGTGTGGTGGTGTGTGTGGGGTTGAGTGGCGGGGTTTGTTAGTTGTGGTGTGGTTGGTGGCTGGTGGTGTTAATGTGGCTGGGTGTGTATTGGCTGGTGTGTATGTGTATGTGGGGTGTTTTTATAGTGTGGCTGGTGTGTTAGTGTGTGGGTTGTGTATAGTGTGGCTGGTGTGGTGTATAGTGTGGTGGTGTGGTAGGGGGCTGGGGTTTTGTGTATATGTGGCGGTGGTGTAGGGGGGCTGGTTGTGTGTATAGTGTGGTGGTGTGTGTGTGTGGCGGGTTGGTTGATAGTGTGGTGGTGTGTGTGTATAGTGGGGCGTGTTGTGTATGTGGGGCGGGGTGTGGTGTATAGTGTGGCTGGTGTGTTGTTATAGGTGGTGGTGTGTGTGTAAGTTGGCTGTTGGTGAAAGTGGGGCGGGGTGTTGTATAGTGTGGCGGGTTGTAACACCCTGTACTGTCTGACAGAACCCCCTGCGTCTGCCATTTAGTTCATATTTCGCCCCACTCAAGTGGCCCCCTATGGCCCTTTTCCATTCAAGCCCAGACCTGCCTCCCTCACACGCGCCTAGCAGAAACACAATACTCCCACTCCTCTCGTGGGAGGCCCCTGCCTGGGCCATGGGCACACACACACCAAGCCTGTGAAACCCCACCTCATTTAAACAATAAAGTAAGAAGCCTCCGAGAATATACATCACCCCCCCGCTTAAGCCTACCAAATAACCCGTTAAAATGGTGACAGCGTGCTTGCACAGTTGTGTTTGCCTGAGAGAGGGGGGAAAAGGGGTTGAAGTCATTTCACTTCTCCCCATACAAGGCACCCGTCTCTAAACAAATTACCCGATGTCTGTCCCCTTTTGGCATCCAGACACGGGACTAGCGGGATCCAGCCGAAATTTGTCAAAATCTTCGAGAATTGTGAGTGGCGTCACAGGCCCCCACGCAAAGGGTTCCCACGCTGTTTCTAAAGTCCGTGTTCGGGTCATTGTATGTTTTTTGTTTTTTTCAGCTCGCACAGCTGTTTCAGCAAGCCGAGGTATTTTTGGTATTTCTGCGTCCAGTGTGATTCTCCACGTGTTTGGGGGTGGAGGGGAGGGGGAGGAGGAATGGCTAATGCCGCCCGCCATACACTCACCCACGCTCCTCCCCACCCACTACCTCACTCACCACTGCCCCCCCCCTCTGCGTGTTTTCTGCTTTTTTCCCTGTGAATTCTTTGCCAGAGTGTTACCCCGGTCCCGAGGCCACCGAAGCTCGTGGCCAGCATGCCCGTAGATCAGACACCACATGATCCGACCCATGGGTGTGGGCGATGTCACGGGGGATTCCAGCCAGTGATTCAATGTCCCAGGCCACTCTGTGGGTCTGCTGCCCACATCACATTGACATCACCTCACGAGTTGCCGACTCCCCTCTGATGTCCCCCTGATGTCACCTCGAGAGTCCTGATGTCACGCCCGGACGTCCCCTCGCGAATCACCCCTGACTCACATAATGTCCCATCGGTTTCAGTAATTATTTCAGTTTGTGGAAGATTGAAGAAAATAATGTCGGGGGTTTAAATTTAATTCCTTTAGTCAGTGTTCTCACATTTTAGTATAGCTTAGTGTCATTTTATGCACAAAGGATCATTTGCTAGTTAAGCCATTTGAAGAGACAGCGGTTTGTTTTTTAAAGTTTCCGTGTGTCCGGAGGTCTGCCCCCCAGCCCTGAGTGCACCACTGTGTTAAGTCACCGTGTGACCAGTGGTTTGACAGCTGATTTACTCGCCCTGAGATACGAGCCCCCTTGACAGAAAGCTTTTTTGCTCTTCCCCCCGTGATTTCTGCAGAATGTACCTGCTACGATTCCCATCGAGATTTGTTTCACTTCCCCCAGACCGTCAGATGAGTTATTGTAAGAAACAAGTTGGGAGTTTGGCTAACCCGCATAATCCCAAAGTCGAGAGATGATATCGTCAAACCGCAGCCCGGCCTGTGGCAGGCGCTGTGTAGCCTTGTGTCACAAGCTTCAGTGAGCAGCCTGCACAAAGATGAGACTTTGACTGCTAGTCGGTCACTGCAGTCTGTGTATGATTTACGACTCCCAGATGTTTTGCCCAGTCTCTCTGCCCCGCTCGCTCCAAACTCGTCCCCTCGCGGCATGACAGCCCAGCGACAGTACCGTCGAGAAGTGTCCCCCTGAGTGTTGCCAGAAGTCCGCCCCGTTTCCGAGTTTTGTCGACGCCTACCGAGGGGACCGCATGTCGTGCCCCAGGTTGATGAAAACGCAGCGACCCTACGAGCTGCCACCCGAGGAGGCCGTACCCTGTTACGTCACAGCTCAGCCCCAGCGATGTCTCCCTGTTGCAGTACCTTCCAGCCAGGAAGGCATGCAGGATGCCCTTCGCGCTCACTGCCCTTTTACCACGATGTTTAGCCACCCACAGTTTTTTTTTTTTCCCTCCCGTAGGAAGTTTTTTTCCATGTCCTATGTATAATATGTTTTTATTTTGTGTTTCTGTGCCCCGTTCCTACGAGAAACCGAGTTTCTTTTTTCCCCCATATTGTGGTCGGGGCGACGCCGGGAGGGGCCGAGTGTATGTAGACAGCCTGCACGTCGCAAGACGCCCCTGCTGTCTGCCGCTTATTCAATTTTTTCGCCACTCAAGTGCGCCACCTTAGGGCCCTTTCCACTTCATAAGGGCCCCGACCTCCTCATCTCATCAACAGCGGCCTAGCAGCAAGAAAAAAAGTATCCCGCTCTCTCTCGTGGATGGCCCTGCCTGGGCCATGGGCACCACACACCAAGCCTGTGAACCCCCTACGAATTAACAATAAAGTAAAAACCTCCGAAGAAGTATATCATTCACCCCGTTACGCCCCAAATAAGCCGTTATAGGTGTGTGTAAGTGTGGCTGGGTGGTGTGATAGTGTGGCTGGTGGTGTACAGTGTGGCTGGGGTGTGTGGGGTTTGTGTGTTAGTGGGTGGGGTGTGTGTTTTATGTGTGGCTTGTAGTGTAGTGTGGGTGGTGTGTGTTAGTGTGGTGGTGTTGGTTAGTGTGGCTGGTGTGTGTTAGTGTGGTGGGTGTGTGATAGTGTGGTTTGGGGTGTATGTGTGGCTAGTGTGGTTTATAGTGTGGTGGTGTGGTGTATGTGGGTGGGGTGTGTTTAGTGGGGCTGGTGTGTGTATATGTTGGGGGGTGTGTGTTAGTGTGGCTGGTGTTTTTTGGATAGTGTGGGGTGGTGTGGGGTAAGTGTGGTGGTGTGTGTATAGTGGGCTGGTGTGGGGTATATGTGGCTGGTGTGGTGTTAGTGTGGCTGATTGTGTGATAGTGTGGCTGGTGGGTGTATTGTGGCTGGTGTGTGTGTTTGGGCTGGTGTGGGGTATAGGGGGGCTGGGAGGGGTTTTATGTGGGTGGGTGGTGTATAGTGTGGGGTGGTGTGGTGTATAGTGGGGGTGTAAGTTGGCGGTAGGGGTATAGTGGGCTGGGTGGTGTAGTGTGGCTGGTGTGGGTAAAAGTTTGGTGGGTGGTGTTTTGTGGGGGGTGTGGGTGTATAGTGTGGGTGCTGTGGTGTACAGTGTGGGAGGTTGGTGTAAGGTGGCTGGGGTGTGGTTGGGTATAGTGTGGCTGGGGTGTGTATAGTGGGCTGGTGTGTGTTTGTGTGGGTGGTGTGGGTATAGTTGGCGGGGTGTGTGTATAGTGTGGGGTTTGGGGGTGTGTGTTAGTGGGCTGGTGTGTGTAGTGTTGTGTGGTTGGGGTGGTTTGTGATGTGTGCTGGTGTGGGGGTTAGTGTTGTGGTGTGGTGTATAGTGGGTGGTGTGTGTGTATAGTGGTGTGTGTGTATAGTGTGGCTGGTTGTTGGGTTTTATGTGGTGTGTGTGTGTTTATAGTGTGGTGGGGTCTGTATAATTGGGCGGGGGTGGTGGTATTTTGTGGCTGGTGGGTTAGTGGGGGTGGTGGGTGTGTTTGTGTGGCTGGTGTGTGTGTGTTGTGTTTTGTGGGCTGGTGTGTTTTGTGGGGATGGTGTTGTGTGTTATGTGTGGCGGGGGTGTTTTTGTTTTGTGTGGCTGGTGTGTGTGTTTTAATGTGGGTGTTTTGTAAAGTGTGGCTGGTGTGTGGGTTGGGGGTTTTTGGGGTAATGGGGTGGTGGTTTTGTTTGTGGTGGTGGTGTATAGTGGGGGGGGGTGGTGTGGGTATGTGTGGTGGTGTGTGTGGGTTTTGTGGCTGGTGTTTTGTTTTGGGGCTGGGGTGTGGGTGTGTGTTTTTGTGGTGGGTGTGTTGTTATGTGGTGGTGTGTGTTTTGTGTGGTGGGTTGTGTGTTTGTGTGTTTGTGTGGGTTTTGGTGTGTATAGTGGGTGGTTTTGTGTTAGTGTGGGGGGTGTGTGTATATAGTGTGGCTGGTTGTGTGTGGATAATGTGGGGTGTGGTAAGTGTGGGGTGGTTGTGTGTTTTGTGTGGCTTGTGTGTGTTGTATAGGTGGTGGTTGTGTTTATATTTTGGTTTTGGGGTTTTGTTATAGGTGGCTGGGTTTTGGGGTTTTGTATAGGTGGCTGGGTGGTGTGGTATAGTGTGGCTGGGGTGTGTTATTTTTGGGGGTGGTTGGTGTGGTTTTTGGGGGCTGGGGGGTGTGTATAGTGGGTGGTGGGGTGTGTGTATTTTGTGTGGCTTGGTGTGTTTTATAGTGTGGTGGTGGTTGTGTGTGTGTGGTGTGTGTTGTGTGTGGTGTGTGTGTTGTGGTGTGTGTGGTGTGTTGTGATGTGGTGGTGGTTGTGGTTTGTATGTGTGGTTGTGTGTGTGTTGTGTGGGGTGGTGTGTTTTGTGGGGTGTGTGTGTGTGGGGTGTTGTTTGTGGTGGTGTTGTGTTAGTGTGGGTGGTGTGAATTTTGGCTGGGGGGGTGTTAAAGTGGGGTGTGTGTTTAGTTTTGGGTTGGTGTGTTTTGTGTGTGGTGTGTGTGTGTGTGGGGGTGTGTGTGGGGAAATTTGGCTGGTGTGGGTGTTTTATTTTGGGGGGTGGGTTTTGGGGGTGTGTGGTGTAAGTGGTGGGGTTTGTGGTGGGGTGTATATGTGGTGGTGTGTGTTTATAGTGTGGTGGTGTGTGTGTTTGTGTTTTTGTGTGTGGTGTGTGTGTGTGTGTGTGTGCTGTGTTAGTGTGGCTGGGGGGTGGGGTTTTTATAGTGGGCTGGTTTTTTGGGGGTGGGGTTTGGGGTGGGGGTGTGTGTGTATGTGTGGTGGTGGGGTAATTGGGGGGTGGGGGAAGGTGGTTGTGGTGTGTAAGGGATTTTTGGGGGGGTGGTGGGGTGTGTTAATGTGGTTGCGGTGGTGGTGTGTGTGTGTGGGTGGGGGGTGTTTGTGTGGCTGGTGTGGTAGTGGGGGGTTTTTTCGGTCGTGTTGTATGTGTGGTTGGGGGTGTGTAAGTGTGGGGGGTGTGTGTAATGGGGGTGGTGTGTGTATATGTGGTGGTGTGTGTAAGTGTGGTGGGGGTGTAAGTGTGGCTGGGTGTGTAAGTTGGGTGGTGTGTGTTGGTGGTGGTGTGGTAAGTGGGCTGGTGGTGTAAGGTGGTTGGGGTGTAAGTTGGGTGGGGGTGTATGTTGGTGGTGTGGTATGTGTGGCTTGGGGGTTGTATGTGTGGCTGGGGTGTGAAAAGTGGCTGGTGTTTTATATGTGGTGGTGTGTGTATGTGGGCTGGTGTGTGTTTTTGTGGGTGGTGTGGTTTTATATGTGGCTGGGGTGTGTATATGTGGCTTTGGGGGGTGGGTGTGTTTTGTGGCTGGGTGTGTGTATGTTGGGTGTTTTAGTGTGGGGGGGTGAAAAAGTTGGCGGGTTTGAGTGGGCCCGGGTGTGTTATATTGGGGGGGTTTTTGTATGTTGGCTGGGTGTGTGTGTTTGTGTGGTTGGGGTGGTGTGTTTTGGGGGGGTGTGTGTATAGTGTGGCTGGTGTGTGCGTGTGTAGTGTGGCTGGTGTGCGTGTGTATAGTGTGGCTGATTTAATTGTGGTTGCAGGGGTCGAAACTCAGCTCCTGGCCCCGCCTCTCACTGACCGCTACTGGGTCCTCCCTCTCCCTGCTCCACGAGCTTCATCATACCTCGTCTTAAAACTATGTATAGTACCTGCCTGGTGTGTGTGTGTGTGTGTGTGTGTGTGTGTGTGTGTGTGTGTGTGTGTGTGTGTGTGTGTGTGTGTGTGTGTACTCATCTAATTGTACTCCCCTAACTGTAGTTGCAGGGGTCGAGACTCAGCTCCTGGCCCCACCTCTTCACTGAACGCTACCAGGTCCTCTCTCTCCCTGCTCCATGAGCTTTATCATACCTCGTCTTAAAGCTATGTATAGTGTGTGTATGTACAGTGTGGCTGGTGTGGTACATACAGTATAGGAAGCACACTATAACAATCACTTGTACATAGTGTCCGTGTATACGGTCTACAAGTACGAGGGTATACACCCCCAGAGGTGTATGAATCTCAATATACAAACTAAAATTATACATTAATTTCTGACAAAATATTCTTGACAGGTACTGTACATGTTACAGCCTCACTGATCCTACCAGCAGTTAGACTTTCAAAACTAACTCGCCAATTGCTTGAAACTACAACTGTCAGTATTTAACTCTTGAGTGTTCGGGGGGTCTACGCCCCCCATGTGGCCCGGTCTGTTACAAAAAACGCGATTCTAAAAGCTTAGAGATCTCCAGGTAATACTAGAAAGGACTGCACTTATAGCATCCAGCCTGTTACTGGGTTTTCGTAACAAGTAGTCAGTATCCTTGTCCAATTATCCATTAGAATTCAGTATGAATTAATAGTGCTTCAGGATTACAACTGGTAGGCTACTAACTAGAGAAATTAAAATTTAATACATTTATTAAGTCTAGAGGTATATTATCAAATTAAATTAATATCAACAAAATAAGAATAATCACTTCTCTCGTGTACAGTATTATTGTGCTGAAGGCACATATCACATTTATAAGTCTTAAGTACCGTCTGTTACATTAACAAGTAATAATACAAATAAGTGTGTGTATGTGTGTAAGTGTTCTAAGTAGTTCGCTATGTCTCACGACTCGACTAGACTTAAACAAGTGACTGACAAAGTCCTGACATAAACTAACTTCTTGACCAACTGGCAGTCAGAACAGTCTGCTTGAACAATAAAAAGAATGCTAAGCCCAATAGCAATATAACAAGCAACTGCGACACAGAATCAGGAACAAGGAGATAATATAACGACACTAAGTAGGGACCATCAGCAGATCCTCCACAAAAGACACAAAACTCCCATACTACTGAATCTAAGTTCAGCATAAGAAAATCACCCGACTGTGATAATACACAGATACCAGTACAAGTTAGGTCAGAAGCTACAGCTCAGGACCTGAGTTACTCAGAGTGTATGTGACACACAACCTCAGTACAACGTCGAAAATCACTAAGTCTATACAATGTTCTGTAAACAGAGTCTCCAGAACTAACAACAATAATAATGAGACAGAGACGATCTTCCAACAAGAGCCAATAAGGGAGAATTAGGAACTTGTCAGGAATACGTCCAACCACCAAGAGACAGTAGACCAGACTGAATACTTCAGGCGAGGTGTGAACACCCCCCCCCCTCGATCACGTGACAGTTAGACAATCAAGACTTGAACTATGAGCACATAATATGTTACATCCTACCTAACAATAGTAACTAAGACAAATAATAATATAAAGTCATATATTTACGATTTAGCTATTATCGCAAATATAAACAATATAAAAATTATATGAAAAGATAATATACATT
>NC_069487.1:10296657-10451657 GCF_026875155.1 Cherax quadricarinatus | reverse complement strand
GTATAGAACCTTTAGCCATTGACTTTCCTGAGGCTTTTATTGACTTAGTGAGGGAGGAGGGAGGGAGAGGGTCAGATGTAAGAAGGGATAGAAAGAGAGAGAAGAGGTGGAGAGATGAAGGAACTGAGTGAGAGAGGGAGGGAGGGATAGAAAATGAATTGGGGAGAGAGAGAGAGAGAGAGAGAGAGAGAGAGAGAGAGAGAGAGAGAGAGAGAGAGAGAGACTACTTGGAGTCTTTTCCCACAAGAGAGTAAGTGCTGTTAATGTTATGTCAAGGGATAGTGGGGTCATATTAGGCTGGATGGTATGTTGGGGGCACTGGATGGTATATTGGGGCACTGGATGATACGTTGGGGGCACTGGATGATACGTTGGGGGCACTGGATGGTATGTAGCACTTGGCAACACCTTCTTCCCCTCTCTCTCGCCCTCAAACGAGGGGAAAGAAGAGTGTGATGCCATCACGTGAGCATCTTATTTCTTTCCCAATTTAGTTCACGAGTCAGTGGTGGGGGGAAGTTGTTCCACTGACTGTGATGTGTACCACTGGTAGTGATTTGTTCCCCTGACAGTGATGTGTACCACTAGTAGTGATTTGTTCCCTTGACAGTGATGTGTACCACTGGTAGTGATTTACACCACTGGCAGTGGTGAGGGAAGATTTGTACCACAGTGGCAGACTTGAGTCCCTTCTGATGTACAAAACACTTTCACTGGGAGGAGGAACATGAGCAGGAGGAGGAACATGAGCAGGAGGAGGAACATAAGGAGGAAGAATGAGAGTCAAGACTGTTAGAGAGTGAGCTAGTTAGGAAGTGTCTCACTAATGTCTCTCTTAAAGATGCTTGTTGCTATGGTAATTAAATCAACTTGTTGCCTTCCCTTACCTGCCTGCCTTTCTCCCCTTCCCCTTCTTCTACTCCCTCCCTTTCTTCCCTTCTCTCCCTTCCTTCTCTCCCTTCCCTCCCTTTCTTCTATCTCTTTCCCTCCCTCCCGTCTCCTTCCCTCCCTTTAACTTTCGTTTTGCTTTCCATTCCTTCTTCCCTTTACTCCTAAAATTCTCCCTCCCCTCTTTCTCTTTCCTCTCAAGTCTCCCTCATTCCCTCCTCTCTCCTGCCACTTTTCTCCCCTTTCCTCTCCTTCCTTTCCCTCTGTCCTTCACTCTCCTCTTCTACCCTCCTCCTCCATTTCTTCTGACACTTAATTACCATCTTCATGTCCTTCTTCCGCCCCTCTCACATTCCTCACTTTGTAACTCTCCCTTTGTCTTCTCTCCCTTCCCAGCGTGCCTTCACCCCTTGCCAGCCCCCTTACACCTCTTAATCCGCTACACCTACCCCTGGTTCCTACCTTCTTCACTCCCCTTACTGTACGTGTACTCCCTGGTTCCTATCTTCTGCAGTTCTATTTCTTGTCTCCCGAGTCCGGTGTCCAGCGACATTTCCTTCCCTTACATACGAGCATCAAATTTTGTCCTCTTGTGACTGACACTGGCTGGCTGGCTGACACTGGCTAGCTTACACTGGCTGGCTGATACTGGCTGGCTGACACTGGCTGGCTGATACTGGCTGGCTGACACTGGCTGGCTTACACTGGCTGGCTGATACTGGCTGGCTGATACTGGCTGGCTGATACTGGCTGGCTGATACTGGCTGGCTGATACTGGCTGGCTGATACTGGCTGGCTGATACTGGCTGGCTGACACTGGCTGGCTGACACTGGCTGGCTGACACTGGCTGGCTTACACTGGCTGGCTGACACTGGCTGGCTGACACTGGCTGACTGACACTGGCTGGCTGACACTGGCTGGCTGACACTGGCTGACTGACACTGGCTGGCTTACACTGGCTGGCTGACACTGGCTGACTGACACTGGCTGGCTGACACTGGCTGGCTGACACTGGCTGGCTGACACTGGCTGGCTTACACTGGCTGGCTGACACTGGCTGACTGACACTGGCTGGCTGACACTGGCTGGCTGACACTGGCTGGCTGACACTGGCTGGCTGACTGAGGAGTGGGAACAGAGTCATGTTTTGGAAAGAGAAAAGCATTTGATGTGTTTTTCATAACTTCTCGCGAAGTCGTAATAACACTATTGCAAACGAACCAGGAAACGGGTGGGGGATTGAACTCCAATAAAGTTGACAAACTTAGCTTGGTCTCAAACCGGGCCGCGGGGGGCGTTGACCCCCGAAACCCTCTCCAGGTATAAGGGAAGGCAGTAGAAGATACTTAAGCAGCTCCGGGGAGAAACGTGCTTTGTTTTGAAGAGTAGAACATCTGGGTATCTTTATTATTGAGTGAAACGTTTCGGTTAATGCAGTAGGCTTCTGCAGTCAGAGTAGCGACCAGTGAAGAGGCGGGGCCAGGAGCTGTGAATCGACCCCTGCAGGAGTAGGAGTGGTGGCAGAATGATACCTTGCAGAACACTGCTAGTTCACCTCAGGGCCTCCCAGAGGATCTCTCCCTCCCTCCCTCCCTTAGTGAGGGACATTTCCCATCATTCCTGCCTGCTCTTAAAGTTTATATATTAGTTTGTTAGGAGGGGAGAGTGTTAAGTGAGGTGTTACAGTGAAGTATACACTTCTCTCATCTCTCTTGAGTGGAGGGGTAAGCCAGTGGAAGGCCTCGGTCAGATGACCAAATGCAACATTAAAGACCATGGATGATCTTGGGTTCTCATTAACCAGATACAATAAAGGCAATTAATGGCATTTTTAACTAAGTCAAAATTCCCTACAATCTGTTATTCCTTTAGAGGCCAATTTCCTAGGTCTTGTGTATCCGTATGCTGGTGTGGTGTCGTCCACAGGATGGTCATAGAGCGCACAATAAACTAACCACTTCGTAGGCAAAGTCTAAATCTAATTGTCGTGGAACTCCAGTAACTGTGAGAGAGACGAGTGACTTGACACACTTCTCCAGGTGTTCGTCTGGAAGTGCTGGCAGGGGTTGAGTTTCAGCTCCTGGTCCCGTCCTTCCTTGGCCGCTACTGACTTTGCGCTCTCTCTCTCTCTCTCTCTCTCTCTCTCTCTCTCTCTCTCTCTCTCTCTCTCTCTCTCTCTCTCTCTCTCTCTCTCTCTCTCTCTCTCTCTCTCTCTCCCCTTCCTGAGCCTCTGCCATACTTATTCTTAAAGCAATGTATATATTCTGCCTTACCACTTCGTTGTGTAGATCGTTCCACTTCTTGACCGATTTGGGGCTACCTGGAGGTTATTCCGGGGATCAACGCCCCCGCGGCCCGGTCCATGACCAGGCCTCCCGATGGATCAGGGCCTGATCAACTAGGCTGTTACTGCTGACAGTCCTGTGATTCATTTGTGTTTTTAACTTGCAACTGTGTGTGGGTGTGTGTGTGGGGGGGGGGGGTGCTCACCTAATTGTGGTTGCAGGGGGTCGAGACTCGGCTCCTGGTCCCGCCTCTTCACTGAACGCTACTAGGTCTTCTCCCTGCCCCATGAAGGTTATCATATCTCATGTGTGGGTGCGTGGTGGTTGTATTCACCTAGTTGAGGTTGTAGGGGTCGAGTCCTAGCTCCTGGCCCCGCCTCTTCACTGGTCGGTACTAGGTCACTCTCCTTGAACCGTGAGCTTTATCATACCTCTGCTTAAAGCTATGTATGGATCCTCCTCCACTACATCGCTTCCCAAACTATTCCACTTCCTGACAACTCTGACTGAAGAAATACTTCCTAACATCCCTGTGATTCATCTGTGTCTTCAACTTTCAACTGTGTCCCCTTGTTGCTGTGTCCCATCTCTGAAACATCCTATCTTTGTCCATCTTGTCAATTCCTTTCAGTATTTTGTATGTCGTTATCATGTCCCCCCTATCTCTCCTGTCCCCCAGTGTCGTCAGGTCGATTTCCCTTAACCTCTCCTCGTAAGACATTCCCCTTACCTCTGGGACTAATCTTGCTGCAAACCTTTGCACTTTCTCTAGTTTCTTCGTGTGGTGTGTGTGTGTGTGTGTGTGTGTGTGTGTGTGTGTGTGTGTGTGTGTGTGTGTGCTGTGTGTACACATTCACTCACATTTCCAGTTTTCTCTCTCCCTTATCTCTTTGTATCAAGAATTTTAATTTTCCACAGTTTGGTTCCATTGTTCTGTCTTTCTCACATTGCGTTGCTCTCCCTCCCTCCCTCTCCCCTCCCCCTCTCCCCCTCCCCCTCCCCCCTCCCCCTCCCCCTCCCCCCTCCACAAGTGTTCTTCAACATCAAGGTAGTGTTCTTGCTGAACATGAGTTCTTAGTCTTCTCTGATGTTAAGTTACTTATACTAACTTTACAAGTGTACTGTCTAATGTTAAGTAACTTTAGAAGTGTACTGTCTAATGTTAAGTAACTTTACAAGTGTACTGTCTAATGTTAATTAACTTTACAAGTGTACACCAGCTGTGCCTTGACTTCTCCTCCTCCCTGTCGTTTCTCACTATTTTCTCGTGTGATTCTTTCCTCTCTGCTATCTCCTCCTTTCTTCCTCTCCCTCCTGCTTCCTAGTCTTCCTTCAGGCTGTCTCCCGCCTGTCTGTTACTCTCTGGAGTACAGATCTCTAATAAACTAAATTGTCTCACGTGAGCTAGCTCCTGGCCCCAGGGACGGAGGCTGGAAGGAAGGAGGAAAGTGCAGGAGGGTGGTAGGAAGGATACTCGCTTATGTGTAGGTATAGAGGTCGAGTCACAGCTCCTGGCCCCGTCTCTTTGCTGGTCGCTACTAGGTCCACTCACTCCCTGCTCTATGAGCTTTATCATACCTCTTCTTAAAGCTGTATATGGATCCTGCAACCATTACGTCACTTTCCATATTGTTCCACTTCCTGACAACTCTGTGGCTGAAGAAATACTTCCTAACATCCCTGTGTTTTGTGTCTGTGTATATGTGTGTGTGTGTGTGTGTGTTTGTGTTTGTGTATGCGCGCGTACACTTGCCCAGCAGGTGTATGCCCCTACGGGTTTAGCTCGCCACATTTTTAATACAATTAATATTTCCCCTCAAGGTGGTACAACAGATGTGAGGGGAAATATCCGTTTATTTCTCTTTTCTCCTGTTTATTACCGTTAAGTTTTTGTCTTCCTGTTTCTCCTCCTCTTCGTTCTCTCTCATCACCCATATTCATCTTTTTTTTGTCATTGTCTTCCTCTACCTTATTTTCTATTGTTCTTCCTCCTTCACTCCCAGTCTTCTTCCACTCTTGTTCCTCCCAGTCTTCCTCCACTCTTGTTCCTCTCAGTCTTCCTCCACTCTTGTTCCTCCCAGTCTTCCTCCACTCTTGTTCCTCCCAGTCTTCCTCCACTCTTGTTCCTCTCAGTCTTCTTCCACTCTTGTTCCTCCCAGTCTTCCTCCACTCTTGTTCCTCCCAGTCTTCCTCCACTCTTGTTCCTCCCAGTCTTCCTCCACTCTTGTTCCTCCCAGTCTTCCTCCACTCTTGTTCCTCTCAGTCTTCTTCCACTCTTGTTCCTCCCAGTCTTCCTCCACTCTTGTTCCTCCCAGTCTTCCTCCACTCTTGTTCCTCCCAGTCTTCCTCCACTCTTGTTCCTCCCAGTCTTCCTCCACTCTTGTTCCTCCCAGTCTTCCTCCACTCTTGTTCCTCCCAGTCTTCCTCCACTCTTGTTCCTCCCAGTCTTCCTCCACTCTTGTTCCTCCCAGTCTTCCTCCACTCTTGTTCCTCCCAGTCTTCCTCCACTCTTGTTCCTCTCAGTCTTCTTCCACTCTTGTTCCTCCCAGTCTTCCTCCACTCTTGTTCCTCCCAGTCTTCCTCCACTCTTGTTCCTCCCAGTCTTCCTCCACTCTTGTTCCTCCCAGTCTTCCTCCACTCTTGTTCCTCCCAGTCTTCCTCCACTCTTGTTCCTCCCAGTCTTCCTCCACTCTTGTTCCTCTCAGTCTTCTTCCACTCTTGTTCCTCCCAGTCTTCCTCCACTCTTGTTCCTCCCAGTCTTCCTCCACTCTTGTTCCTCCCAGTCTTCCTCCACTCTTGTTCCTCCCAGTCTTCCTCCACTCTTGTTCCTCCCAGTCTTCCTCCACTCTTGTTCCTCCCAGTCTTCCTCCACTCTTGTAAGTAAGTAAATTTATTCAGGTATACACAAATACAGTTACATAGAATTATCATACATAGCAGCATATGTGTAGAGAACCTGGGATAACCCAAAAAAGTCAGACAGAGTGACTTATTTCCATTGGGGTCCTTTTACCTTATTATTATAATATAAAGGTTATAATATTTTCTTATTATTCTATAATGAAGATAACATCTTATTATCATACTAAAAAGACTATCTACTACACGAGGGTCATTAAGACTATCTACTACACGAGGGTCATTAAGACTATCTACAATACGAGGGTCATTACTACCTGGAGTTTACCTGGAGAGAGTTCCGGGGGTCAACGCCCCCGCGACCCGGTCTGTGACCAGGCCTCCTGGTGGATCAGAGCCTGATCAACCAGGCTGTTGCTGCTGGCTGCACGCAAACCAATGTACGAGCCACAGCCCGGCTGGTCAGGAACCGACTTTAGGTGCTTGTCCAGTGCCAGCTTGAAGGCTGCCAGGGGTCTGTTGGTAATCCCCCTTATGTATGCTGGGAGGCAGTTAAACAGTCTTGGGACCCTGACACTTATTGTATGGTCTCTTAACGTGCTAGTGACACCCCTGCTTTTCATTGGGGGGATGTTGCATCGTCTGCCAAGTCATTTGCTTTCGTAGTGAGTGATTTTCGTGTGCAAGTTCGGTACTAGTCCCTCTAGGATTTTCCAGGTGTATATAATCATGTATCTCTCCCGCCTGCATTCCAGGGAATACAGGTTCAGGAACCTCAAGCGCTCCCAGTAATTGAGGTGTTTTATCTCCGTTATGCGCGCCGTGAAGGTTCTCTGTACATTTTCTAGGTCAGCAATTTCACCTGCCTTGAAAGGTGCTGTTAGTGTGCAGCAATATTCCAGCCTAGATAGAACAAGTGACCTGAAGAGTGTCATCATGGGCTTGGCCTCCCTAGTTTTGAAGGTTCTCATTATCCATCCTGTCATTTTTCTAGCAGATGCGATTGATACAATGTTATGGTCCTTGAAGGTGAGATCCTCCGACATGATCACTCCCAGGTCTTTGACGTTGGTGTTTCGCTCTATTTTGTGGCCAGAATTTGTTTTGTACTCTGATGAAGATTTAATTTCCTCGTGTTTACCATATCTGAGTAATTGAAATTTCTCATCGTTGAACTTCATATTGTTTTCTGCAGCCCACTGAAAGATTTGGTTGATGTCCGCCTGGAGCCTTGCAGTGTCTGCAATGGAAGACACTGTCATGCAGATTCGGGTGTCATCTGCAAAGGAAGACACGGTGCTGTGGCTGACATCCTTGTCTATGTCGGATATGAGGATGAGGAACAAGATGGGAGCGAGTACTGTGCCTTGTGGAACAGAGCTTTTCACTGCAGCTGCCTCGGACTTTACTCTGTTGAGGACTACTCTCTGTGTTCTGTTAGTGAGGAAATTATAGATCCATCGACCGACTTTTCCTGTTATTCCTTTAGCATGCATTTTGTGCGCTATTACGCCATGGTCACACTTGTTGAAGGCTTTTGCAAAGTCTGCATATATTACATCTGCATTCTTTTTGTCTTCTAGTGCATTTAGGACCTTGTCGTAGTGATCCAATAGTTGAGACAGACAGGAGCGACCTGTTCTAAACCCATGTTGCCCTGGGTTGTGTAACTGATGGGTTTCTAGATGGGTGGTGATCTTGCTTCTTAGGACCCTTTCAAAGATTTTTATGATATGGGATGTTAGTGCTATCGGTCTGTAGTTCTTTGCTGTTGCTTTACTGCCCCCTTTGTGGAGTGGGGCTATGTCTGTTGTTTTTAGTAACTGTGGGACGACCCCCGTGTCCATGCTCCCTCTCCATAGGATGGAAAAGGCTCGTGATAGGGGCTTCTTGCAGTTCTTGATGAACACGGAGTTCCATGAGTCTGGCCCTGGGGCAGAGTGCATGGGCATGTCATTTATCGCCTGTTCGAAGTCATTTGGCGTCAGGATAACATCGGATAGGCTTGTGTTAACCAAATTTTGTGGCTCTCTCATAAAAAATTCATTTTGATCTTCGACTCTCAGTCTGGTTAGCGGCTTGCTAAAAACTGAGTCATATTGGGACTTGAGTAGCTCACTCATTTCCTTGCTGTCATCTGTGTAGGACCCATCTTGTTTAAGTAGGGGCCCAATACTGGACGTTGTTCTCGACTTTGATTTGGCATAGGAGAAGAAATACTTTGGGTTTCTTTCGATTTCATTTATGGCTTTTAGTTCTTCCCGCGATTCCTGACTCCTATAAGATTCCTTTAGCTTAAGTTCGATGCTTGCTATTTCTCTGACCAGTGTCTCCCTACGCATTTCAGATATATTGACCTCTTTTAGCCGCTCTGTTATTCTTTTCCGTCTCCTGTAAAGGGAGCGCCTGTCTCTTTCTGTTTTACATCTACTCCTCCTTTTTCTTAGAGGAATAAGCCTTGTCCATACATCGAGTGCCACCGAGTTAATCTGTTCTAGGCATAAGTTGGGGTCTGTGTTGCTTAGTATATCTTCCCAGCTTATATCGGTTAGGACTTGGTTTACTTGGTCCCACTTTGTTTTTGTTATTGAAGTTGAATTTAGTGAATGCTCCCTCGTGACTAATCTCATTATGTCGGTCTGGGGCTCCACGCATACATGTCTGAACCTCAATTATGTTGTGATCTGAGTATATTGTTTTTGATATGGTGACATTTCTTATCAGATCATCATTGTTAGTGAAGATGAGGTCTAGTGTATTCTCCAGTCTAGTAGGCTCTATTATTTGCTGGTTTAAATTGAATTTTGTGCAGAGATTTAAAAGCTCGTATGAGTGTGAGTTTTCATCAGAGCTGCCTCCTGGTGTTATTACTGCAACAATATTATTTGCTATATTCCTCCATTTTAGGTACCTTAAGCTGAAATCCCCCAGGAGCAGGATGTTGGGTGCAGGAGCTGGAAGATTTTCCAGACAGTGGTCAATTTTTAACAGCTGTTCCTGGAATTGCGGGGATGTTGCACCCGGAGGCTTGTAGACTACCACAATGATAGGTTTTGTTCTCGACCTTTACTGCTAAAACTTCCACTACATCATTTGAGCATTAAGCAGTTCTGTGCAAACAAGTGACTCTGCAATGTACAGGCCAAAACCCCACCCCCTTTTTGCCTGTTCACTCTGTCACATCTGTATGGGTTGTAACCTGGATCCTATTTCGTTGTCCAAGTGATCCTTTATGTGGGCTCATGAAAGCCGCGAACATTGCCTTTGCCTCTGCAAGCAGTCCACGGATAAAAGGGCATTTTGTTGTTTGTTGCTGGCTTTAGACCCTGTATACTTGCAAAGAAGAATGTCATCGGACGGGTGGTATTGTTTGGTACTGGGGGGGGGGGATTTTTTCCGGCATTAGCATCTGTATCGTTTTTTTGGAGTGGAGGCCATCGACTGTGGTTCCACTCCAGGAAGGGACTGGATTTGGTGTACGATTTTGCCATTTCCTGCCAGTTTTTTTTCCATCCTGGCACAAAAAAAACCTCTCCCTTTTGAGTGGCTGTGGCTACCCAGGTTTTCCCATGGCCTGGATGTTTTGTTTCTTTTTGTCCCCTTTTGATGGTGTTTCCTGGCAATTTAAGTTATAGCACAGTCTTTCCTGTTTCTGAAGAGGTACACATTTCAGGGTGAAAAAGCTTCAGGAGGGAGTTTGCATTTTCCTGTTGTCATATGGCCCTAACATTTTCTAGGGTGGTCATAGTTGCACGTCCTCTGTTTTTCCAGATTTCCCATGTCTGCAGATACCAAGTGCATAGTATGTGCACAGGCTTGGTTTCCGTTTGCCTTGGGGTTTTTGTGACTGTATTCCCTGTTGGTGCAGTTTCCTGTCTTATTCCTTCCTCCCTAGCACCAACATGGAGCTCCCACCAGTTGTTTTGGTAAATATCCTCACTATTGCTAGTGGAGGGCCTCTTGTTTGTATTTCCTGTGGTATTTCTAGTTTGCAATATTGGTTTTATCTTATCTTTGACTACACTTGTTTCCCCCTTACGGCTCCTGTCCCCTATGAGGTCATTTATATGTATTCCTTCCTGCGTATAATTCCCGACTACCTGGACAAAATCTCCAGCTTCACCATTACTGTCTCCCAGGACAGCACCTCCCGCTTCACCATTACTGTCTCCCCGGGCAGCACCTCCAGCTTCACCATTTTCTGTCTCCCAAAGGGCAGCACCTCCAGCTTCACCATTACTGTCTCCCAGGACAGCACCTCCAGCTTCACCATTACTGTCTCCCAGGACAGCACCACCAGCTTCACCATTACTGTCTCCCAGGACAGCACTATCAGCCCCCCATTTACTGACTACCAGGACATCACCTCCAGCCTTACAGTTTCTGACTAACATGCCGGTATCAAGGGCAGCCCCATTCACCCCAGACTTTTTATTTTCCCCATTTGTTGTGAAAGCTTCCAGGTTTCTATGAAAGCATTTTGATGTTTCCTCTTTAATCCCTTGTGATTTTAGCCCACAGATTTATCTCTTTTGGGCATCCCCCAAAAAACACTTCCCTTTTTTAAATACGCTGTACTAGTTCTTGGAATTGCCAAAAGGGGGGGTGACACCAATTTCCACAAAAAGCTTTTTTCCCATGGGGAAGCCGTTTGTTTGACTGCAGACTAACGAGCTTCAAAAATGATTTGAAGGTTTTGATTTGCTGTAATTCTCTAGAAAACCTCTTGAATACTCTATTAATAACCTCCTTAAATGAAGCTTAGCTTTTTTGTATTTCTATTTTAACTTACTTGTATTTTGGACAGCTTCCCGTGCAATTTCCCGATTTATATTTTTGTTTGTGTTTGTTAAGGGCGACCCCCCCCCGAAACAGTCGCTTTTTTGTCCAGAACCCTTTGAACCATAAAGGGTTGGGGACCATCAAGGGTTCGGACCGTCGGGGGTTGGGCCCATCGATCTGATCTGATCAGGGGGTTACTTTTTTAAAAAAACATATAGTCGGTGATTTGGGCAAACCTAAAGGGTCTACTTGAAATTATCTACCGGTAATATGTGATTTTTGATCAAAAGTATAACTTGCTGTTTAAGGCCGGTGTTTCTGGGAGCTCCTACAGTGACAACGGTCGGTAAAACCCCTTTTTTATCAATCGCTGTATCTAGCTTTTTTAGTTTTTTTTTGTCTCCACCCCAATAAATGCTTTTATCACTATGTTGACTGGTGGGAAAATTTGGGGGAAGGACGCTTTTTCTGTAGTAATAATTGCTTCTCGTTGTGTATATTGCGACCGCGGTAAATACAGGTTATATGAATTACAGTATACGCTGGTATTTTAAAAAAAAAGAAACAATGAAAGTCACTCCACTCCACTAAGTACCATTATAATACTGAGTTTCTACTCAACACTGTATTTGCTATTCCTGGTACACAGATTTTAAATCGGTACACTAGCACCAGGGAAATTATTTAAAAAATGACCACTATGGTAAGTTTCTGGGGATTTGGCACCTGCCTTATAGGCTTACACTTTATTTACAAATTCCCTGTTTTCAAAAAGACACTTTAGCCCCTTTTCTTATTACTAGGGAGCCCTGTAGTATAAAATACATATGATACACAATGTTATCAGGGAGATTTCTTTCCTCTACAAAAAAAGTTTTTATTATTTTATTTTGACACGGAACACAGGCCTAAAAACCCCCCCCCTTTGGGAGTAAACTCTGCTAGGTAGTGCACCTAATTCTCCTTTTTTGATCCGTATATAATGTTTTTCCCCCAAGATGGTTAGGGTAGAGGGTTATGAAGGATTGATGGCACAAATTAAAGTTCTAGCACGTAAGAGCGACCGTGAAAACACGAGAAAACCCGGAGCACAACGAGGCAGACCTGGGTCTACCCTAGGACTTCCACGTATGTTAGCTAAAAAATAGAAAATCATTCCCCTCCCTTTCTGTAGCTACATTCATCAGACACCTTTTGGCACTCTTCTTGAACTGGTTCATGCTATGACTGGCTTTGACATGTGCGGGTAGTCTGTTCCATTCCTTTATTGCTGTACAATAAAAGGTGTTTGACGCCTGGCCAATGACTGTGGGTATTACAAAGTTGTGCTCTCTCCCCCTAGTACTATGATTGCTTTGGTTCCCAACCTTGACAAAATTGACAGCAAGATATTCTGGACATTGTGAGCAATTTTATAAACATGATTTAGCTTCAGTTGTTTTACTCTGTCTTCAACATTCAGCATATCCAACTGCTGTAATTCATCCTGGCCTACATGTTCTCTTGATCCCAGCCCCAGGATGAATCTTACGATTTTGTTCTGGGTGATTTGCAGTCTATCTTTCAGTTTTTTTGTCAAGACAGAGTACCATGAAGAGCAAGCGTAATCCATATGGCATTGTATAAGGGCTAGACATAGGGTCCTGCGAGCCTCAGTAGGTAGACACTGTGCTTGTCTATACAGGAACTTCAGTCTGGCATTCGCTTTCTTTACTACACTGTTCCCTATCAATTCTCCTGACATGCATGGGTCAAAGGGGATTCCCAGATATTTTACTGATGAAACCAAAGTGATGGGCTCCCCATTACACTGGACATTAAAATTATTTACCCTTCTCAGTTTATGTTTCGTGCCAAAGAGAATGGCTTCAGTTTTCCCTAGGTGTAATGATGTTTGTTGTCTACTAACCATTTGCTGCAGGACTCCAGTTCCAGTGTTTAAAACATTAGCAATATTTTGTGGGTCTTTACCTGACACTAACAGAGCACTGTCATCTGCATACAGTAGGAGTTTGCACTTGACACTGATAGGCATGTCATTGACATAACATAGAATAATAAGGGACCCAGAATACTCCCTTTGGGGGAACTCCACATGTTATCGGCAGGGGTTCTTATTCCGTTTTTGTTGATTTTGACTATTTGTCTCCTGTTGCTAAGGTAGGAATTAACCAGTCTACAGAACCTATACCGATAGCTTGAAGTTTCTACATAATTATTGTGGTGACAGTACGAAGGCCTTTTGCGGGTCTAAGGTTACCATACCTATGAGGTTTCCCTTTGACATTTCAGTTCTCAGTAATCCATCAGTTTAATAAGGGAGGTACGGTTGAGTAGGATCTTCTAAAGCCCGTTTGATAGCTATGGAGAATGTTGTTGTCATTAAGGTATTTAAAACTACTTGAGAGTACACCGCCCTCTCTAGAATTTTAGATATTATACTGTGTATTTCTAACAGGCCTATAGTTGCTTTTCATCAGACCTACTAAATTTTTCTTGAAGATAGGAGTAACTCTTGGCCTCCTTGAACCCCTCCGGTACGGTTTTTAGTGGTGATTGATAGATTTATTATGTGAGCAAAAAGGGATTGACAGTTCAGAAGCAACATCTTTTAGGAACTTTGACGGATGGTTTTCAGGGGCCTGTGCTCTTAGTTGGGTTTAACCTGCTTAGTTCTTTTTGAATAAAGTCATGAGATACACTTACTAGTTTGGACAACTGTTTGGGGTTACCCCCTTTTTTGGTATAGTATGTTTGAAACTTATCAGTCGTGTTAAGGTATTTGATGCAGCTGGTAGTTTACTTACTAGTGTTGATGCAACAGATGTGTAGTATGAATTAAAGCAATTTGCGACCTTAGATGTTTCGTGGCATACCTCATTATCGATAGTGAGTACTATGTTAGACCTATCTACTGGCTTATGGCTATACCCCAACTGTTTTAGTTGTTGCCAGAGCTTTCTGGGGTTATGCTTATACTCTTCAATTTTTTGAGCAATAGTGCTTTGCCCTTGCTCCTTTTATAAGTCTCTGTACTCTGTTCCTCACCCTTTGGAATTCATTTAGTGCAGCAATATCCTGTCTGCTTTAAATCTTTTTAGCAGCTGGTCTCTGAATTTCATATTATCTAATATCTCAGTATTCATCCAGGGTTCAGTTCTTCGTTTAATCCTTCGTTTAATCCTCATCGTCTTCCTCCACTCTTGTTCCTCCCGTCTTCCTCCACTCTTGTTCCCCCCGTCTTCCTCTACTCTTGTTCCTCCCGTCTTCCTCCACTCTTGTTCCTCCCTGTCTTCCTCCACTCTTGTTCCTCCCTGTCTTCCTCCACTTTTGTTCTTCCAGATCTTCCTCCACTCTTATTCCTCCTGGTCTTCCTCCACTCTTGTTCCTCCTGGTCTTCCTCCACTCTTGTTCCTCCTGGTCTTCCTCCACTCTTGTTCCTCCTGGTCTTCCTCCACTCTTGTTCCTCCTGGTCTTCCTCCACTCTTGTTCCTCCCCGTCTTCCTCCACTCTTGTTCTTCTTGGTCTTCCTCCACTCTTGTTCCTCCTGGTCTTCTTCCACTCTTGTTCTTCCTCCATGGCATCACTGACCATCATCAATATTTCAGCTTGGTTCTCCTCTGCTACCTCTCTCTCTCTCCCTTTGTTTATTCTTCCTCTATTGTTCCTCATCTTTCTTTCGCCTCATCTACTAGGTCAAGTCTCTTCACCTCTCTTGGGGACTGACCCCCTTCTTTGACTTTCTCCTCACCTTATTTTCACGTTTTCTCCTTTGTTTACCATTCTCTTGTGTTCATTTTGCCTCTCATCCTTCTCCTTTGCTCTCCTCTCACACCCTTGTTCCTATCTCCCCTCTCCCTCTTCCTTTCCCTCCCTCCCTTCCTTCAAGACCCTCTTGAAGTTCTTTTCCACAGAAATTCTCTCTTTTTTCCCCTCTCAGAAAATCAGGCAAACGACACAACGTTATTTAAGTGACTGAACTGTTCTCGTAAGAGAGGGGAGAGAAGAGGGAATGAGAGGGGAGAGAAGAGGGAATGAGAGAAGAGGGAATGAGAGGGGAGAGAAGAGGGAATGAGAGGGGAAAGACGCGCAGTTCCAATACCTGTAGTCGTTTCCGGGGGTCAGCGACCCCCGCAAGACGGTTACACACACAGTCTCTCGGTGGATCAAGGCTTGATCAACCAGGCTGTTACTGCTGGCCACACTGTCCAACGCATGAACCACAACCCGGCTGGTCAGGATGTGGTTTGAGGAACTTGTCCAGTTCCTTCTTGAAGAGTCAGAGGTTTGTTGGTAATTCACTTTATGTACGCAGTTAGTGTATTGAAGAGTCGTGGTTCCCTTATATTTATTGGGTTCTCTCCGTGTACTCGTCACTCCCCTACTTTTTATTGGAGGTGCTCTACACCGTCTGTCAAGTTTGTTGTTCCACGGAGTGATTCCAGTGTTCAGGTTTAGTACTAGTTCCTCCAGGACTTTTCAGGTGGAAATTATGATGTGCCTTTCTCGCCTACGTTACAAGGAATATTGCTGAAGAGACTTTGAACGTTCCGGCAGTTCAGATGCTTGACAGTGTATACGAGCAGTGAAAGTTCTCTGTACATTTTCCAGCTCAGCAATTTTGAAAGTGATGGTCAGTATACAACAGTGTTCCAGCCTACCTTGAAGATGGTGGTCAGTATACAACAGTGTTCCAGCCTACCTTGAAGGTGGTGGTCAGTATACAACAGTGTTCCAGCCTACCTTGAAGGTGGTGGTCAGTATACAACAGTGTTCCAGCCTACCTTGAAGGTGGTGGTCAGTATACAACAGTGTTCCAGCCTGGAGAGAGCAAATAACTTAGAGTATCATCACTGGTTCACCATCTCTTGCCTTGAAAGTTCTAGTTATCCAGTCTTATCATTTTCCTTGATGCATCACTGTCAACATGATCATCCTTGAATGTGAGATCTTCTGACATCGTTACTCCCAGGTCTCTCACGTGGGAATTTTTTTCCTTCTACAGTTTAAGACAATGTGTAAGACTGAGGGACTGATTGCCTTAAACCACTACTGTTATCGTTACTGATGGGCAAAACGTTTCTGAAATGTTACACAAATGTCTCATTCTTTAACTTGTCGTTTTTTTTTAACCATTTACATGATAAACGTGAGACATAGACGTGTATATACACTGAGAGATGTGTATGTCGGTGTATATACACAGAGGTGTGTATGTCAGTGTATATACACTGAGAGGTGTGTATGTCTGTGTGTGAAGACTTACTCAGCCCTTTAACAACTTCAGACAGTATTACCAAGGCTGGCTCCTCCTCAGGAAAATTAATGAATAGAAAAAGAAATAATAACAGACAAACATAAACACTTTATTATACAGAAAATATAAAATATAAAACACTTAAATATGAAATATTAATCCTACATTAAAGAAAATGAAAAATATAAATGATAACTGAATTCAACGCTAATATAAAACTTGGGTGTCTGGTGTTGGTGACACTGCTTGCTGAAATCGTAGCTGTTGCCGATGATGGGGGGGGGTCTCAGGTGTTGGTTACAACCCACTGGCTAGTTCTTCACAGTATAGCCTTGAGTATTCTATCCCAATGACAGGAAAGCAGGTTCTTTACCGCTGTAATGATGAGGGGTTACATCCTGCAATTTCATAAAGGTGCACAGGTAATTAAATCCAAAAAGGGGAAGTCTCAGGACGTTAGTCCATCTCCATCAGTTCTACTCGTTGATTGGCAGGTGACCTTCTCTGTCATCCAAGCTGGAAAGATAAACAGGTTATCCACTGCTTAAGAAATCACTCTCCATGATAAGTACAATACCTAAAAGATGTGGTGATTATTACAACAGTCAACTTAGAGCAAGACTGAAAGGACTAAGTTTATTATTGGTCAAAAGTGAAGCTTTCAACCAATAAATCCACTAGAATACAAGGCAGGCATGTACTTACAGTAGTGTTGGGAGCTGTGAGTCTAGTGATTACTGTTTGGACCGGAGCCCCACACGTCACCTTTCGGGGGGGGGAGAGGGAGGGGAAGGGATAGCGGGAGCTAGACTGACCCTACCTTAACAAGCAGCCAGCAGTCAAACTATCACTTTCAGGGAGGGGGAAAAAAGGCGGGAATAGCGGGAGCTTGACTTACCCTACCTTAACAAGTAGCCGGCAATGAAACTATTGTTACTATATACTCCCTCGCTACTCCTATCTATTAAACTTTTCCCTCACACTGTGTATATACACTGAGAGGTATGTATGTGAGTGTATATACACTGAGAGGTGTGTATGTCGGTGTATATACACTGAGAGGTGTGTATGTCGGTGTATATGCACTGAGAGGTGTGTATGTCGGTGTATATACACTGAGAGGTGTGTATGTGAGTGTATATACACTGAGAGGTGTGTATGTCAGTGTATATACACTGAGAGGTGTGTATGTCGGTGTATATACAAATCAGAATTTACATTAATCACTATATTAGACAATTAATTATTCTTGACTGCTGGCCACCCTCATGCAGTAGATAGACTTCAAACCCAGTAAACCAATAACTTCACAAATGTTACTAATACCTCTGTATGTATGTATGTATGGTGTGTATGTATGTATGGTATGTATGTATGTATGTATGTATGGTATGTATGTATATTCTGGAGAGGGTCGTTCCCCTTAATTAATCTACCTGGACTTCCTGTTCATTTCTTCAACATTGCAAGCTACTGATGTGTTGATTGCAACACGAATGACCTAGAGCTATTATTCAACTCCCCCTCTGGTTTTGCAACACACACACACACACACACACACACACACACACACACACACACACACACACACACACAGGGCCAGGAGCTCGGACTCGACCCCCGCAACCTCAACTAGGTGAGGTGAGGTGAGTACAGTATATATATATATCCACATAATGTAGATACATATATACATTGTATATATTTTATTTTTGGTTCATAAGAGGAATAAGACAATAATTGCTTTAATAACCTTAATAATTAACAAGTTGCATTGTTTAATATCTAAATTACTTAAAATTATCCATTCTCTCTCTCTCTCTCTCTTTTTACACCGGGTTTGACAGGTTAAGGATCCCTAACTTTATTGACAAGCTATTTACAGGTTAAGGATTCCTAACTTTATTGGCAAGCTAAGAGCTGTTACCTACATCAGCTCATTTGAAAGCATTTTTATTGTTATGAGACATACAAGTAGGGAACAGGATGAAGTTGGAGCCATCTGTGGGCTCTCCTCTCTCTCTCTCTCTCTCTCTCTCTCTCTCTCTCTCTCTCTGACTTTATTGATAAATATTTGTGTTGTCACCAATTAAACTTATGTAATTTTTAAATTCATTCATAAATCTTAATTTATTAAAATTATTACAAATTATGTACAATTATAGTTTATATATATATATATATATATATATATATATATATATATATATATATATATATATTATTATTATTTTATTATGACACTGGCCGATTCCCACCAAGGCAGGGTGGCCCGAAAAAGAAAAACTTTCACCATCATTCACTCCATCACTGTCTTGCCAGAAGGGTGCTTTACACTACAGTTTTTAAACTGCAACATTAACACCCCTCCTTCAGAGTGCAGGCACTGTACTTCCCATCTCCAGGACTCAAGTCCGGCCTGCCGGTTTCCCTGAACCCCTTCATAAATGTTACTTTGCTCACACTCCAACAGCACGTCAAGTATTAAAAACCATTCGTCTCCATTCACTCCTATCAAACACGCTCACGCACGCCTGCTGGAAGTCCAAGCCCCTCGCACACAAAACCTCCTTTACCCCTCTCTCCAACCTTTCCTAGGCCGACCCCTACCCCGCCTTCCTTCCACTACAGACTGATACACTCTTGAAGTCATTCTGTTTCGCTCCATTCTCTCTACATGTCCGAACCACCTCAACAACCCTTCCTCAGCCCTCTGGACAACAGTTTTGGTAATCCCGCACCTCCTCCTAACTTCCAAACTACGAATTCTCTGCATTATATTCACACCACACATTGCCCTCAGACATGACATCTCCACTGCCTCCAGCCTTCTCCTCGCTGCAACATTCATCACCCATGTTTCACACCCATATAAGAGCGTTGGTAAAACTATACTCTCATACATTCCCCTCTTTGCCTCCAAGGACAAAGTTCTTTGTCTCCACAGACTCCTAAGTGCACCACTCACTCTTTTTCCCTCATCAATTCTATGATTCACCTCATCCTTCATAGACCCATCCGCTGACACGTCCACTCCCAAATATCTGAATACATTCACCTCCTCCATACTCTCTCCCTCCAATCTGATATCCAATCTTTCATCACCTAATATTTTTGTTATCCTCATAACCTTACTCTTTCCTGTATTCACTTTTAATTTTCTTCTTTTGCACGCCCTACCAAATTCATCCACCAATATATATATATATATATATTTAATTTTAATATAGTTTGTATATACGAAATTTAGCGTTAAACCCATAGAGGTTTAGCGCTTCCATCCTTTGACTAAAAAATGTGCATTAATTAAAGTCTAATTAACAGGTGAGTGTGGAGGTGTGGCCGATGACGTCACTGGTGAGTAGAAAACGGGAGTTGGTTCTTAATAAATAAAATAAATATAATATATATATATATATATATATATATATATATATAATATATATATATATATATATATATATATATATATATATATATATATATATACATATATATATATATAGGCAGAGTCAGTGGTTGTGGTGTTGTTGGACGGGTTTTAAAAGGCCATGTTTTTAGTGGAGGGTTTTCAAGGGTAATTTAAATATTTTCCTCGTTCGCCTGCTGCTGCTGCTGCTGCTGCTGCTGCTGCTGCTGCTGCTGCTCCTCTTCCTCCTAATCCTAATAGTCCTAATCCTCGTCCTCATAATCCTCCTATTACTCCTAATTGTTTTAGTCCTGATCCTCCTCCTCTTCCTAATCCTCTCCCTCCTAATCCTCCTCTTCCTCATTTTACTCTTTGCTTCTTCATTATGTTGCTCTTGCAGCAGGACAAGTGGATCAACATAGCTCTGGTAGAGTCTTAACATAGCTGAGTTATATTACCAACATTTTGTGACTGGTATCTTCCTCTTTGTGTTGCTTTAAAAACACAAGAAAATATATTGTTTACCTGGAGGTGTGAGAAACTCTCTTAATGATACTCAAGTGTGATTATACCAGATATATATACTGAGAGGAGTATTTCTCTGTGTGTAGATGTACTTAAAGTTTATTTTCATGATTATTTTAATAGATTAAAGTATTCCTGTCTGGCGGTGAAGATGTTAGCAACAACCTTACTGGAATTATGTTTCATGTGATTATATATACGGTTCTACACTGACGAATTATTAGGTTCTGCAGCTCCCACTCAACCTTGTGGAGAAACCAGTATTTACCTGAGGGTGAAGTGGGCCAGCCTCTGGAAATAGGATTGTTTCCCCTTTTGCTGCTTTAGATCCATTTTCTTTGTGGAATTTTCCTTACTGATAGATGCCAGATACTTAATTCTTTTATAATACGATATAAAGTCTGACGGCGTGTTAGTGATATTTGTGTTACTAATGTTGTGTTGATATGCTTTTATATGCTATCTACTGTTACTGTTATAATTCCTTACTGTTATAATTCCTTACTGTTATAATTCATCTTTCCTGGCTTCTGGCACTCGTCTGCTTGATGCCATCTCGACTCGCGAAATCGTAATGACACAATTACAAACAAACAATACCACGGGCGGGGATTGAACTCGCGGTCAGAGTCGTAAATAACTCTGGCCGCGGATTCAAGCCCCGCCCGTGGATATAAGAATATTGTTTGATGCCATCTCATTCTGACTAGAGTTGTTCCCCTGTATCGTAGGGGTTCTTAATGGAGATATCGAGGGTTGAAGGTAGACATACTTGTTGGATGGTAACATATATATTGTCAGACTGTGATGATGAACGTGGAGCCCAGCTTCTGCCTGTCTACGCCTGTCGAGGCCTACACGCCGTCTGAGAGGGAGGCAGAGGTACTTAGTGGACTCTCTCTCTCTCTCTCTCTCTCTCTCTCTCTCTCTCTCTCTCTCTCTCTCTCTCTATCTATCTATCTATCTATCTATCTATCTATCTATCTATCTCTCTCCCTCATTCTTCCCTCCTCCATATATCTTTTACGCTTTTAAAAGTTCTGCAGTAGTAAGCTTCTCATTTTACAGGGGAAGAGCATAATCCCTGGAATTAAGAAGAGGATTGGATCCCATCCCAGACAACCCAGTAAGGAATCTGATGCCTCTTACGACCTCAGCACTCAGCTTTCATGTGCCATTATTTAGACCTCAGAATATTTACAAGGTTTGGAAGAACTTGGGAAGAGAGGAGGGAAATTGGGGTAGTAGGGGTGGATAGGGAGGATTGGGGGGGGGAGATGGGAGAGGGATGGAGGAAGATAGGGAGTAAGTGGAGGTGTTGTAATGGAAACACACACGTTCTCCAAATACCTCCCTGACGCCACAAGAAGACACAGGAGCTGTGAATCGACCCCTGCGATCACAAATGGGTGAGTACAGACGGTGTGTTTGACACATAATTACTACAGAGGGACGGTGTAGGCCTAACTGTTTGATTTCTGCTGATATATTCTGTCATGTTGATACCTCAGTCAGACTGTTGTAAGCTAAAACTACTGGTGTTTAAAGTTTAGACGATATTTTTGCAAGCGAGTGAGTGCAGGTACAAGTTAAGATAGTGCAGGTACAAGTTAAGATAGTGCAGGTACAAGTTAAGATAGTGCAGGTACAAGTTAAGGTAGTGCAGGTACAAGTTAAGATAGTGCAGGTACAAGTTAAGATAGTGCAGGTACAAGTTAAGATAGTGCATGTGTGGCGATTGCTTGGGTTGTGCTTGTGGAGTGTTGGCAGGAGGCCCGCGAGTGTGGCTGGTGCTATACTTAGATGTGGTCTGTGTATCCGTGTCTCTCTCTCTCTCTCCACATGGTTCTCCTTTCCACCCTCTCAATCTGTCTCCTTCCCTACATCCCTTCCTCCCTCCCTCTATCACGTCCTCCACATCTCCCATAAGCTATGGTAGTGTGTGTATTTGGGACTAAGCCTTCAAGTATCTTCCACGTATATAATCGGATATCTTTTTCATGTTGGCTCCAGAGAGTACACTCCCAGAACTTCGAAGCATCTCAATAGTTTAAATGATTTATTGACTCTCTGTGGGCAGTAAATGATTTCTGTATATATTTTTGAGCTGTGACCTCTCTTTCCTACCACGATTGTATACACAGAGCAATATTCTAGACGTTAGAGCACGAATTATTGTGAATGATACCAACACTGGCGTAATTTCTCGTGTTTTGTAAGTTCTCATTATCCACCCTCTCATTTTCCTTCCCATTGCTGCTTTGCGTTCTCCGATAGATCATCCAGTATTATTTTTCTTACGTCTTTTATGTATTCTTCTGGTTATGAGAGATGGTTTGGCTGTGTGTTACAGCCTCTGCTCATTTTCTCTTCTTCATTCTTAATATATATCTATAATATTTGTCACCAGTGCAAATCGTATTTGTCTGTCTTCTACCGTCGCAACTTTCAAACTTACTTTGGTATCTGTGAAAATTTTGTGTGGACTGCCTCCAAGTGAGTCACCTACCCTGGCAAACTCTGTTGACACCGAGCTCTGAGGTCGGTACCTCAGCCTCACAAGTGGCTTATAGGACAGATTTTCACAAATGATTGAAGTTGCAAGAAAACTCGCCTGCATGCACGTATAAAGGACTAACTTACTTGGTGTTGCAGCATATATCCTGATCTTCAACTTCCTAAGCCTAGCTTTAGCCCCTTTGGACTTCCCCTCAGAAACCACGTGCAACCGGGAGCCTTAATTCCTGCAATATTCAATCGTAATTAGTGTCCTGCCTGCACCTCGGAAATTCCTATATCCAAGAGGGTATGTATCCCCTAGTATAACTATGCAGACACGGACACTAGCTTCCAGACTGCTCTGAGACACTGGTACTTACTGGGCATGCTCTGCCAGCTGCAACCGGGCCCACAGTAAACTCACTCACTCACAATTTCCCAAGACACTGGCCAGAAATCTATGAGAAACAGTGGAGGTCTTGTCTTACTGTATGGGCCTGACGGAGGAGGTCATCTGGTGGCCTGGTGGCTAAAGCTCCCGCTTCACACACGGAGGGCCCGGGTTCGATTCCCGGTGGGTGAAAACATTTCGACACGTTTCCTTACACCTGTTCTGTTCACCTAGCAGCAAATAGGTACCTGGGTGTTAGTCGACTGGTGTGGGTCGCATCCTGGGGGACAAGATTAAGGACCCCAATGGAAATAAGTTAGACAGTCCTCGATGACGCACTGACTTTCTTGGGTTATCCTGGGTGGCTAACCCTCCTGGGTTAAAAATCCGAACGAAATCTTATCTTATCTTATCTACGGTACATCGAGGTGCCTCTACCAGATTTCCCCAGGTCTCAGATGTGAAGACACGTGGGGGCGCCGTCTGCTGATCACGGCACGTCTTGTCCAGTTGGTGTCTGTCTTAAGAAGGAAGCTATTCTGTCTTTGTGACCCGCGCCTCGTCATTCAAGCTAGGGCTCCCAGTTCTCCCTAGCTAACTTATCCTAGTGTTTGCCTACATTATCGGCCTATTACTACCTATGTTAAGGTCTTAGGTCTACATTATTATTATCTACAGTTGTCTCAATAATCCTAATATTAGTGTACTACCAGTAAAACTACCTACTCCTTCCCTGAAGAGTAAATCTATAAATTAAATACATGCCTACCAAGAATCCATTGCCGACCAGAGAGAATGCTGTTTGTTTGGGAGGGTTTTAAGGGCCACCCAGCTCAGCCGTCCCGTACGGCCATGCTGGATCTGTCCTGTGGAACTTTAGGGACCAAATAAATTTCCACAGTATCCCTAAAGTATGGCACGAAGCTGTGGGCAGTGTCTTTGTGTGTGTTGTGGGGACGGGAAACAGTGAAGGACCCAAGAGTGTGCCTTGAGGAACTGGGCACTTTTATATGCTTGAGACTACGTTTCACATTATTTTGTTTATCGCTAGTCTTTGTGCTCTATTTGTTAGAATTCTGAATGTTAGTGGGTTTGAGTTTGAGAAGGACCTACCTAGTACTGGCCAGTAGGTCTGCTGCAGTGTTCCTCCTTTTTTTTTACATTTTATTTCCACGGTTTTCCTGTTATACCTCTTGGTTTTATTTTATGATTGTTACTCCATGTTCACAGTCGTCAGATATCTTTGCAAAAACCATGGAGTCGAGGATCCCAGTGGAAAAAGAGCCACTGACTTTTTTGGGTTATCCTGAGTAATTTGCATACATGGGTACCGATATTGTAATACTGCTAATTCTGTGATGGTATACTATAAATGTGGTGTAAGTTGAAGTTACAAAGTAACAGAAACACCAGCGGTGGTGATGGTTGTAGTAGTGGTGATGGTTGTAGTAGTGGTGATGGTGGTTGTGGTTGCTGGTGGAACATGCCCGTGCAATACCTGGCCCCGATACTCATCTTCTGTAATTATTAATGTTGATGTGACCAAATACTGCTGTGCCAGCCTCCCTCCCTCTCTCTCTCTCTCTCTCTCTCTCTCTCTCTCTCTCTCTCTCTCTCTCTCTCTCGCTCTCGCTCTCCCTGGAAAGGAAAAAGATAATGAGAGGAGCGTATGTGTCTACATTTTGAGGAAGTAAGTTAAACACACAAGTTCCAGCTGGTGATAGGACATTCCAGCTGGTGATGGGGACATTCCAGCTGGTGATAGGACATTCCAGCTGGTGATGGGGACATTCCAGCTGGTGATAGGACATTCCAGCTGGTGATGGGGACATTCCAGTGGTGATAGGACATTCCAGCTGGTGATGGGGACATTCCAGCTGGTGATAGGACATTCCAGCTGGTGATGGGGACATTCCAGCTGGTGATAGGACATTCCAGCTGGTGATGGGGACATTCCAGCTGGTGATAGGACATTCCAGCTGGTGATGGGGACATTCCAGCTGGTGATAGGACATTCCAGCTGGTGATGGGGACATTCCAGCTGGTGATAGGACATTCCAGCTGGTGATGGGGGACATTCCAGCTTTGGGGATAGGACATTCCAGCTGGTGATGGGGACATTCCAGCTGGTGATAGGACATTCCAGCTGGTGATGGGGACATTCCAGCTGGTGATAGGACATTCCAGCTGGTGATGGGGACATTCCAGCTGGTGATAGGACATTCCAGCTGGTGATGGGGACATTCCAGCTGGTGATGGGGACATTCCAGCTGGTGATGGGGATATTCCAGCTGGTGATGGGGACATTCCAGCTGGTGATTGGGGGCATTCCAGCTGGTGATGGGGACATTCCAGCTGGTGATGGGGACATTCCAGCTGGTGATAGGACATTCCAGCTGGTGATGGGGACATTCCAGCTGGTGATGGGGACATTCCAGCTGGTGATGGGGACATTCCAGCTGGTGATGGGGACATTCCAGCTGGTGATGGGGACATTCCAGCTGGTGATGGGGACATTCCAGCTGGTGATGGGGACATTCCAGCTGGTGATGGGGACATTCCAGCTGGTGATGGGGATATCCAGCTGGTGATGGGGACATTCCAGCTGGTGATGGGGACATTCCAGCTGGTGATGGGGACATTCCAGCTGGTGATGGGGACATTGCAGTTGGTGATGTGGCTTTCCAGTTAGTGTTGGGTACATTCCAGCTGTCCCATCAGACCGCACATACAACACCTTCACTAACAACAATTATTACATTAATGTGAGGGGATAAACCTGTATGGGTGCTTGAAGATAGTGGTGAAGGCTCGATCCTCCCTCTCACAAATAACTTACCCTAAATAGATAAAACGTATAGCGACGTTTAGGTCCGACTTGGACCAGTAGCTAGTTAACTGATGGTCCAAGTCGGACCGAAAGTGGTGCCGAATAAGTAAATCGAGCGATTTTGGCTTAAATAGCAATGCACTTCTTGCCGAATAAGACACGTGAAAATTTGTGTATGCAGTAATTTCGTAAAAATCGTTCTGAGCCTAACGAAAAAAAATATATTTCATTGTGTTTGTTCATTATTAAATTATTGTAACTTATCTAAAAAAAAAAAAACTCATCAGAGATATAACATATATCCACATAAATTCGTAATATGGTATCTCGACACGCTTTTGTTGGCTTATATGATGTGGGCTGTTGTTGGTGCTGGCGTTTGACTGTTATTGTTCTGCTGCCGCCGCCTCGTCGTCTGTGCAAAGGAGCTGGTGCTAGTGGTATTCTGCACTTCTTTGTATATAAGGAACTGTGAGAATCCAGTTTAGATGCTGTGTGTGGGGAGGGTGCAAGACACAGCAGCAGCCCTACCAACACTAGTGGTAGCATCACCACCTGTAGTAGTAGCAGCATCACCACCTGTAGTAGTAGCAGCATCACCACCTGTAGTAGTAGCAGCATCACCACCTGTAGTAGTAGTAGTAGCATCACCACCTGTAGTAGTAGTAGTAACAGCAACCCTACCACCTGCAGCAGCAGTAGTAACAGCAACCCTACCACGTGCAGCAGCAGTAGTAACAGCAACCCTACCACGTGCAGCAGCATTAGTAACAGCAACCCTACCACGTGCAGCAGCAGTAGTAACAGCAACCCTACCACGTGCAGCAGCAGTAATAACAGCAACCCTACCACGTGCAGCAGCAGTATTAACAGCAACCCTACCACCTGCAACAGCAGTATTAACAGCAACCCTACCACGTGCAGCAGCAGTATTAACAGCAACCCTACCACCTGCAGCAGCAGTAGTAACAGCAACCCTACCACCTGCAGCAGCAGTAGTAACAGCAACCCTACCACCTGCAGCAGCAGTAGTAACAGCAACCCCACCACCTGGAGCAGCAGTAGTAGTAACAGCAACCCTACCACCTGCAGCAGCAGTAGTAACAGCAACCCCACCACCTGGAGCAGCAGTAGTAGTAACAGCAACCCTACCACCTGGAGCAGCAGTAGTAGTAACAGCAACCCCACCACCTGCAGCAGCAGTAGTAACAGCAACCTCACCACCTGGAGCAGCAGTAGTAGTAACAGGAACCCTACCACCTGGAGCAGCAGTAGTAGTAACACCAACCCTACCACCTGGAGCAGCAGTAGTAGTAACAGCAACCCTACCACCTGGAGCAGCAGTAGTAGTAACAGCAACCCTACCACCTGGAGCGGCAGTAGTAGTAACAGCAACCCTACCACCTGGAGCAGCAGTAGTAGTAACAGCAACCCTACCACCTGGAGCAGCAGCAGTAGTAACAGCAACACTACCACCTGCAGCAGCAGTAGTAACGGCAACCCTACCACGTGCAGCAGCAGTAGTAACAGCAACTCTACCACGTGCAGCAGCAGTAGTAACAGCAACCCTACCACCTGCAGCAAGTAACAGCAACCCTACCACCTGCAGCAGCAGTAGTAACAGCAACCCTACCACCTGCAGCAGCAGTAGTAACAGCAACCCTACCACCTGCAGAAGCAGTAGTAACAGCAACCCTACCACCTGCAGAAGCAGTAGTAACAGCAACCCTACCACGTGCAGCAGCAGTAGTAACAGCAACCCTACCACGTGCAGCAGCAGTAGTAACAGCAACCCTACCACGTGCAGCAGCAGTAGTAACAGCAAACCCTACCACGTGCAGCAGCAGTAGTAACAGAAACCCTACCACGTGCAGCAGCAGTAGTAACAGCAACCCTACCACGTGCAGCAGCAGTAGTAACAGCAACCCTACCACGTGCAGCAGCAGTAGTAACAGCAACCCTACCACGTGCAGCAGCAGTAGTAACAGCAACCCTACCACGTGCAGCAGCAGTAGTAACAGCAACCCTACCACGTGCAGCAGCAGTAGTAACAGCAACCCTACCACGTGCAGCAGCAGTAGTAACAGCAACCCTACCACGTGCAGCAGCAGTAGTAACAGCAACCCTACCACGTGCAGCAGCAGTAGTAACAGCAACCCTACCACGTGCAGCAGCAGTAGTAACAGCAACCCTACCACGTGCAGCAGCAGTAGTAACAGCAACCCTACCACGTGCAGCAGCAGTAGTAACAGCAACCCTAACCACGTGCAGCAGCAGTAGTAACAGCAACCCTACCACGTGCAGCAGCAGTAGTAACAGCAACCCTACCACGTGCAGCAGGAGTAGTAACAGCAACCCTACCACGTGCAGCAGGAGTAGTAACAGCAACCCTACCACGTGCAGCAGGAGTAGTAACAGCAACCCTACCACGTGCAGCAGGAGTAGTAACAGCAACCGTACCACGTGCAGCAGCAGTAGTAATAGCAACCGTACCACGTGCAGCAGCAGTAGTAACAGCAACCCTACCACGTGCAGCAGCAGTAGTAACAGCAACCCTACCACGTGCAGCAGCAGTAGTAACAGCAACCCTACCACGTGCAGCAGCAGTAGTAACAGCAACCCTTCCACGTGCAGCAGCAGTAGTAACAGCATCCCCCCACCTGGAGCAGCAGTAGTAACAGCAACCCTACCACGTGCAGCAGCAGTAGTAACAGCATCCCCCCACCTGCAGCAGCAGTAGTAACAGCAACCCTACCACGTGCAGCAGCAGTAGTAACAGCAACCCCCCACCTGGAGCAGCAGTAGTAACAGCAACCCTACCACGTGCAGCAGCAGTAGTAACAGCAACCCTACCACGTGCAGCAGCAGTAGTAACATCAACCGTACCACGTGCAGCAGCAGTAGTAACAGCAACCCTACCACGTGCAGCAGCAGTAGTAACAGCAACCCTACCACGTGCAGCAGCAGTAGTAACAGCAACCCTACCACGTGCAGCAGCAGTAGTAACAGCAACCCTACCACGTGCAGCAGCAGTAGTAACAGCATCCCCCCACCTGGAGCAGCAGTAGTAACAGCAACCCTACCACGTGCAGCAGCAGTAGTAACAGCAACCCTACCACGTGCAGCAGCAGTAGTAACAGCATCCCCCCACCTGCAGCAGCAGTAGTAGCAGCAACCCTACCACGTGCAGCAGCAGTAGTAACAGCATCCCCCCACCTGCAGCAGCAGTAGTAACAGCAACCCTACCACGTGCAGCAGCAGTAGTAACAGCAACCCTACCACGTGCAGCAGCAGTAGTAACAACAACACTACCACGTGCAGCAGCAGTAGTAACAGCAACCCTACCACGTGCAGCAGGAGTAGTAACAGCAACCGTACCACGTGCAGCAGCAGTAGTAACAGCAACCGTACCACGTGCAGCAGCAGTAGTAACAGCAACCCTACCACGTGCAGCAGCAGTAGTAACAGCAACCCTACCACGTGCAGCAGCAGTAGTAACAGCAACCCTTCCACGTGCAGCAGCAGTAGTAACAGCATCCCCCCACCTGGAGCAGCAGTAGTAACAGCAACCCTACCACGTGCAGCAGCAGTAGTAACAGCATCCCCCCACCTGCAGCAGCAGTAGTAACAGCAACCCTACCACGTGCAGCAGCAGTAGTAACAGCAACCCCCCACCTGGAGCAGCAGTAGTAACAGCAACCCTACCACGTGCAGCAGCAAGTAAACAGCAACCCTACCACGTGCAGCAGCAGTAGTAACAGCAACCGTACCACGTGCAGCAGCAGTAGTAACAGCAACCCTACCACGTGCAGCAGCAATAGTAACAGCAACCCTACCACGTGCAGCAGCAGTAGTAACAGCAACCCTACCACGTGCAACAGCAGTAGTAACAGCAACCCTACCACGTGCAGCAGCAGTAGTAACAGCAACCCTACCACGTGCAGCAGCAGTAGTAACAGCATCCCCCCACCTGGAACAGCAGTAGTAACAGCAACCCTACCACGTGCAGCAGCAGTAGTAACAGCAACCCTACCACGTGCAGCAGCAGTAGTAACAGCAACCCTACCACGTGCAGCAGCAGTAGTAACAGCATCCCCCCACCTGCAGCAGCAGCAACATATCCTGCAGCAGCATCAGTAGTGGTAGCAGCAGTAACAGCCGCCGTCGCGGTCTGCAGGAGGGAGAGGAGGAATCTGTACCAGTCTCCTCTTTATGAATGAGCTGAGTCATCCCCCTTAGCCTCTTTTCTCGCCCCATCACCCTTTATCCCTTACTACACCCCATCACCCTTTATACCTTGCCAACCCCCTCTTCCCCTTATTGTTTACATGGTTGTAAACTGGAATCTTGATGGTACCTCTCTCGTGACGTCACTTTTTTCAACCCCTTCCCTGGTAATGTGAAGCAGAAAGAGGGGTTACTCTGGGAGAGGTTACTGTGAGGTTGTGTGTGTGTGTGTGTGTGTGTGTGTGTGTGTGTGTGTGTGTGTGTGTGTGTGTGACAGAAGTCAGCTGGTAGCAGTGTCTGGGTGCTCTGACAGGATCCCATGACAAACATTTTTTCCTCCCCACTTACTATGTTTCAACTTCACCAGTTTGAGTTAAGTTCACCCAAGTTACAGTAACTTAAGTTTGTATTTGTGTGTTTATGCTTAAGCTGCAGTAACTAAAGTTCATTTTATTCCCCTCATTTTCCTCTCGTTCCCACTCTTCATACATATGACCGTCTCACTCCCTCTTTCCTCCCCCTCACCATCCCTTACTGTTTTCTTTTCCCCCTCACCTCATCTCCCCTCTCTTCCCCCTTCCTCTCCCCACTCTCCCTCTCGTTCAGTTTATTTTTTACTTTGTGGTGTCTTAGCATAAAGCTCATTTTTTCTTGGACTGGGTTAGCGTATAAGCTCTTTTGAGTTACCATGGAGGCCGTTATGTTAAGTTAACAAAATGATCTTAAGTTAACAAAGTGGCCAGTTTTATCAACCATTTGTACAGTTAGTACAGTCACTTTTATTATAATTGGCTCATATTTCTGAAACTCGGGGTTGGCTTACGTCTGGCAGCACGAGATTGACTTACGTCTGGCAGCACGAGATTGACTTACATCTGGCAGCGCGGGGTGGCTTACGTCTGGCAGCGCGGGATTGGCTTACGTCTGGCAGCGCGGGGTGGCTTACGTCTGGCAGAGTTGGGTACATATTTCAATTTTAAGAAAGTGCGTTTTCTCACGAAGGAGAATAATTTGTTGAGTAGGAGTGACGGACACGAGTCTTGTTAAAAATATTACCCCTCTCCCCCTCCTCTAATCATCCCCTCCCTCCCCCCACTCTCCTCCCCCCACCATGTTGTTGCTATTGTGTCCCAAAACATTAATATCGTGGGAGCTGGGTTATGTCCCTTGGGCAGGCTCCAGTTTCACATCCACACAACCCACCCCCCATATTCTCCCCAACCACCGTATTCTCCCCAACCACCGTATTCTCCCCAACCACCGTATTCTCCTCACCCCCATATTCTCCCCAACCACCATATTCTCCCCACCCCCATATTCTCCCCACCTCCCCATATTCTCCCCAACCACCGTATTCTCCCCACTCTCACCTTTATCATCCATTTCTTTATCCTAACTTTAGTGTATTTATCCCTCTTACAGCAGCTTTCCTCCCACTCTAACACTATTAACACCTTCATAACACTATTAACACCTTCAGTTACTCCATCATGGAAATATTGATGAGACAGAAACTAGCACACTGTGTAAAACTAGAAAAATGGTCCAAGTCTGACCGAAACGTCGTCGTAAGCTTCTCTCTCCTATGTGCAGGTTGTTTGTGTAGTGTAAAACACGCTAACCACTCATTACAACGAACAACTATCGTAAATTGATGTCAGAGGATCGTGTGACTTCCAGGGATCACAACAGTGTCACTGTCACCGCCAGGATAATGCTAGGCTGGATAACTAGAACCTGTACTGCTGTACGCTAACAGCTCTTTCAAGGCAGGTGAAATTGCTGACCTGGAGAATGTGCAGAGAACCTTCACTGCTCTCATAGATTCAGTCAAGCACCTGTATTACTGGGAACGTTTGAAGTCCCTCGAATTGTACTCCTTGGAATAAAAGCGATAAAGGTACATTATAGCCTAAGTATGGGAAAATCTTAGAGAGATTGGTCCCAATCACACACACACACACACACACACATACACACACACATACACACACACACACAAATCACTGATTACGAAAATAGTCTCGGTAGAAAGGTGCGAAATACCCCCAGTGAGAAGCAGAGGTGCCATGCATACGCTAAAACAAATCAATAAGTGTAAGAGGACCAGGACTCTTGAACATCCTCCTGCCATACAGAAGACCTCTAGAAGTTTTCAAGAAGAAACTGGACAAGTTTTCCTCAAGGCAGTTCCTGATCCGCTAGGCTTCGTACGTTGGACTGTGTGCGGCGGCCAGTAGTAACAGCCTGGTTGATCAGGCTTTGATCCCCTTAGGAGGCCTGGTCACAGACAGGGCCGCGGGGGCGTTGACCCCCGGAACTCTCTCCAGGTAAACTCTAGGAAGCCTGGTCTATGACCTGGCCGTGAGGGGGGGGCGTTGACCCCGACAATATTTTTCATGTCCCCCTATCCCTTTAACACACACTGCCCCACCTCTCTCTCTCTCTCTCTCTTATATTTTATCTCTTTCGTTTCCTTCCTGTTCCTTTTGCTTATTTTCATTTTCCTGTTGACTTCATTTTCCACAGTATTTTTCTGTTTTTCTCTTTTCCCCCCCCTCCCTCTCCAACATTTACCTCCCACATTTACCTCCCTCCCTCACCCTCCCTCTGCCTCACCCAATAGTTGTGGGATCAATAAGTTGAGTCAGTTTTAAACACAAACACTCAAACTTTTGAGTCCCTCACTCTCTCTTCATTATCTCTTGTCTCTGACTGTATATTTTATATTTCCCTTTCTATTTCTGCCTCTTTCTCTCTCCCTGTCTATATTTCTCAATCGCTGTCACTTTGGTGTCTTCTCCAATTCATTCAGTGCCTCAACTTCTTATTCTACTCAAATCTTCTTCATTCGATTCTTAATTTAGGTTAATATGTTCAGACTTAATGTTGTGATTCGAGTAATTCTTTTCTTTTGTATATTTATGAGGTTAATATTGTTCTAGATCTTTAATTGGGATGTTGATCTTTATCTGATTTGATTAACTGATTGATTTGTTGTTGATGTTCGTTTATACTGGATGTTGATGTTCGTTTATATTGGATGTTGATGTTCGTTTATATTGGATGTTTATTCATGTATAATGGACTGTGCCATTTTAATAATTTCTTCTCTGTTGTTTACACCAGAGGGCACAAATGTTACTCTGGAAGTAAATTTTACTACTGTTGTGGACGAGGGTAAATGATACTGGATTCAAGTGACATAGTTCATGGTCCTTGGTTCTCAAACAAGTCACTGGTGGAAGATTGGTAGTTGATCAGGCCCTGATCCATCGGGAGGCCTGGTCGTGGACCGGGCCGCGGGGGCGTTGATCCCCGGAATAACCTCCAGGTAACCTCCAGGTAACAGATGGGAGACCTGGCCACGTGAGCCATGTCGTCAAGGGTTCTAAAGGAATTTAAGTTGGAAGAACTTAAGCTGTCAGCTAGATTCATCAACATATTACTACAGAGCGGCACTACGCCTCATAAATGGAAAAACGGCAAGTGTGGTAACCATTTACAAAGGGAGATAGGTCCTAGGCTTCAGATTACATATCAGTCGGTCTAACTTTAGTTTACAGCGAACCTCAAAGCAGTTTTACAAAGAGACGTTCTTGCTTTACGAATTTACAAACTTTTTTCTTGACCAAGGTGTTTGAGGCGGAAGACCAAGATAAGAGAATACGATAGTGTGTTGAAGATGGTATCAGATACCAACAGGTTGATGATTCTAAGACCTATGTGCAACAGTTGGGTATCTTTATTGAAACGTTTCGTCTACACAGTAGGTTTCTTCAGTCAAATACAAAGGGAGTGGTTGTAATGAGATAAAGATGATGTAATCAGTCCATCAACCTTAGAGGAAAAGTATTTGAGGTAGTCAGTCCCTCAGCCTGGAGAAGAGTTCAGCTCCATGGCTGAGGGACTGACATCCTCGCATACTTTTTCGCCAAGGTTGAGGGACTGATTAAATCATCTTCATTTCATCACTACACTTGCTGCCTCTGTATATGACTGAAGAAGCCTACTGTGTAGACGAAACATTTCAATAAGGACTTTAATAACGTTCCACACAGGAGATTAAGGACGTAACCGTAAATATAGATTGGACGGGTACACAGTGGGTGTGAATGAGATCTTCCTGGAGTCAAACTCACACCCACTGCAGTTAGACCTGTCTTAAGTACAGTGCTCCTTCATTCTTGACGTTCGTGTAGTTCGTGTTGATGAGGCCCTGATCCACCGGGAGGCCTGGTCGTGGACCGGGCCGCGGGGCGTTGATCCCCGGAATAACCTCCATGTAGACTCCAGGCAGGTCTAAGACTGTCAGATCTAAGTAGTTTGTTTCTCTCTAAAGGAGTTGCTTAGATTTAGTAATTAATGATGTAATGTGTGTCTAAGCGAAGGTGTTTGTGTGCGAAGATGACCTTATATTTTGTCCATCTGTTATCACTGTTATTGTGGAGGATAACACTGTTTTGTTCATCTGTTATCACTGTTATTGTGGAGGATAACACTGTTTTGTTCATCTGTTATCACTGTTATTGTGGAGGATAACACTGTTTTGTTCATCTGTTATCACTTATTGTGGAGGATAACACTGTTTTGTTCATCTGTTATCACTTATTGTGGAGGATAACACTGTTTTGTTCATCTGTTATCACTTATTGTGGAGGATAACACTGTTTTGTTCATCTGTTATCACTTATTGTGGAGGATAACACTGTTTTGTTCATCTGTTATCAATGGTGGGAGGATAACACTGGCGTTGTTCATGTTATCACTGTTATTGTGGGTGGCTGGGTTTCCATGGCAACAGGATTGCGCATCTCTCCTCTCCTGGAAATGCTGCTGCTGCTGCTGCTGCTGCTGCTGCTGCTGTTGCTGTTGCTGTTGCTGCTGCTGCTGCTGCTGCTGCTGCTGCTGCTGCTGCTGCTGCTGCTGTTGCTGCTGCTGCTGCTGCTGCTGCTGCTGCTGCTGCTGCTGCTGTTGCTGTTGCTGCTGCTGTTGCTGTTGCTGCTGCTGCTGCTGCTGCTGCTGCTGCTGCTGCTGCTGCTGCTGCTGTGCTGCTGTAATTAACAGCAGCGTCAACTGAATTTACCTGACAAAAAGAGGATAAAAGTCGTGACGCCTTGGGTGACATGACTCGCTTGCACCTGCTGAAGAGGACCTCAACTGGAGGTCGGAACGTGCAGTGAGATTTGATTTCCTCGTTCTGTTTACATTTGGGTTCCTGTCTCTCGTACATACATACATACGTACGCATACATATATACGCATACATACAAGAGGCGGGCCAGTGTACACAATCACGAACATAAGTGACTTGAAATAGTCAATATTTATACTATGTAGAATGTTTTGTTGTAAATGTTATATCGTGGGATTATTATTGTTTACGTTTATAAGGTCAGAGTTGAGGTAAACAATGATTCTCTCATTGTCCTCATTCATTATGTGTCTGACCACAAGTACTAACTACCACCAACACCAGTTATCACCACCACCACCACCACCACCACCACACAGTTGACCACTAACCACCACCACTCACCAGCAGCAGCAGCATCAGTAACCGGCACCACACTACAAACACTAACCAGCACCACCACAATAACCGCCACACCAACACCACAACACTAACCACCACCCACTAGCACCAGCAACACCACTAAACACCACCACCACACTAGCACCACCAGCACAGCTTGGCTGTGCTGGTGGTGCAACAGCTTTAAGTTTCCAACCAAGAGAGGAGTGTTGAGTTGTGAGATGACACTCATATTTCTCTCTCTCTCTCTCTCTCTCTCTCTCTCTCTCTCTCTCTCTCTCTCTCTCTCTCTCTCTCTCTCTCTCTCTTCTCTCTCTCTCTCTCTTTCTGAGCTGAGGGAGTGATGGAAGGATAAAGGCGGAGGTATTACTTCTTTATAATCCCATGGCTACCTGTCCCTCCATCACCCTTCTCCTTCCAAGCCTCTTCCATCACCCTCCCTACCAGCCTCCTCCATCACCCTACCAGCCTCTTCCATCACCCTACCACCCTCCTCCATCACCCTACCAGCCTCTTCCATCACCCTACCACCCTCCGCCTATCACCCTACCAGCCTCTTCCATCACCCTACCTCCCAACCTCCTCCATCACCCTCCACCTCCTCCATCACCCTCCCTCTCTCCCACAGCCTCCTCCATCACCACTCTCTCCCTTCCCAGCCCCCTACTCTTCCTCCCGCTCTTCACCGGCATCCTCCACCCTGCCTGTCTCCCTCCAACAGTCTCCATCACCTTACCCGTCACCCTTCACCCTGCCCCTCCTTCACCCTGCCCCTCCTTCACCCTGCCCCTCCTTCACCCTGTCCCTCCTTCACCCTGCCCCTCTCTCACCTTGCCCTTCCTTCACCCTGCCCCTGCTTCACCCTGCCCCGCCTTCACCCTGTCCCTCCTTTACCCTGTCCCTCCTTCACCCTGCCCCTCCTTCACCCTGTCCCTCCTTCACCCTGCCCCTCCTTCACCCTGCCCCTCCTTCATCCCTGTCCCTCCTCACCTGCCCCTCCTTCCCTGCCCCTCCTTCACCTGCCCTCCCTCCCTGCCCCTCCCTCACCTGCCCCTCCTTCACCCTGCCCCTCCTTACCCGTCCCTTCCTTCACCCTGCCCCTCCTTCCCCTGTCCCCTCCTTCACCCTGTCCCCTCCTTCACCCTGTCCCTCCTTTCACCCTGCCCCTCCTTCACCCTGCCCCTCCTTCACCCTGTCCCCTCCTTCACCCTGCCCCTCCTTCACCCTGCCCCTCCTTCACCCTGCCCCTCCTTCACCCTGTCCCCTCCTTCACCCTGCCCTCCTTCACCCTGCCCCTCCCTCACCCTGCCCCTCCCTCACCCTGCCCCTCCCTCACCCTGCCCCTCCTTCACCCTGCCCCTCCTTCACCCTGCCCTTCCTTCACCCTGCCCCTCCTTCACCCTGCCCCTCCTTCACCCTGCCCCTTCTTCACCCTTCTCCCTAATTCCCTTCATTCCTTTTCTACTTTCTCCTCATACTTCACTCTTACCCTCCTCTTTCTCTCCTTTTCCCAGTTTTCGCTTCTGTCTACCCTATCTCCCTCTCTCTACCGCCCCAACAGTTGCAGCGGCATCTCCCCTGTATTGATCAGTCTCTCCCTGCAAGCTAGCTTTGTTAGTCTCCTCTCTCTCTCTCTCTCTCTCTCTCTCTCTCTCTCTCTCTCCTCTGGTCGTCTCCTTCTCTCCTCCTCCCCCCTCTCTCTCTCTCTCTCTCTCTCTCTCTCTAGGCCCTGTGCCATTGATGTCATCCTCCCTTCCTCCCCTTCTCTCCCCTCTCCCCCTCTCTCTCTCTTCTCTCCATCTCTTCTCTTCCTCTCTCCATCTCTTCTTCCTCCTCCATGTTTTCCTATCCCTCCTCCTCCCTTCTAACTTTCTCTTCCATTTTCTACTTCCATTCCTTCCATTCCTATGCTCTCCATTTTTCCTTCCTCCATCGCCTTCTATTTGCTCACTTCCCTTCTTATTACATTCAGTTCATTCCACGGTCTTATTCCAGTTGTCTTCTTCCATCTCTTTATTGGGGCAGACTGCCTCTGTGTAGTAGAGCTAGGTTAGATTGTTTCACAGGTACGGTACAGGCACGGTACTATATGGTACAGTTGGGCTATTTGTTTCCATTTTTGAGTGTGGGGTGAGGGGAGTCCGTTTGTTGGTGAGATGCTGAGGGCGTACGATTCTTTGCTCAGCTGGATGCTGTTCCCTTTGCGTCTCATTTGTGACATCCACGCAGCATTTTGCGTTGCCATTCTTTCGTGTCACCTGACCTGTGGGGGATCACTTTTTGTCCCGTTGGCCAGCCTGTTCTGTGTGTGCGCTGTTTCCCGTTGGTGCTTGTGTTACCGCCCTGCATCCTCTGTATTTCGTGCTGCAGCATTGTTTTACTCTTCGCATATCACTGTCCTCATCCTGCGTCACTGTGTGTGGGGGGCGGGTCACTTGTGTACGTGGTCTGCATGTGTGGTTCGCAGCAGTTGTACAACTGTCTTGGTGTGTGACTACTACCGGCCCACTGCCCACCTGTGATGCCGCCTTCAGCTGCTGCACATCTCTCACCCCTCCACTATCCTAGTGTCCATCTTCCTGCCTTTGCTGCGGACGGATCAAAGCTGAGGGACTGATTTGTAAAAGTTAGATTGTAATGAATTTAGACAGTACGTACACACACACACACACACACACACACACACACACACACACATACACGTACGTACGTACGTACACGTGGGGATCAGTATTTCTCGCCTCTATCTCAGTTGTAAGAAAGTTTTGTAGTTTGTGAGGCTGAGAGGTGAGAGACGCTGACAGCCACAGCAGACTACCCTCGCTGCTCTCACACTCTGCCTTCTAATCCCCCCCCTTCCCTTCCCTCTCTCCTGTTTTTATCCGTTTTCGCTCCTCTCCCTCTTTTTTTGCTCTCCCCTTCGCCTGTGTTCTCTCGTCCCCCTCTACTCTTTCCATTCCCCTCTCTCTCTCTCTCTCTCTCTCTCTCTCTCTCTCTCTCTCTCTCTCTCTCTCTCTCTCTCTCTCTCTCTCCCCACTTCCTTCTGCAGGTGGCACTGCAACATCCGGTGCGGGAGATGAGTAAGCATCTTCACCCCTCACACGTGTGCTGACTCAACGATACTCATGACTCCCCCCAGGGCATTACCCCCCCCACCACACACACACATAATCATTGCTGTTGCTGTCTATAACAACAACCATGATATCACTGTGTCAGTGAAACATTCTTCTGTGACAATAAAGCCTGTTGGCTTGTGTTTGTGACAGTGAAATTTGTGTTGGTCACCGTTTCTGAAGCAGTGGAACTGTTGGTCACTGTTTCTGAAACAGTGGAAACTTAAAAATATGGCTTGGCAGACTTTCCTTGACGTCCTCTTAGAACTTCAGGTATGTGCTTCAGATGTCACCTATCTTGAGGGATGACTGACGTCTCTCTTTGGTTTAAATCTCTCTTGTTAGGAAGTAAATTGTCAGAGGTTAGTACTGTAGGATCAGAACCCCTGCTGATAGCATGTGTGTTTCCCCAGGGCAGCATCTTGGGTCCCCTGGTATTTCTGAGTTGTGTAAGTGACACTCGTATCAGTTGCTCTCCATGTGCCGTCCCGGGAGCTGGAGTCTTGCAACAAGTGGACACTAGGTAAAGTATCGGTACAGTTGGGATAAACAGAGGCAGAAATGGTAAAGTGTAAATAATTGAGAGATATATAGCGAGGATATCTTGTCAAGAATAACTTCAGTAAAGACTCGTGTCATACCCTGTGATGCGAGGATCTCATCTCAAGAATACCTTCATGCCATACCCTGTGATCCATACATGTCAGGAGAATTAGTAGTAAACAGTGTGGTGAATACAAAGTGCCGGGCTCGTGTGTAGACAAGCAGGGAGAGAGAGGAGAGAGAAAGAGAGATAGATCCACTACTATGTGAGACGGACTGCCAGTGTCTTGACGTTCCTTAGATATAGACAGGTACAGTTCCTTGCTGCTTGAGGCTCACAGGGCTCACTGTCTACCTGTTCTAGAATGTCTGTTGTTGAGTTTCACGTCCAGCTTAAACTGCTGCTGCTACTGCTGCCAAACTGTAACTCAAGCTTAATGGGTGTATTATTTGTATACATCACCGCGCCCTCTATTTTCATCACCCCAGCTCCTTAGCCTCCGCCATAACCTAAGCCTCCGCCTCCATCATCCCAGAATAAAATCATGGTATTCAAGCTGGACCTGGTCCAGGAAGGCCGCGTAAGACATTAAGTTGTATAAAGGTGCTACCAACCATGATCCTTTTCAAATCACTTGTTCTCTCTAGGCTGGAATACTGCTGTACATTAACATCTCCATTCAAAGCAGGTGAAATCGCAGATCTAGAGAGTGTACAGAGATCCTTTACTGCACGTATAAGTTCTGTCAAGCACCTTAACTACTGGGAACGCTTGGAAGCACTTGACTTGTACTCGTTGGAACGCAGGAGGGAGAGATGTATCATAATCTACACTTGGAAAATCTTGGAAGGAATGGTCCCAAATCTGCACACAGAAATCACTCCCTACCCCCGGAACTCTCTCCAGGTCTCCAGGTAAACTCCTACGAAAGTAAAAGACTGGGCAGGCGATGCAAAATGCCCCCAATAAAAAGTAGGGGCGCCATTGGTACACTAAGAGAAAACACCATAAGTGTCCGGGGCCCAAAACTGTTCAACAGCTCCCATCAAGCATTAGGGGAATTGCCAATAAACCCCTGGCTGCCTTCAAGAGAGAGCTGGACAGATACCTAAAGTCAGTGCCGGATCAGCCGGGCTGTGGCTCGTACGTTGGACTGCGTGCGGCCAGCAGTAACAGCCTGGTTGATCAGGCCCTGATCCATCGGGAGGCCTGGTCATGGACCGGGCCGCGGGGGCGTTGATCCCCGGAATAACCTCCAGGTAACCTCCAGGTAACCAGTGTCCACTGTATCCTGCTGTCAGTGTTGTCATGGTTGATAACCAAAGCTAGTTAGTTCTCTCCTGTTCTTCCTTCTATCCCCCTGTCTTCCCTTCTATCTTCCCCTCCTATCCTCCTATCTATTACGGTGGCCCGTGGCCTGGTAGGCATAGCTCTCGCTTCACACGATGAGGGTCCGTAGTTCGATTCCCGGCAGAAAGGGTGGAAACATTGGGCGTGTTTCATTACATCTGTTGTTCCTGTTAAACCATCAGTAAAATGGGTACCTGGGTGTTAGTGGACTGGTGTGGGTCGCATCCTGGGACAAAACTGACCTAATTTGCCCGATATGCTCTGGATAACAAGGGGCTTTCTATATAGCAGTGTGTCATTGTGTCAGCTATGGTCTGTATACCTTGTACATGTACTGGTAGAAATAAAATATTATTTTCCCTTCTATCCTCCTATCTTCCCTTCTATCCTCTATCTTCCCTTCTATCCTCTATCTTCCCTTCTATCCTCCTATCTTCCCTTCTATCCTCCTATCTTCCCTTCTATCCTCTATCTTCCCTTCTATCCTCTATCTTCCCTTCTATCCTCTATCTTCCCTTCTATCTTCTTCCTATCTATCCCTTCTTCATTCTTTTATCTTCCCTTCTATCCTCTATCTTCCCTTCTATCCTCTATCTTCCCTTCTATCCTCTATCTTCCCTTCTATCCTCTATCTTCCCTTCTATCCTCTATCTTCCCTTCTATCCTCCTATCTTCCCTTTTATTCTTTTATCTTCCCTTCTATCCTCTATCTTCCCTTCTATCCTCTATCTTCCCTTCTATCCTCTATCTTCCCTTTATCCTCTATCTTCCCTTCTATCCTCTATCTTCCCTTCTATCCTCTATCTTCCCTTCTATCCTCTATCTTCCCTTCTATCCTCCTATCTTCCCTTTTATTTTTTATCTTCCCTTCTATCCTCTATCTTCCCTTCTATCCTCTATCTTCCCTTCTATCCTCTATCTTCCCTTCTATCCTCTATCTTCCCTTCTATCCTCTATCTTCCCTTCTATCCTCCTATCTTCCCTTTTATTCTTTATCTTCCCTTCTATCCTCTATCTTCCTTCTATCCTCTATCTCCTTCTATCTCCTATCTTCCCTTCTATTCTCTATCTTCCCTTCTATCCTCTATCTTCCCTTCTATCCTCTATCTTCCCTTCTATCCTCTATCTTCCCTTCTATCCTCTATCTTCCCTTCTATCCTCTATCTTCCCTTCTATCCTCTATCTTCCCTTCTATCCTCTATCTTCCCTTCTATCCTCTATCTTCCCTTCTATCCTCTATCTTCCCTTCTATCCTCTATCTTCCCTTCTATCCTCTATCTTCCCTTCTATCCTCTATCTTCCCTTCTATCCTCTATCTTCCCTTCTATCCTCTATCTTCCCTTCTATCCTCTATCTTCCCTTCTATCCTCTATCTTCCCTTCTATCCTCTATCTTCCCTTCTATCCTCTATCTTCCCTTCTATCCTCTATCTTCCCTTCTATCCTCTATCTTCCCTTCTATCCTCTATCTTCCCTTCTATCCTCTATCTTCCCTTCTATCCTCTATCTTCCCTTCTATCCTCTATCTTCCTTCTATCCTCTTCTTCCTTCTATCCTCTATCTTCCCTTCTATCCTCTATCTTCCCTTCTATCCTCTATCTTCCCTTCTATCCTCTCTTCCCTTCTATCCTCTCTTTCCTTATCTTCCCTTCTATCTCTATCTTCCCTTCTATCCTCTATCTTCCCTTCTATCCTCTATCTTCCCTTCTATCCTCTATCTTCCCTTCTATCCTCTATTTCCTTCTATCCTTATTCCCTTCTATCCTCTATCTTCCTTCTATCCTCTATCTTCCCTTCTATCCTCTATTCCCTTCTATCCTCTATCTCCCTTCTATCCTCTATCTTCCCTTCTATCCTCCTATCTTCCCTTCTATCCTCTATCTTCCCTTCTATCCTCTATCTTCCCTTCTATCCTCTATCTTCCCTTCTATCCTCTATCTTCCCTTCTATCCTCTCTTCCCTTCTATCCTCTATCTTCCTTCTATCCTCTATCTTCCTTCTATCTCTCTTTCCCTTCTATCCTCTATCTTCCCTTCTATCCTCTATCTTCCCTTCTATCCTCTCTTCCCTTCTATCCTCTATCTTCCCTTCTATCCTCTATCTTCCCTTCTATCCTCTATCTTCCCTTCTATCCTCCTATCTTCCCTTCTATCCTCTATCTTCCCTTCTATCCTCTATCTTCCCTTCTATCCTCTATCTTCCCTTCTATCCTCTCTTCCCTTCTATCCTCTATCTTCCCTTCTATCCTCTATCTTCCCTTCTATCCTCTATCTTCCCTTTTATTCTTTTATCTTCCCTTCTATCCTCTATTTTCTCTTCTATCCTCTATCTTCCCTTCTATCCTCTATCTTCCCTTCTATCCTCTATCTTTCCTTCTATCCTCTATCTTCCCTTCTATCCTCTATCTTCCCTTCTATCCTCTATCTTCCCTTCTATCCTCTATCTTCCCTTCTATCCTCTATCTTCCCTTCTATCCTCTATCTTCCCTTCTATCCTCTATCTTCCCTTCTATCCTCTATCTTCCCTTCTATCCTCTATCTTCCCTTCTATCCTCTATCTTCCCTTCTATCCTCTATCTTCCCTTCTATCCTCTATCTTCCCTTCTATCCTCCTATCTTCCCTTTTATTCTTTTATCTTCCCTTCTATCCTCTATCTTCCCTTCTATCCTCTATCTTCCCTTCTATCCTCTATCTTCCCTTCTATCCTCTATCTTCCCTTCTATCCTCTATCTTCCCTTCTATCCTCTATCTTCCCTTCTATCCTCTATCTTCCCTTCTATCCTCTATCTTCCCTTCTATCCTCTATCTTCCCTTCTATCCTCTATCTTCCCTTCTATCCTCTATCTTCCCTTCTATCCTCCTATCTTCCCTTTATCTTTATCTTCCCTTCTATCCTCTATCTTCCCTTCTATCCTCTATCTTCCCTTCTATCCTCTATCTTCCCTTCTATCCTCTATCTTCCCTTCTATCCTCTATCTTCCCTTCTATCCTCTATCTTCCCTTCTATCCTCTCTTCCCTTCTATCCTCTATCTTCCCTTCTATCCTCTATCTTCCCTTCTATCCCTATCTTCCCTTCTATCCTCCTATCTTCCCTTCTATCCTCCTATCTTCCCTTTTATTCTTTTATCTTCCCTTCTATCTTGGCCGCTGCCTGGCCCGGTCCATCAGCGGGGTCCTGGTTTCACACTGATGACCTCTGTGATGGTGACTGCAGTGGTGGTGTTGCATTTGCATAATCTTATATTCATATAAGTCACTGTTTTGCCTCTGTTTACATGTGTGTGTGTGTGTGTGTGTGTGTGTGTGTGTGTGTGTGTGTGTACTCACCTATTTGTACTCACCTATTTGTGGTTGCAGGGGTCGAGTCTTAGCTCCTGGCCCCGCCTCTTCACCGGTTGCTACTGGGCCCTCTCTCTCCCCGCTCCATGAGCTTTATCAAACCTCGTCTTAAAACTGTGTATAGTTCCTGCCTCCACTACGTCATTTTCTAGGCTATTCCACTGCCTTACAACTCTGTGACTGAAGAAATACTTCCTAATATCTCTCTGACTCATTTGTGTCTTCAACTTCCAATTCTGGCCTCTTGTTTCTGTGTCCCCTCCCTGGAACATCCTGTCTTTGTCCACCTTGTCTATTCCACGCAGTATTTTATATGTCGTTATCATGTCTCCCCTGACCCTCCTGTCCTCCAGTGTCGTCAGGCCGATTTCCCTTTATCTATCTTCATAGGACATTCCCCTTAGCTCTGGAACTAACCTTGTCGCAAACCTTTGTACTTTCTCTAGTTTCTTGACGTGCTTTATCAAGTGCGGGTTCCAAACAGGTGCTGCATACTCCAGTATGGGCCTGACATACACGGTGTACAGTGTCTTGAACGATTCCTTACTAAGGTATCGGAATGCTGTTCTCAGGTTTGCCAGGCGCCCATATGCTGCAGCAGTTATCTGATTGATGTGTGCTTCCGGAGACATGCTCGGTGTTATACTCACCCCAAGATCTTTCTCCTTGAGTGAGGTTTGCAGTCTTTGGCCACCTAGCCTATACTCTGTGGTCTTCTGTGCCCTTCCCCTATCTTCATGACTTTGCATTTGGCAGGATTAAATTCGAGAAGCCATTTGCTGGACCAGGTGTCCAGTCTGTCCAGGTCTCTTTGAAGTCCTGCCTGGTCCTCATCAGATTTAATTCTCCTCATTAACTTCACATCATCTGCAAACAGGGACACTTCTGAGTCTAACCCTTCCATCATGTTCACATATACCAAAAATAGCACTGGTCCTAGGACCGACCCCTGTGGGACCCCGCTCGTCACAGGTGCCCATTGTGATACATCATTACGTACCATGACTCGTTGTTGCTTCCCTGTCAGGTATTCTCTGATCCATTGCAGTGCCCTTCCTGTTATATGCGCCTGATGCTCTAGCTTCTGCACTAATCTCTTGTGAGGAACTGTGTCAAAGGCCTTCTTGCAGTCCAAGAAGATGCAATCAACCCACCCCTCTCTCTCGTGTCTTACTTCTGTTATTTTATCATAAAACTCCAGAAGGTTTGTGACACAGGATTTGCCTTCCATGAATCCGTGTTGGTTGACATTTATACTCTTGTTCCGTTCCAGGTGCTCCACCACTCTCCTCCTGATAATCTTCTCCATAACTTTGCATACTGTACACGTCAATGACACAGGTCTATAGTTTAGTGCCTCTTTTTCTGTCTCCTTGTGTCTCCTGACTCCTTGTCTGTGTGTGTGTGTGTGTGTGTGTGTGTGTGTGGTGTGTGTGTGTGTGTGTGTGTGTGTGTGTGTTTTGGTTAGGACCCCTATATCTCTATCTTGTTTTTACGATTTTATCTGATAATTTTTTCGCTCTTTTGGCTACTGTGGGAGAGAGAGAGAGAACGAGAACGAGAGAGAGAACTAGTAGAGGTGTTTGTATTGGTGTATTCATAACTTTAAGGGGGTCGAGTCTGCATTATCAACAAGCTTTACTTGCTGATCAAATATGGTTGAAACATGTAGAATATTAATGTTCTGTATAACATTGAACAGAGAGAGCTGTGCATGTCACTTGCTCTGTGAACCTTCACCTGGTAATAGTTGAACAGGGGATGAAATTTGAAAGTAGTTGAATAAGACATTCTGGAGTTATGGACGAAAATCTTAGTTGGGATGGGAAAACTGCAGCTGACAGATGACCGACTCTGGCATCATGCCGTGCAGTATTTAAGGCTCTGTTCAGCTCACGAAATTTTGAGCGATAAAAATCCGTTTTCACTATTTTTCATTTTTTCCCCACTTGTATTACAGTCCTCTGAGGGAAAAAAATATTTTTAAGATAGTACAATTAGGTAAAAATTCCAACAAACAGAAACTGAAGTGAATGGTGACTGTCCTAGGTGTAAAATGTACTAGCCATTAAATAGTAACATTAACTATCGTGGTTACTGACACTGTTCAGAAGAGGTAGTTCATACTTGATATAGATTAAATGATAATCAAAATTTCACACAATTTTACACACAAAATGGTTAAATCTGCTCCAACCAACTTGAAATTCATTCTCCCTGTTTCAGAGGCATTTATTTACGAAGGTTTGAAGATTTTAGAGTTGGCTTGATGGGAATGTGGTCAATATCTTTGGTTACAGGGCACCTGCACATGCCAGTTGTTCCTAGAATCTAGTCATTATTACCTTACACAAGCTTCCAAAATTTGACTCCGATTGGATGATGGGTTCTCGAGTTTTGAACGAAATCGAAAACGGCGAGGGGAAGAACATCAGGCAGTCAGTTTTGTCTCGGGTGATAGCTGTGTATGGAGGCTGTCAGCAACACCTCACCGTTAAGGTTAATCAACATGCTGACACCCATGTGACTCACCCATCTTTCTAATTTTGAACTGTTCTCTTAGGTACCGGTGTCTCGCCTCTAGTGCCATCTGTTCCTGTCATCTCAAGTCTTCTGTGTATTTTGCATATCACTATCATGTCTCCTCTGATCCTTCTACCTAATGTCCTCATTCTCTTCTGAAGTCCTTTGTGTATTTTGCATATCATTATCGTGTCTTCTCTGATCCTTCTACCTAATGTCCTCATTCTCTTCTGAAGTCCTTTGTGTATTTTGTATATCATTATAGAGTCTCCTCTGATTCTTCCATATATTGTCGTCAGTTCCTTTAACCTCTTCTGGGTACGTGGTTGCCCTTAATCTTCCCCCACTTCATTTATTATTACATATTCGTCTCGTTTATTAACTTTAATTCCAGTATTACCTCGACCATTACTTCTCCACTTCCTTCTTCCTATCTGTGTTCCGTCCCTGTCCCCCTCTCTGTATACTGGCTCCCTCATCTTCGTGTGTTAGTGTGTCTAGTTAATGGTCCAAGTCAGACCGAAACGTCTTAAGTTTCTGTCTGCTATGTGCTGGTTATTTATGTTTTGTGTTAACTTCAGTTCCAGTTCCCTCTCTGTGGACTTCACTGAGGAATTCTCTCATCCCTGCCGTGGTTTCCTCTCCTGAAACCTGGTTTCTCCTGTATACCTCCTGTTGTTGTTCGCTCTGCGGTGAGTCTGTCACTAGCAGTCAGAGGCCTCTCATACTCCAATACTTCACCTTCATCAGAAGCACTTATGATCTAAATTAAATTCAGTCTTGTTTGCTCGTCTCTTCCTCTTATGCGCATCCTATGTTGGTACTTTTCTAATACCAGGGTTGTAGTGTGGTGTTGGTGTGGTGGTATGGTGATGGTGTTGGTGGGGTGTTGGTGGTGTGGTGGTGGTGATTGTGGTATGGTGGTGTGGTGATGGTGTTGGTGGTATGGTGGTGGTGTTGGTGGTATGGTGGTTATGGTGGTGTAGTGATGGTGTTGGTGGTATGGTGGTGTTGGCGGTGGTACACAAAAAGCCACACTGGGTGAGGTTGACAACAGAGGCAAGAGATGGCGCTGGCTTCCATGTATTGATTACTGCCGTTCATTCTCTGCCTTTCTCCTCCTCTTCCTCTTTCTCCTCCTCCTCCCTTTTCTCCTGTTCTCTTCCTTTTCCTCTTCCCATCCTCCTCTTCTGCTTGCAATACTGCTGTTGCTTCCGTTGTATTACTGTTGTTGCCACACTTTTGTTGCAGCTGTTGGTCCTGCAGCAGCTGTTTCTTTGCCGGGGTGGTGATGCAACCGCTGTTTTTTTTTTACTGCTGTTCTGCAAAACAGCCTTTACCTCCCCCCCCTCCCTCTGCGGTGCTGTTAGCGCTGTTGATTAAGACACCTGTGTAACACCTGAGTGTCTTTATTGATGAATGACACACATGCAACACCTGGGTGTGTGTATTGATGAATAAGACACACGTGCAACATCTGGGTGTCTTAATTACCTAAACGTTTCGCGTGTACAAGAAATTTCTCCCGACCAATATAACAGTGAAGAAAATTTTGTGTCTGTTTCTTGAGAGAGATTGAACGGGCACCTAAGTAACCCTGTCTTCTAATAACAAGTTCATTTTTCCACTATAATCTACCTTGTCTATAATTACTATCACATTTGATTTGTCTGTTTCGTAAGGTGAAGTCCAGGATCTTTCCTTAATTCATGGTATAACTTAACAAATCTTGAGGACAATTCTTGTAGAGGTGTGAACTTTGCTCACACCTCTAACTTAAATCTTGAGAATTGTGTGTAGGGTGAGCAAGTCACACCTTACAAGAATTGTCCTCAGAGATTTTAAGTTATACCATGAATTAAGGAAAGATCCTGGACTTCACCTTACGAAACAGACAAATCAAATGTGATAGTAATTATAGACAAGGTAGATTATAGTGGAAAAATTAACTTGTTATTAGAAGACAGGGTTACTTAGGTGCCCGTTAAATGTCTTCTCGTTATCCAAGAATGTGCAGTCCACTTACCTCTCTCCTTCGCTTCACTTCTCTTATTTTATTATATAACTCGAGCAAGTTTGTGAAAGAAGACTTGTCTACTGTGAACCTCTGCTGGTTATTGTTTGTGTAATTACTTGTGTGTGTTCCACTATAATTCTGGTGATTTCCTCATTACCTTGCATGGTATGTCATGGTGCTGCAGTTACTGCTGGTACCGCTGCTGCTTCACGATGCGTACTGTTAACTTAGAGGTTTTATTTAATGCTTCTTGTGTGTTTCCTTAAATATTGGTTGTACATTTGTACATTCCCAGTCTTCCAGGTGTCTGGCAGCTGTCCCACGCCTGTTAACTTGTTGTAGATGGAAGTTAGTGGTTGAGAGAGTGCTTCTGCTGCTCCTCACAGCATCCATGTTAACACCTAGCCTTGGATCTGCCTAGCTTACTCAAGAATTTTTCACCTCGGTCTGGAGTTTTATGACTGATCGCGGGTTCTATCCTCGCCCGTAGTATGTTTATTTTTTTCACCTCTTCTTTTAGTGTGTAGCGTGGTTTAGAGAGACGTGAACAAACACTAGGACAGTATCTTTTAATGTTTATTCCAGCGTAGTGTCAGGTCACTGGTAGTATATCCGGGAATACAATAACTGTCGAAACTCATCAAAGGTATATCGAAGATATATTATTCTTCATTGACTCTAGTGTTGTTTCTACTGTCGACATCTTTAGCTCGTCTGTTCGGTTCCTCACGGACTTCCATCTGTTGGTACTGCTGAACTCGTTTCCTTCCTTCAGTTTTCTTACCTGGTCTATTACCGTTGTTTTCAGGTGTTGCTGTAAAGATTTGGTTCACACTTACAGGTCTCTCTCTCTCTCTCTCTCTCTCTCTCTCTCTCTCTCTCTCTCTCTCTCTCTCTCTCTCTCTCTCTCTCTCTCTCTCTCTCTCTCTCTCTCTCTCTCTTCTTCCTGTTATTAATTTCTAGTTTCCCTTCATCCTCCACCTGATAAAGGGGGGGGGGGTGTAATTTGTTTGATCTGGGAAAGGACAGGGCATCTCTAATTCTGTGGATCAAGAGCCCTTCTCCAGCACCAAAGGGGAAAGGTAGGGGAAATATGGGCACTGTTGGGGGGAGAGAGAGAGAGAGAGAGAGAGAGAGAGAGAGAGAGAGAGAGAGAGAGAGAGAGAGAGTTTATTTGTTGATGACTATCAAACAGTGTATTACAGGGAAAGTGTTTTAACACGTGTTTAACAGAGATGGAGAAGAGATAAGTATATTATGAACTGAGAAGAGACGAGAGGAACTGAGAAGAGACGAGAGGAACTGAGAAGAGACGAGAGGAACTGAGAAGAGACGAGAGGAACTGACAAGAGACGACAGGAACTGACAAGAGACGACAGGAACTGACAAGAGACGAGAGGAACTGACAAGAGACGAGAGGAACCGAGAAGCGGACAAGAGGAACTGACAAGAGGACAAGAGGAACTGACAAGAGGAACTGAGAAGCGGACAAGAGGGACCGCAGAAAATATTAAGACGTCATAAGAGAGGATCTAAGAAGAGATATTTCTCACTCCAGATTTTACCACTAAGGTAGTTTATTGTGCACCACAGATTCATCCTGTGGATGTTAATGCCATAGGCCTGCTAACTAGGCCCCCAAGAGGGGTAACAAGAATACATCTGGACTTATATCTACAGTTCACTTATCTGTTACAAGCATATTTAGGAAATTTGCTTGATACATCTGGTATCTTATTTTCATTAATAAGATATCTTGACATGTCACATAGGTTATTATGCTATCTCTATACTTCTTAATAGGTGAACAATTAAGCATATAGTGTTCAAGATAGTGACCATAGTGCTGACCACATAACTTTGTATTTAATTTGAACATCGTCTGTGTGTCTCATAATGTTAGAAGTACTTGTAACCAAGCCTAAGCCTGGCTACCATAACATCAGACTGTCAGAAGTACTTGTAACCAAGCCTAAGCCTGGCTACCATAACATCAGACTGTCAGAAGTACTTGTAACCAAGCCTAACCCTGGCTACCATAACATCAGACTGTCAGAAGTACTTGTAACCAAGCCTAAGCCTGGCTACCATAACATCAGACTGTCAGAAGTACTTGTAACCAAGCCTAACCCTGGCTACCATAACATCAGACTGTCAGAAGTACTTGTAACCAAGCCTAACCCTGGCTACCATAACATCAGACTGTCAGAAGTACTTGTAACCAAGCCTAAGCCTGGCTACCATAACATCAGACTGTCAGAAGTACTTGTAACCAAGCCTAAGCCTGGCTACCATAACATCAGACTGTCAGAAGTACTTGTAACCAAGCCTAAGCCTGGCTACCATAACATCAGACTGTCAGAAGTACTTGTAACCAAGCCTAAGCCTGGCTACCATAACATCAGACTGTCAGAAGTACTTGTAACCAAGCCTAACCCTGGCTACCATAACATCAGACTGTCAGAAGTACTTGTAACCAAGCCTAAGCCTGGCTACCATAACATCAGACTGTCAGAAGTACTTGTAACCAAGCCTAACCCTGGGTACCATAACATCAGACTGTCAGAAGTACTTGTAACCAAGCCTAACCCCTGGCTACCATAACATCAGACTGTCAGAAGTACTTGTAACCAAGCCTAAGCCTGGCTACCATAACATCAGACTGTCAGAAGTACTTGTAACCAAGCCTAACCCTGGCTACCATAACATCAGACTGTCAGAAGTACTTGTAACCAAGCCTAAGCCTGGCTACCATAACATCAGACTGTCAGAAGTACTTGTAACCAAGCCTAACCCTGGCTACCATAACATCAGACTGTCAGAAGCACTTGTAACCAAGCCTAAGCCTGGCTACCATAACATCAGACTGTCAGAAGTACTTGTAACCAAGCCTAACCCTGGCTACCATAACATCAGACTGTCAGAAGTACTTGTAACCAAGCCTAACCCTGGCTACCATAACATCAGACTGTCAGAAGCACTTGTAACCAAGCCTAAGCCTGGCTACCATAACATCAGACTGTCAGAAGTACTTGTAACCAAGCCTAACCTGGCTACCATAACATCAGACTGTCAGAAGTACTTGTAACCAAGCCTAACCCTGGCTACCATAACATCAGACTGTCAGAAGCACTTGTAACCAAGCCTAAGCCTGGCTACCATAACATCAGACTGTCAGAAGCACTTGTAACCAAGCCTAAGCCTGGCTACCATAACATCAGACTGTCAGAAATGCCTTTAACCAAGCCTGAGCCTGGCTACTACAACATCAGTCAGTCTGTTTACATTTCAGGTTGTGCCATACGTTGTATGGAGCAACCTGAAATGCGAGTAGGTCTATCAACCACGTTCATGTTATCACAGTGGGTGATAGACCTACTCAGGCTTGTAACTGCATTGTTATGTCATTCACTTTCAATATTTATGTTTGTCCTGAGTCATATTCTACACCTTCCTTCATGGCAACTTTCTTTGGCTAGCTTATCAACTTTGTCATGGAGGAGGAGTTCAGTGTTTGATGGAAGACATAAAAATTATACATGAATTCATTTCTCTGATTTTCTGAATAGCTAAACCCGGCAACTTTTTGGTCTGTGAATAAGAGTGTTTCTTGGATACAAGAGTTCCAAGGGAACTTTTGTATTGAAGGGCACTCTTTTATCCAAGGGATTCTCTTATTCAAGGGATTATCTTATTCAAGGGATTATCTTACTTTGTATCCAAGGGACACTATTATCCAGGGGGACTCTCTTATCCAGGGGACTCTCTTATCCAGGGGACTCTCTTATCCAGGGGACTCTCTTATCCAGGGGACTCTCTTATCCAGGGGACTCTTATCCAGGGGACTCTTCTTATCCAGGGGACTCTTATCCAGGGGACACTCTTATCCAGGGGACTCTTATCCAGGGGACTCTTATCCAGGGGACACTCTTATCCAGGGGACTCTTATCCAGGGGACTCTTATCCAGGGGACTCTTATCCAGGGGACTCTCTTATCCAGGGGACTCTCTTATCCAGGGGACACTCTTATCCAAGAGACTCTTCAGGAAAGAGCTAAAGAGAGCTAGAGAAGCGGTATGGTCTGTAATCGACCAGGTTGTTGGTGCCAGCGCCACGCACACACATATACACACCAGTTTGGACCAGCGATCAGAGTTGCATGTTGAGTTGAACGATCAGTCTTCTCATGATTAGTGGGTTGATATAGAATGTATTGAAGGATAGCGAGTAGTATGGTGCGTGTGGTTACCTACACTCCCCACCTGGGGTTTAGTCACATGCCTCGTCAGAAATGAGAACAGGTGTTCTGGGATAATATTGTGTGGGATAGTTACATTGTGGGAACACCCACAGTGTTGTGGTACACTATTCCATAGGATAGTTAAATTGTGGGTGTCATTGTTATGTTTGTGTCCTCTGGACATATTCCGTCTGTCCAGGGGACATATTACTTCCCTCTGTGGACATCTCCCCTCCTCCCCACCTTTCTCTCTCTCTAGATACATTCCATCCATCAAATAACATCAAAGGTGCTCCCTGATTAAAAAAAAAAAAAAAAAAAAAGATGGTGTTTGTATACGAGATACTGTTGTCGAAGCTTGTTTGAAGTGATAGATCTATGGAATGAAAGATTTCTCTCTGTCTATCTATATATCTCTCTGTTCCGGCGAGTTCATATTTAGATCTTTGAGTCCTTTCCAGTAATTTAAATGCTCTTTTTTTGTTCTATGTGATCCGTAAATGATGTGTGTGTTCCAGTTGTGATAGCTCTCCTGCCCTGAACGGAGCCGTCAACACTGCACAATACTCTGAACGAGAGAGCACAAGTGATTTGAATAGTATCACCAGTGACACTATCTAGTCCTTAAAATGCTGTTTTCCCGACTGTCATGACATTTGCTTTGTCGTATTCTTTGAAAGAAAGGTCAGCTGACATTATTACTCCCTGATCTTACATTCCTTCCATTCTGTTTGACCTGTTAGTGTTCCTTTTGAGGTCTTCATTGTTTCCATATCTAAGCAGTTGGATTTTGTCATCACTGAACGCCACTCTTAATAATAGCCAGATCAACCAGGCTGTGATGGGTATGTGAGGCAGTGGGCCTCCACCAGCAACCTGGTTGACCAGGCTAGCCCCAGACTAGCCTGGCCCATGACCGGGCTCCGGGAGTAGAAAGACTCTCGAAACTCATCAAAGGTGACCCACATGGCTCGCACTCCCGTCTGAAGGTTCGTACCTCTGTCGTTCGTTCACGAAGCGTAGTGTCAGGCAACGTTCGTGTACATCAAGGCAGGGGCGGGGTTCGTGAGGCAGGCATTTACACCCTGCTTCGCACACACTTGTAAAACAAGTCGTAAATCCTTGTAAACCCCGCGTTATAGTGCTGTAAATCAAAGTAAATTATAAACTTTGTAAGTCAGCTGGGCGAGACAAGTGAAACTTTGTTAATTGATATTATATATATATATATATATATATATATATATATATATATATATATATATATATATATATATATATATATATATAAAATATATTATATATATTGTGTGTGTTTAGGTAGGCTCCTGCAGGTAGGTAGATCTGTTTGTATTCGCCTATTTGTGGTTGCAGGGATCGATTCACAGTTCTGGTACCGCCTCTTCGCTGATCGTTACTAGATCCACTCTCTCCCTGCTCCATGAGCTTTATCGTACCTCTTTTTTAAGCTGTGTATGGGTCCTGCCTCTACTACATCCCTCCCCAGAGTGTTCCACTTCCTGACAACTCTGAAGTAGTACTTTCTAACATCCCTGTGACTCATCTGAGTTTTCATCTTCCAGTTGTGTCCCCTTGTTGCTGTGTCACATCTGAGACATTGTTCCTGTCCACCTTGTCAATTCCTCTCGGTATTTTATGTCGTTATCATGTCCTCCCTATCCCTCCTGTTCTCCAGTATCGTCGGGTTGATTTCCCTTAACCTCTCCTCTTAGGACAAATCCCTTAGGTCCGAGACTAGTCTTGTTGCCAACCTTTGCACCTTTTCTAATTTCTTGACGTACTTGACCAAGTGTGGGTTCCATATTGGTGCTGCATACTTCAATATGGGCCTGACCTACACGGTGTAGAGTGTCGTGAACGACTCCTTACTCGGGTGTCGAAACGCTATTCTTAGGTTTGCCAGGCGATCATAAGCTGCGGCAGTTATCTTGTTGATGTATGCCTCAGTAGATGTGCTCGGCATGATACTCGCCCCAAACTCCTTCTCATTGAGTGAGGCTTGCAGACGGAGTATAAGCCCCCCTAGCTTATACTCCATCTGCGGTCTTCTCTGATTTTCCCCAGTCTTTATGACTTTGCATTTGGTGGGGTTAAACTCCAGGAGCCAATTGTTGGACCAGGCTTGCAGCCTGTCCAGATCCCTTCGTAGTCATACCTGATCCTCTTCATTTTGAATTTCGGCATTATCTTCACAGGGGCACCTCTGAATCTCTTCCTTCCGTCATGTCATTCACATGTACTAGAAACAGCCCTGGTCCTAGGATTGACCCCCGTGGAGCCCCGCTCGTCACAGGCGCTCACTCTTCTGACACCTCGTCACGTACCATCACTCGTTGTTTCCTTCTTGTCAGGTATTCTCTGATTCATTGCAGTGCCTTTCCTGTTATTCCTACTTACTCTTCTATCTTTTTCACTAATATCTTGTGCAGAACTGTGTCGAAAGCCTTCTTACAGTGCAAGATGATGCAGTCTACTCACTCTCTTGTCTTACTTCTGTCACCTTGTCGTAAAACTCCAGTAGGTTTGTGGCACAGGATTTCCCTTCCCTGAAACTGTGCTGGTTATCATGCTTAAGCTCATTCCTTTCTAGGTGCTCCACCACTGAAAATATCTAGCCTAGACAGGACTCGCAGCAATGGTTTTAAGTTGGAAAAATTCAGATTCAGGAAGGATATAGGAAAGTACTGGTTTGGTAATAGAGTTGTGGATGAGTGGAACAAACTCCCAAGTACAGTTATAGAGGCCAGAACGTTGTGTAGCTTTAAAAATAGGTTGGATAAATACATGAGTGGATGTGGGTGGGTGTGAGTTAGACCTGATAGCTTGTGCTACCAGGTCGGTTGCCGTGTTCCTCCCTTAAGTCAATGTGACCTGACCTGACTAGGTTGGGTGCATTGGCTTAAGCCAGTAGGAGACTTGGACCTGCCTCGCATGGGCCAGTAAGCCTGCTGCAGTGTTCCTTCGTTCTTATGTTCTTATAATCTTCTCCATGACATTGCATGCTATACATGTTAGTGACACTGGTCTGTAGTTTAATGCTGCCTCTTTCTCCTTTCTTAAAAATTGAGACTACATTTGCTGCCTTCCAGACCTCAGGTAGTCACCCTGTTTCGATAGATGTGTTGGAGAATGTTGTTAGTGTTGCAGTGCCTCTGCTCCCTCTCTCAGGACCCACGGAGACATGTTGTCTGCTCCCACTGCCTTTGAGATATCTAAGCTCACTTGGTCTTAGTCTTTTCACCTTTTCCTCGGTTGTGTGTAGTGTGTCCAGCACTTGTTGGTGTACCCTAGCATTCCTCTGTGTGCGTGCGTGCGGATGAAATATACAGCAACACCAACAGCAGCAGCACTACTTTTATAGGTCTTGATTTTGTTTTATAATACAGTAAACCTTTGACCCTTGACCCACACTGACCTGACCTTCAGTGATCTCACCTCTGACCTACACTGACCTGACCTTCAGTGATCTCACCTCTGACCTACGCTGACCTGACCTTCAGTGATCTCACCTCTGACCTACACTGACCTGACCTTCAGTGATCTCACCTCTGACCTACACTGACCTGACCTTCAGTGATCTCACTTCTGACCTACACTGACCTGACCACCTGTGGTATAGTGTCTCGGTGAGCTTTACTATTTAGTTAAAAGTTGAGAGGTCATTCACCTGAGTAGGCCTAGTTCCTCTTACCACTTATGACCTCAGTAGGCCTAGTTCCGTTCACAGGAACTGTGCTAGCCTAGTTTGAATCAAAAGCCTAGTTCCCTATTGTGAATAATACTTGAAGGTAGGTGTGTGTGTGTGTGTGTGTGTGTGTGTGTGTGTGTGTGTGTGTGTGTGTGTGTGTGTGTGTGTGTGGGTAGTGGGAGGGAGAGCAGCGGTAGTATTGATCAGTGTGTGTGTCATAGGGAAGGCTGTGTGGTAGTCAGTCTGTGGCAGTACTGTTCAGGTCTGTGTCCAGCGCGCGCGCGCGCACACCAACCCCCCCCCCCATACACACACTAGTAGAGAAAAAGTAATGAAAAGGCGGGGCCAGGAGCTATGAATCGACCCCTGCAACCACAACTAGGTGAGTGTACACACGCACACGCACGCACGCACTCGGGAGTGGAATGAGAAGGAAGATAAAATACGAGACAGGTAATGGACGATAAACAGAAGCAGAAAGAACAGTGGGGAACACAAGGGGGTTTAACAAAATAACATGAACACCTTGTTCTATAACTTTTATTTCCAGTAAGGAGTTGGTCCTCTATTTACAGCTAAAACAGCATCATTTCGTCAAGGAATTGACTCGTATAACATTGGAACAATATCCAGGGAAATTTTGATCCATTACTCCAGCACAACCTGTTAAAACTCTTCCAGAGACGACGGTGGAGGAAATATGTTCGTGACTTGCAGGTCCAACTGACCTCACAGATGCTCCATAATATTTAGATCCGGTGGTTGTGGGAGCAGTCCCAGTGTTAAGCTTCACTTTCATGTTCTTACTGATAATTTTGAATAAGTTTAGTGGTGTGATTTGATGGATTATCGACAGTGCCACTCATACTGGGGAAGTATAGTGTCTGCACTCTGAAGGATGGGTGGAGATGTTAGGTTCTGGAGGTGGGAGGTACAGTGTCTGCACTCTGAAGGATGGGTGGAGATGTTAGGTTCTGGAGGTGGGAGGTACAGTGTCTGCACTCTGAAGGATGGGTGGAGATGTTAGGTTCTGGAGGTGGGAGGTACAGTGTCTGCACTCTGAAGGATGGGTGGAGATGTTAGGTTCTGAAGGTGGGAGATACAGTGTCTGCACTCTGAAGGATGGATCAATTTTGAATTGTTCTATCCGCGGTGTTGAGTTAATTTTTATGAGTAAGAGTGTAGGAAAGATTTGAAGACAAGTCCCTAATTATATAAACTTTTGTGATAAAGATGAGAATATGGAAGAAAAGAGTATAAATGATGAGAGAGGAAGAGGGAGAAAAAAAATGTGGTAAAGTGTGTGTGTGTGTGAGAGAGAGAGAGAGAGAGAGAGAGAGAGAGAGAGAGAGAGAGAGAGAGAAGGAATAACTTGTAAATTTTTCTCTTAAATAGGAAAATGGAAGCTAGGAGGGTGAGAAATATTGAGGTAGGGGGGGGGTCAACCTGAAGGGTGTTCCAGGGGTCAACGCCCCCGCGGTCAGGTCAAGTGACCAGGCTTGGATTAAGGCCTGATCAGCAAGGCTATTACTGCTGGTCGCACACACTTAAGAACCAGCCTGGCTGGTCAGGAATGGAGGTTGGTAACGCACTCGGCTCACACATTGAGGTCCGTGGTTCGATCCCCGGTATGGGTGGAAACAGTGGGACTTGTTTCCTAAGACACCTGCTGTCCCTGTTCACCTAGAAGTAAGTAGGTACCTGGGTGTTAGCCGACTTGTGTGGGTGGCATCCTGGGGACAAAATTAACCTAAGTTGCGGGAAATACTCTACATAACCAGGGACTTTTTATATAGTATGTCATTGATGTCAGCTATGGTCTGTACAAGTTTGATCATGTACTTCTAAAACTAAAGATTACTACTACTAGCACTGCTACTATTACTAGTAGTACTTGTACTCCTACTACTACTAATTAGAGTACTACTACTGTTACTTCTACTACTAATACTGTTACTTCTACTACTAATACTGTTACTACTACTGTTACTACTACTACTACTGTTACTAATACTACTACTACTACTGTTACTACTACTACTGTTAGTACTACTACTACTACTGTTACTACTACTACTGTTACTACTACTACTACTACTACTACTGTTACTACTACTACTACTGTTACTACTACTACTGTTAGTACTACTACTACTACTGTTACTACTACTACTACTGTTACTACTACTACTGTTACTACTACTACTACTACTGTTACTACTACTACTGTTAGTACTACTACTACTACTGTTACTACTACTACTACTACTGTTAGTACTACTACTACTACTGTTAGTACTACTACTACTACTGTTACTACCTACTACTACTACTACTGTTAGTACTACTACTACTACTGTTAGTACTACTACTACTACTGTTACTACTACTACTACTACTGTTACTACTACTACTGCTGTTACTACTACTACTGCTGTTACTACTACTACTACACTAAGGAAGGTGAGGGAGGGGGGGCGGGGTGCACCCAGCAGTCTCCAAAGATAAAGATTTGGATCTGCTGGGAAATTTTTGTGGAAAGGGCCATTAACTCTCTCTCTCTCTCTCTCTCTCTCTCTCTCTCTCTCTCTCTCTCTCTCTCTCTCTCTCTCTCTCTCTCTCTCTCTCTCTCTCTCTCTCTTCTCTAACATGTCTTCCATTAGTACATATCTGGCGTCCTGGAATACCTGTGGTAATGCTACATGTGGTACCTGTGGTAATGTTACCTGTGGTACCAACTACGTACAGTGTTGCCAGGGGTCAACATGCCACTGGATCCCTTAATAGTAATGCAAACAGTGGTGAGGTACCATCTATTACGCTCTTCTTCAGTGTAAACAATGACCCCTTCCCCTTTCTGACCCTTTTACCCCTGTTTGATTAAGGGGTCTCGTGGTTCAATCCCCTTTTTTAGGCCTAGTGCTCTCTCCTTACCCCCTCCATCGTAAATATAAGGGGTTTCCCCTTATATTTAAGATTAAGGTCGTCCGGTTTACTCTTTTTTCCCCTGAGATTAAGGTGAAGTGGGTCAAGTGATCCTCCCTTTAGTGTTGGGGGAGTCTGGCGCCCCCTTTCCCCATTCCCTTTGTTAAGAGCCTACTTCCTCATCCTCCCCGTGTGATTAAGATCTAAGGGTTCATCTAATAGTTTTCCCTTCCATTGTTACCTTAATATCAAGACCTAATGGTCTCCCATTGTTACCTTAATATCAAGACCTAATGGTCTCCCATTGTTACCTTAATATCAAGACCTAATGGTCTCCCATTGTTACCTTAATATCAAGACCTAATGGTCTCCCATTGTTACCTTAATATCAAGACCTAATGGTCTCCCATTGTTACCTTAATATCAAGACCTAATGGTCTCCCATTGTTACCTTAATATCAAGACCTAATGGTCTCCCATTGTTACCTTAATATCAAGACTAATGGTCTCTGTTACCTTATATAAGACAATGGTCTCCCATTGTTACCTTAATATCAAGACCTAATGGTCTTCCCTTGTTCCCTTAATATCAAGACCTAACGGTCTTCCCTTGTTCCCTTAATATCAAGACCTAATGGTGTTCCCTTGTTCCCTTAATATCAAGACCTAACGGTCTTCCCTTGTTCCCTTAATATCAAGACCTAACGGTCTTCCCTTGTTCCCTTAATATCAAGACCTAATGGTCTTCCCTTGTTCCCTTAATATCAAGACCTAATGGTCTTCCCTTGTTCCCTTAATATCAAGACCTAACGGTCTTCCCTTGTTCCCTTAATATCAAGACCTAATGGTCTTCCCTTGTTCCCTTAATATCAAGACCTAATGGTCTTCCCTTGTTCCCTTAATATCAAGACCTAATGGTCTTCCCTTGTTCCCTTAATATCAAGACCTAATGGTCTTCCCTTGTTCCCTTAATATCAAGACCTAACGGTCTTCCCTTGTTCCCTTAATATCAAGACCTAATGGTCTTCCCTTGTTCCCTTAATATCAAGACCTAATGGTCTTCCCTTGTTCCCTTAATATCAAGACCTAACGGTCTTCCCTTGTTCCCTTAATATCAAGACCTAATGGTCTTCCCTTGTTCCCTTAATATCAAGACCTAATGGTCTTCCCTTGTTCCCTTAATATCAAGACCTAACGGTCTTCCCTTGTTCCCTTAATATCAAGACCTAACGGTCTTCCCTTGTTCCCTTAATATCAAGACCTAATGGTCTTCCCTTGTTCCCTTAATATCAAGACCTAACGGTCTTCCCTTGTTCCCTTAATATCAAAGACCTAACGGTCTTCCCTTGTTCCCTTAATATCAAGACCTAATGGTCTTCCCTAATAAATTCCTCTTCATAATTAGAATTTTTGTCAACTACAAAAAAAAAAAAACATTTGTAATATTTTTTTGAGAATTTTTTCTTTACATTCAATGAGTCGAGTTTGGGTGCAAGTTGGACCTGCCTAGCATGGGCCAGTAGGTCTTCTTTAGTGCTCATTCTTTCTTGTGTTCTTATGTTCTGAATTCACTAGTCCCTGTTTGGTTTATTTAACATTTAAACTGCTTGATCAGATAGAAATAGTCAAACCTCAGTCAGAGCTCAGATTGTGGTAGTGGTGGTGGTAGTAGTGGTGATGGTGGTAGTAGTGGTGGTGGACCACTAGTGTGGTAGTGGGGAGTGTCATTGATCTCAGGCAGTGCCTCTGACGTCATCACTTAGGGTTGACCCTCCCCCTCTCCCCTTGGCCTACTAATACACACACACACACACACACACACACACACACACACACACACAACACACACACACACACACACACACCACAACACAGTGTGCTAGGGAATGGAAGAAATATAGAAGGCAAAGTACCCAGGAGAATAAGGAGAACAGTCGTAGAGCCAGAAACGAATATGCACAGATAAGAAGGAAGGCCCAAAGACAATATGAAAACGACATAGCAGCAAAAGCCAAATCTGACCCGAAACTGTTGTACAGCCACATCAGGAGGAAAACAACAGTCAAGGACCAGGTAATCAGGCTAAGGAAGGAAGGAGGAGAGACAACAAGAAATGACCGTGAAGTATGTGAGGAACTCAACAAGAGATTCAAAGAAGTGCTCACAGAGCAGACAGAAGGGGCTCCAGAAAGACGGAGAGGTGGGCCACACCACCATGTGCTGGACACGGTGCACACAACCGAGGAAGAAGTGAAGAGGCTTCTGAGTGAGCTAGATACTTCAAAGGCAATGGGGCCAGATAACATCTCCCCATGGGTATTGAGAGAGGGAGCAGAGGCGCTATGTGTACCCCTAACAACAATATTCAATACATCTATCGAAACAGGGAGATTGCCTGAGGCATGGAAGACAGCAAATGTAGTCCCAATCTTTAAAAAAGGAGACAGACATGAAGCATTAAACTACAGACCAGTGTCACTGACATGTATAGTATGCAAAATCATGGAGAAGATTATCAGGAGAAGAGTGGTGGAACACCTAGAAAGGAACGATCTCATCAACAGCAGCCAACATGGTTTCGGGACGGGAAATCCTGTTGTCACAAACCTACTGGAGTTTCTATGACATGGTGACAGCAGTAAGACAAGAGAGAGAGGGGTGGGTGGATTGCATTTTCTTGGACTGCAAGAAGGCGTTTGACACAGTTCCACACAAGAGATTGGTGCAAAAACTGGAGGACCAAGCAGGGATAACAGGGAAGGCACTACAATGGATCAGGGAATACTTGTCAGGAAGACAGCAGCGAGTCATGGTACGTGGCGAGGTGTCAGAGTGGCACCTGTGACCAGCGGGGTCCCACAGGGGTCAGTCCTAGGACCAGTGCTGTTTCTGGTATTTGTGAACGACATGACAGAAGGAATAGACTCTGAGGTGTCCCTGTTTGCAGATGACGTGAAGTTGATGAGAAGAATTCACTCGATCGAAGACCAGGCAGAACTACAAAGGGATCTGGACAGGCTGCAGACCTGGTCCAGCAATTGGCTCCTGGAGTTCAATCCCACCAAGTGCAAAGTCATGAAGATTGGGGAAGGGCAAAGAAGACCGCAGACGGAGTACAGTCTAGGGGCCAGAGACTACAAACCTCACTCAAGGAAAAAGATTTTGGGGTGAGTATAACACCAGGCACATCTCCTGAAGCGCACATCAACCAAATAAACTGCTGCAGCATATGGGCGCCTAGCAAACCTCAGAACAGCATTCCGACATCTTAATAAGGAATCATTCAGGACCCTGTACACCGTGTATGTTAGGCCCATATTGGAGCATGCGCACCAGTTTGGAACCCATACCTAGCCAAGCACGTAAAGAAACTAGAGAAAGTGCAAAGGTTTGCAACAAGACTAGTCCCAGAGCTAAGAGTATGTCCTACGAGGAGAGGTAAGGGAAATCAACCTGACGACACTGGAGGACAGGAGAGATAGGGGGGACATGATAACGACATACAAAATACTGAGAGGAATTGACAAGGTGGACAAAGACAGGATGTTCCAGAGATTGGACACAGTAACAAGGGGACACAGTTGGAAGTTGAAGACACAGATGAATCACAGGGATGTTAGGAAGTATTTCTTCAGTCACAGAGTAGTCAGTAAGTGGAATAGTTTGGGAAGCGATGTAGTGGAGGCAGGATCCATACATAGCTTTAAGCAGAGGTATGATAAAGCTCACGGCTCAGGGAGAGTGACCTAGTAGCGATCAGTGAAGAGGCGGGGCCAGGAGCTCGGACTCGACCCCCGCAACCTCAACTAGGTGAGTACAACTAGGTGAGTACACACACACACACACACACTACCTGCATCACCTACATTCACCACCACCTACATCCACCACTATAACAGCTACTAACATCTACCTGCACCTTCATCCATAGACTAACACAGCTGGTCACACCCATGTTTGGTATATGTCTGAAGAGAGACTCAAGATGTGAGGAAGTAAACAGACATTTAAGAAAAAGAAAAAAAGAATATAATTGCACAGATGATGTTAATAGGTGTGATAGCTAACACAGTCTTCCCAGGAGGATACCACACGATGAGAAAATGAAAATAATGACTGAGGAAATCGTAATGTCATGATTGCAAACAAACCACGGGCGAGGCTTGAACCCGCAGTTAGAGAGTCGTAAAACTCCAGACCGACGCGTTGGTCTGCAGTTTTACGACACACTAGCCGTGGGTTCAAGCCCCGCTCATGGTATGATTTAATTGGAAATAGTGGCAAGAATGATTACTTTTCTAGATCAGGAGTTAGGGGATGGTCCAGGAGCTCTCTCTGGAATGTGATAAAGACTGCAGGCATAATCTATATAATCTACACCTGGAAGATTCTGGAGGGACTGGTCCCTAATATGCACACAGCAATCACTCCATACGAAAACAAAAGACTTGGCAGGCGATGCAACATACCCCCAGTGAAAAGTAGGGGCGTCACTGGTATACTAAGAGAAAACACAAGTGTCTGGGGCCCAAGACTGTTCAACAGCCTCCCACCAGCAATAAGGGGCATTGCGGGAAGACCCCTGGTTGTCTTCAAGAGGGAGCTGGACAGATACCTAAAGGCGGTGCCGAATCAGCCGGGCTGTGGTTCGTACTTTGGATTGCATGCGGCCAGCAGTAACAGCCTAGTTGATCAGGCCCTGATCCACCGGGAGACCTGGTAGTGGACCGGGCCGCGGGGGCGTTGATCCCCGGAATAACCTCCAGGTAGTCCCATTAGCACATAAATTCGAGACTACTGTACTGAACACCAGCTCCTGGACTGAGGGACTGACTACCTGATTAACACATGAATATTACTCAGTCTTAATCTATTTCTTCCTCCAAATTTGCATTTGGAGGAAGAAATAGAGGAAAAAAAATTAGGGTAGGAATTTATTAATCTTCTTCTCTCTCATTTCTCATTTACATTCCTCATTCTTTCTCATCTCCTCTTCTTACTTTTATTTCTCTTTAGATGGAGGTATTGGATAGACGGGGTGATGAGGAAGGAAGGAATTTGAAGGAATGCTGTGAGAAGGGGAGGTAAGGGAAGAGGAAGAATGGGAGGAGAGAGAAGAGAGGAAATGATGGTTAGAAGGGTTCAGGAGATTACAAACTTGATCGTGATAATGAGCGTCAGGTCACGCCTCGCCTGTGTGTGTGTTACTCCACCGAGTTTGTTCATTCCTCCAATAAGAAAGAAGAGATCCCATGTGGTCTGGTGTGATTCGATTCCTGCTCCAGGAAGATCTTATTCTGACTGTGAAGCCACCAGCACCCATTAGTGACTTTGTAATGATGCAAGAATTACTGTATCAAACAGCCGAGTTGAGTACTCCAAGCAGAAGAGTATACCAGTTAGTAATTCCACAGTCACTAGTGAATGTAGGTATCTTTTGTAGATACTTGTTCAGATCTCCCTCAGTCAAGGCAAGTGTTAGCCATTACAAAGGAATTCGATCCTCCCAAAGACGATAACCATTCTGCATATGTAAATCTTACCCTCGCAGAGTTGGGTTTAAATGTACATAGTCTGTATAATTAGATTTTCAAGATGAATGAAGTTGTCAGCTGTGTTTTGTTATTAGCTGATCAGTTTTTCAGATTTTTTTTTTTTGTGTGTTCACGTTCCCTCCGAATTCTGAGAATTTAGCAGTAATGATCTGAGTGCGCCAGATCTGCCTTTGCTGTTAATTACTTTCACCTTTGTAAATATATATATATTCTTCCTCAGAATCCGTAGAGTGCATGAATACAGATCGATCGATCAATTCCATCCTTTATTATACCATGATTTGTTCTTATAATTCATAATGCATTATGTTAACACCCATTACGTTAACACCCATTACGTTAACACCCATTACGTTAACACCCATTATGTTACATCCATTACGATACCATCCATTAGTTCTAAGTGACGTATGTCTTTGTTATTGTATAGAATCAGCCCAGAGCTACCTTCCTGTTCAGCCTATAGCGTAGTATTGTATGTCGAGACAACATAAGTAACATGACCGAACTGTCAGTATAGTTGCTGATCCCCTACATTGTGTTGTATAGCTTATCTGAGTATCATAGTACCATCCATATGTTTTACATACACGACCCCTTTGCTAGGCCTAGTGACTAGTTTGTATGACGTCACGTGATCCCGCATGAGTGCGTGGGCTGCACTGCATCTGTCTCAGTTCCCGCATAGGTCTACGCCAGGCAAGACACAGCAGGTTGGGCTCTCCTCCCCTTCATACTCTGCTAATATAAGTGTTACCATCCAACAAGTGTGTTTTACTCCAATCATATCTCCTACGAACCCCCACAACGTGTGTGTGTGTGTTTGTGTGTGTGTGTGTTTGTGTGTGTGTTTGTGTTTGTGTGTGTGTGTGTGTGTGTGTGTGTGTTTGTGTGTGTGTGTGTTTGTGTGTGTTGTGTGTGTGCTGTTTGTGTGTTGTGCGTGTGTGTTGTGCGTGTGTGTGGTGCGTGTGTGTGTTGTGTGTGTTTGTGTGTGTGGTGCGTGTGTGTGTGTGTTGTGTGTGTGTGTTTGACCTGTGAGACGCATAGAAAGACCATTTAGACTTAGAGTGAGGGAGAGAGCATTTAGTGAGGCGAGAGCATTTAGAGCGAGGGGAGAGGTGTTGTGAGTGGCAAGGTTGAAGGAAGACTTGTCATGTCATACGATGGTCAGGTGTCGTATGACACTGACTCCCACTCTCTCATTGCCCTCTCTCTCTGCTCTCACTGCTCTCTCTCACTGCTCTCCTTGCTCTCGTGTGCGAATAGCAGCAGCAGTAGTAATAGTAGCAATAGCAACAGCAGCACTAGGAGTAGCAACAATTGTAGTAGCAGTAGCTGCAGCATCAGTAGTAGTAGCAATAGTAACAGGAATATTGGCAGAGAAAAGAGGGGACAGGAGAATTACGATGGAACTTAAGAGGGGTAAGAGAACATAAAAGTGAGGCATAGGGGAAAGGAGAAGAATAAGGGAACATGAGTGGGGAGGAAGAGAAGATTGAGTGAACAGAAGAGAAAAAAAGTGTGTGGGAACAGGAGAATGTGTGGGGTGGACTATAGTATAGTGGTAGTCGTTGTTTACGAGGTATCATCACAGTATCAGTGATCACAGACATCCACTCCATCTAGTTTCTTGTAATATTTACTAAATGTTGCTCCTAAAGTAGAAGTTTTTACTTGTGTCGGGCGTCTCCTCCAGTGTTCTCTGACTTGCAAAGAAAAGTTACTTATAGTTTGTGTTGTATCCCTTGCCTCGGAGTTTCATGCCAGTCTTGCACATTGCTGAATCTGCAGTGTAAATAATTTTTCGTATGAGAGATTTCTTGAGAATCATCAATTTTCTACACGAGTTCTTGTGATGTGCTACCCAGGGGGGAATAGTTTAAGTGCTTTCACTTCTCAGTGATTGTTTTTAATGAAGGTACAAACTTTGTTGCCTTTCTCTGGACCCTCTTGGGTTTACCTACACATATTTAACGTAATCTGGCGACTCGAACTGGACTCCTAACATGTCTGTTTAGCCAGCCGGACTGTGGTTTGTACGTTGGATTGCGTTTGGCCAGCAGTAACAGCCTGGTTGTTCAGGCCCTGATCCACCGCGAGGCCTCCTACACCTCATCTTGTATGTATGTATGTGTGTATATATTATATATATATATATATATATATATATATATATATATATATATATATATATATGTATATATGTATAAACTGCAAGTATTAAATTGTTTCTTTGTTAGAGAGAGAGAAGCAGCAGGGTTGGTTAAGGCACCTCTCTCTCTCCCCCCCCCCCGGTGAAAGTGTGAGCGACCTTGACCTTTAGCGTGAGCGTGAGTTGAGGTCACTTTCGCCCTCCCCCTTTCCTCCCCTCCCCCGCCACAAGTCAGCTGAGAGTCACCTTCGTTCTCTGCCGCATAATGACGCTCGTAAACACGTTAATACAAGGCGGAGGTAAATCACGGATATATACACCCACTGGTGTGTATATATCAGTGTGTATACACTCGAGGTTTGTATATATCTGTATATATTGAGAGGTGTGTATATGTATATATTGAGAGGTGTGTATATATCTGTATATATACACTGAGATGTGTATATAAAATGGTGTATATATATGTGTATATACAATGTGTGTATATCTGTATAAAATGAGGTGTGTATCTGTGTATATACACTGAGGTGTATGTGTCTGTGTATATACACTGAGGTGTATGTATGTATCTGTGTATATACACTGAGGTGTATATATCTGTATATACTGAGAGAGATATATATCTGTATAGACACTGAGAGGTGTGTATATCTCAGTATATATACATTGTGACTTCATGTTATATTTTAGGTGCTCAAGTATCCCTGACTAATGTCAACCACTGACCTAGCCTTCAGCTTATGGTTTAGACGCATGACACCCCTCCCTTACGGGTTTAGCGCCTCTCCTCTCCATGATTAATAAGGATCAAGCTGACCACAGGTACGGTACGTGTATGCCAGGTGTGGTCGTCTCTCTCAACACGTGAGAAAGAGAGGTGTGGACCTAATGATGAATTTGAACATGTGTGGTGCCACGCTGGCTTGCTAGGGGTAGAGAGTGAGTGAGTGAGTTTAAGGTTTTTAAAGTGTTTAGAGTATAATACAGTATGTAGGGTGTGAAATAGTGTATCCTCTTTGTCGGGAAATAATTAAGTTTGGGAGAGTGTGGGTTTGTGGGGGGGGATGACAGGTGGGGAGGAAGGGGATTAGGGTGTAGGTTGGGGTGGGGGTTGTTGGTGGATGTTGATGAGGGAGGGAGGGAGGGGTGTGTTAGGCAGCCTGCCCAGAATTGAGTTCAGTGAAGCTGAAGGTATCTAGCACTCTCTCCACCCACACCAACCACCACTACTACGACCATCTGCCATCTTCCACTGCCACTAACATGTACTCCCACCTACACTACTCCCACACTCCACCACCACTATCTACACCCAAATACACTACTACCACCATCAACATCAAAGAACATCAACATCAAAGAACTTACAGAACATATAGAGATAGAAAAAGAATGTGAGAAAGTTAATATCTCGTAGCAACATTGCTTGGTAGCAGTCTGGGTGCAGCTGCATTCTCTTCACTCAGCATGAGAGAAGTCTTGGCTAGCAGCACACCTGTGCTACACCTGTCCATCTTTATTGACAAAACCTGTCTCTTGCCTGGCAGTGTTCCTCATCTGAATATACTCAAATATAAAACTGCAGCCAGTAAAAGAGAGAGAGAGACGAGATATGATTGAGATATACATGTGGAAGGCAGGTAGGTTGTGTGTGTGTGTAATCTCATGCCGGACAGATAAAATTGGTGTTGCAACCCCTGAATGGGTTGCAATGTATATTATGAATATATATGTATATGTATATAATTATTACCTTTTCATATAATTTTATATTGCTTATATTTGCGATAATAGCTAAATTGTAAATATATTGCTTTATATTATTATTTGACTTAGTTATGTTGTTAGGTAGGATGTAACATAATATGTGCTCAGTTCAAGTCTTGATTGTCTAACTACTGTAATTATCACTTGTGGCTCGTTACTCTGCCGGCTTCGGTTGCTGAGCTGCAGCTGTCCACGGAGCTATCACGTGATCGAGGGGGGGGGTGTCCTCACCTCGCCTGAAGTATTCAGTCTGGTCTAGACTCTCTTGGTGGTTGGACGTATTCCTGACAAGTGCCCAACTCTTCCTTATTGGCCCTTGTTGGAGGATCGTCTCTGTAGCTTTGTTAGTTCTGTAGAACTCTGTTCTCAGAACATTGTATAGACTTAGTGATTTTCGATGTTGTATTGACGTTGTGTGTCGCCTAGACACTCTGAGCAACTCAGGTCCTGAGCTGTAGCTTCTGACCTAACTTGTACTGGTTTCTGTGTACTGTCACAGTCGGGGATTTTCTTATGCTGAACTTTGATTCAGTAGTATGGGAGTTTTGTGACTTTTGTGGAGGATCTGCTGATGGTCCCTACTTAGTGTCGTTATATTATCTCCTTGTTCCTGATTCTGTGTCGCTGTCGCTTGTTATATTGCTATGGGGCTTAGCATTCTTTTTATTGTTCAAGCAGACTGTTCTGACTGCCAGTTGGTCAAGAAGTTAGTTAATGTGAGGACTTTGTCAGTCACTTGTTTAAGTCTAGTCGAGTCGCGAGACATAGCGAAATACTTAGAGCACTTACACACACACACACAAACTTGTACATATTTGTAATATCTTATTAAATGTTAATGTACCAGACGGTACTTAATAATTATAAATGTGATATGTGCTTTCAGCACAATAATATTGTACAGGAGAGAAGTGATTATTCTTATTTTGTTGATATTATTTTGATTATTGTGATTAATTTAATTTAATTTGATATACGCCTAGACTACTTAATTATCAATAAATGCATTAAATTTTAATTTCTCTAGTTAGCAGCCTACCAGTTGTAATCCTGAAGCACTATTAATTCATACTGAATTCTAATTGATAATTGGACCAGGATACTGACTAATTGTTATGAAAACCCAGTAACAGGCTGGATGCTAGAAGGGCAGTCCTTTCTAGTATTCACTGGAGATCTCTAAGCTTTTAGAATCGCGTTTTTTGTAACAATTGGTCAATTAGCAAGAACTAGTTAAAAATTAAGTCCTTTCTAAAATTTTCTTTTGTACGCATAAAGATATATTTTTCATTTATGTTAATGCAAAAATTAATAATTTTGTACCAAAAGAACCTTAGAAAACTTACCTAACCTTATTAGAGATGTATCAGATGTGAAAATTTAGATATATGCAGATGTGTATGAAGATATCTTACTTATTTTACGGATGCAGATGCATATGTGGGTATCTGTTCACAATCAAATGCGGATGTGGATTCGGAAGTGGATGTAAGAAATTGTGCGGATGTTCCACGGATGCGGATATCCGATACATCTCGAAACCTTATTATAACAAGGGCAATTTAATTTAGTCTAATCCAACTAAATATATTTTACACAAGTTTACAATAATTTAATAAAACACAATGAAGTATATTTTTGTTAAGTTCAGAATGATTTTTGCGAAATTATTGCATACACAAATTTTCGCTTGGCTTATTCGGCAAGAAGAGCGTTGCTATTGCCAAAATAGCAAGTTTTACCTATTCGGCACGACATATATAGTATGTAAGTTGCCTATTGCAAAGTTCGTCTGTATTCATATTCATAGGGATGGAAGGAGTACGAGAGGAAGGGAAGAGGATTTGAAGGAATCAAAGGAGTAGGGTTAAAGGGAAAAGGAAAGGAAGAGGAGCGATAGGATAAGAGAGGAGAGGGAGAAGAACAAGGAGTGTGTGTGCTGTACATGGAGCCAGTGTTCTGCTCTGACCAACACTAAAAATATTTGCAAAGGTGTTTCCGATGGTGTGGGAGTGTTGGGGAATCTTGGGGAGGTGGGGGAATGTTGGGGAGGTGGAGGAATGTTGGGGAGGTGTGGGAGTGTTGGGGAATGTTGGGGAAGTGGGGGAGTGTAAGTAAGTTTATTCAGGTATACACAAATAGTTGCATTGATAATCATACATAGTAACATATGTGTAAGAGAACCTAGGGTAACCCAAGAAAGTCACAGTGACCTTCTGTATTAGGACGTGTTTCCTTAAGACAACTGCTGACCCTGTTCACTCAGCAGTAAAATAGGTACCTGGGTGTTAGCCGACTGGTGTGGGTCGCATCCTGGGACAAAATTGACCTAATTTGCGGGAGATGCTTAGCATAACAAGGGCTTTCTATACACTAGTATCTCGTTGATATCAGCTATGGTCTGTATACCTGGAGTTTACCTGGAGAGAGTTCCGGGGGTCAACGCCCCCGCGGCCCGGTCTGTGACCAGGCCTTGTATATGTACTTGTGGAAATGGGTTGTTGTTATTATTGTAGGTGTTGAAGGTAATGAAATGTGTCAGTTTGAGCCACATATGGTAGTCTGTAAGATCTGGAGTCACTCTTACGTCTTAATTGCCATCTTGCTCTGATGGCATGTTCTGTCTGGCTGTTGGTGCTCGCCGCATGCAGACCAACGTAGGAAGCACAGTCTGACTGATCAGTGGAAATAGTGGTGAGGTCAGAAGACTGTGAGTGAAGTGTGTCATGTCATATTTGTTCTTGATTATTCTCACCTGAATCATGCTTGTTCTTGATTATTCTCACCTGAATCACACTTGTTCTTGATTATTCTCACCTGAATCACACTTGTTCTTGATTATTCTCACTTGAATCATACTTGTTCTTGATTATTCTCACCTGAATCATACTTGTTCTTGATTATTCTCACCTGAATCATGCTTGTTCTTGATTATTCTCACCTGAATCACACTTGTTCTTGATTATTCTCACCTGAATCACACTTGTTCTTGATTATTCTCACCTGAATCACACTTGTTCTTGATTATTCTCACCTGAATCACACTTGTTCTTGATTATTCTCACCTGAATCACACTTGTTCTTGATTATTCTCACCTGAATCACACTTGTTCTTGATTATTTTCACCTGAATCACACTTGTTCTTGATTATTCTCACCTGAATCACACTTGTTCTTGATTATTGCCAATACAAGTACAGAATTGTTCCAGTAACGTTCGGAACTACGAGTTTATCCACCTGGTGTAGTACGGGGTTGTTCACGAACCAAGTGTTGTCCTGTTCATCATAATGAACAACAACATCTGTTCCTGAACAAAGTTCATAATGGTACAGTGGTATGTGAAAGCCGTGAGTTCATATCCTTCCCGTCACCCAGGCTCCTGGGTAACGGGAAGAATATGATGTGTTCAGACCATCAGTCTTGATTGATGGTCTGAACACATCGACTCCCGGCTGAGGGAGGGACTGATTACCTCAAACTACTACTCATTTTTTCCACCTTTTTTTCTACATTGGACTGAAGAAGCCACTGGCTGGCGAAACGTTTCTAGAATGAAGATACCCAAATGTTGCACAAGTTTATACACATTCAGTGGCCACTTTATTAGGTACACCCTTCTAGTACTATGTAGGGCCTTTACTTCCCCCCCCCCCACCGCCACAGAACAACCTGAGTTCTTGTTGTCATGGATTCAACAACAAGGTACTAGAAACATTGCTTACATATCCTGGTTCATGTTGACATGATTGCATCACGCTGTTGCTGTCGGTTTGTGGGTTATTCATTTATGCTGAGAGTCTCCTGTTCCACCACATCCCTAAGGCTTACGTCAAATTCTGACCCGATCATCTGCGCCGTGCTGCAGAAATCGCGATTCACTAGACCAGATGTTTTTTTTCCAGTCTTCAGCTGTCCTGTTTTGGTGAGATTGTGGTCACTGTAGTTTCGGTTTTATGTTTTTAGCTGACAGTGGAACCCGGTGTGGATTCTGCTGTTGTTGTCCAGCCACTTCAGGGTTCAACGTGTTGTGCGTTCAGAGATGCTTTTCTGCATACCACTGTTATAACAGGTGGTTATTTGAGTTACTATCACTTTTCCTGTCATCTTGAACCAGTTTTCCTTTATTCTAGTGGCTGATACAGCCATCAGAATAAAGGAACACTACAAGCAGGTCTACTGGCCCATGCTGGGCAGGTCTAACTCGCACCCATCCACACCCACTCATGTACCTGTTCAACCTAAATCTAACTAAAAGTTTCTGCCTCAACGACACTACCTGACACTTGGTTGCACTCATCTACAACTCTGTTGCCAAACCCGTACTTCCCATTATACTTTCTTAATTTAAACGTGCCCAACTTCACTACATTGCTGCGAGTCCTGTCTTGGTTAGATATTTTCAGCACGTCTTCTATATCCCCTTTACTTATTCTTGCTTTCCATTTGTACACTTCAGTCATATCTCCCTTAATTCTATATCTTTACAGAGTAAATTCAGCGCCTTGAGACTATCGGTAAATATTCTTGATACAAGGGATCAGATTTATCATACTTCTCTGTATATTTTCCAGCGCATTTTATGTCTGTTCTGTAATACGGAGACCAGAACTGAGCAGCGTAGTTTCAAGGCTTTACCAAGGATATATAAAGTTTGCCTGTGATTTACCTGTCATCAGTGTACGAAATTTTCTTACTCCCTCGGCCTGATCCGGGGCCAACCCTTCCTGTTGACGTAGTTGACCAGGCTGTTGCTGTTTGCGGCTCACCGGCCCACGTATCCACCAGAGTGTAACTAAAGCATTAAATAATAAAAAGGCACAATACAGGAACATTTTTTTAGAGATTTTGCCAGCGATGTGGCAAGTTTATTGTGCACCTCGTATCCATCCTGTGGACGGTAGCGCAAAACCATATAGATACACAAAAGGCCTAGGAACTAGGCCTCTAAAGGGTTAACAGGAGCAAATCTGGATTTATATCTACAGTTCACTTATCTGTTACAAGCAAATTCAGGGAATTTGCTTAATATATGTGGTATCTTATTTTCATTAATAATATATCCTGATGTGTCACGTAGATTATTATGCCGTGTCTGTGGTCCTCACTAAGTGTACAGAATATAAATAACCCGTACGTAGGAGAGAAGCTTGAAACTATGTTTCAGTCCGACTCGGACCATTTACAAGTCACACTTGTAAATGGTCCAAGTTGGATCGAAACGTCGTCGTCAGGTTCTCCTATATGCGGGTTATTTGCGTAACTGCGGCAGTGTGTGCGCCAAGGACCATAACAGCCTGGTTGATCTGGCACGTTGCACGCTCATAACATCAATAGCAAGTGTAACTGCGGCAGTGTGTGTGCCAAGGACCAGCAGGAAGTTGCCCAAATATATAAAATACTGAGAGTGCTTTGACTTCGCTAATGTTTTGGCAGGGCGCAGCGTCCGCATATTCCGCGAAATTTTAATGAGATTATGGTGGTACGTCGCATTTCGCGTCATTTACCACCACCTGCGAGCACCCTTCACCTAAAATAAGGGGGGGGGGAATGGTGCTCAAAATAGGTGATGGAGAAAAAGGGGACTTAACTTTAGCGTTGCGTTGAGCGGCCGAGCCAGGAACCACACAAGGTGTGGTTGCTGCTGCTGCTGCTGCCCTGCCAGCCTGCTGCCTTCATCCCTGCCTGCCTCCCTCACCCCTGCCTCTCTCTCCATCACCCCTGCCTCTCTCTCCATCACCCCTGCCTCTCTCTCCATCACCCCTGCCTCTCTCTCCATCACCCCTGCCTCTCTCTCCATCACCCCTGCCTCTCTCTCCATCACCCCTGCCTCTCTCCAACACCCCCTGCTTTTCTCCAACACCCCCTGCTTCTCTCCAACACCCCCTGCTTCTCTCCAACACTCCCTGCTTCTCTCCAACACTCCCTGCTTCTCTCCAACACTCCCTGCTTCTCTCCAACACCCCTGCTTCTCCCCCTTCACCCTGCCTCACCCCACACCATGCCACACGCACTATGTACTCCCACTATTAATAATAATAATACATTAATGTATAAATACTCCAGAGAGAGTCATACAGCAGACAGTGAGGTACAAGTCAGACACAACTCCATCACACCTGTGATACTCCCAACCCGTCCACTCCAACACCCTTCCCCACCATGAACACACCCCTTCCTTCCCTTCCTTTCAAGGGAAGGGGGATTGGAAATATTTTGGTATTAATAAGTATGACTAGTAAGCAGCTGTCTCTATTAACTCACCTGCCACAGTGTCATCTGCATATCTGTTCTTAAAATTAATTTTTACTGCTATGGTTTGAAGCTAATTTTAAGGAGGTGAGTGTATCGTTATATATATATATATATAATATATATATATATATATATATATATATATATATATATATATATATATATATATATATATATATATAGTGTGTGTGTGTGTATGTTCGGATAGGTAAAACTGGTCATTTAGCAAGAACTCGTTTAAAATTCTTCTAAAATTTTCTCTTGTACGTTTAAAGATGTATTTTTTTTATTTATGTTAATTTAAAAATTAATAATTTTGTACCAAAAGAACCTTAGAAAACTTACCTAACCTTATTATAACAAGCACAAATTAATTTAGCGTAATCCAGCTAAATATATTTTAGATAAGTTTACAATAATTTAATAATGAACACGAAACCTCCGTTATTTGACTGGTGTGAACACACTGCTCATAATTGCAAGATCACGGGCTCGATTCCCGGGCACTGAGAAACGTACGGGTAAGTTAGCTACTGCTGTGGGTGCCATCCAGGTGCCAGTCTTGTGTGTAAGACACTCCAGTACCTGCTGGAGGTAAAACTTTCTGGGGGTAATGTGTGTATGTTATGCAAATGTCACGAATCCTTACCTTCCTTCCACTCATACACCCGTCATACATCCGTCATACATCCGTTATACATCCGTCATACACCCGTCATACATCCGTCATACATCCGTCATACATCCGTCATACACCCGTCATACACCCGTCATACATCCGTCATACATCCGTCATACACCCGTCATACATCCGTCATACATCCGTCATACACCCGTCATACATCCGTCATACACCCCACTTATACCTGACATACTTCACTTTCCTCAGTGTTCCACTTTCCCGGGTGTCGTAAGATCAGCACCAGCTCAGGGACCTGCTTGCTGGCAAACCTCTCAACTTTCTCCAGCTTGTTTATATGCTTGCTTGTGTGCGGATGTGTGCTTGTATTTACTTATTTGAGTTTGCCTCGGGTGCCCTCTTGAAGCTCTAGCCAGGCATCTTGCACAGGATTTCACCGCCTTCCCTCTGTATCCAGAGTGACATTTCTGTTGCTTTCAGTGTGATTGTCATGCAATTCCCTGGGTATCTGGTAGCAACAGTCTGGTTGACCACTTAATAACAAGAAAGTTGGCCACAGGTTGGGTTTGTAGAGTAAACTAACTTTGGGAGACAAATCACAACAATGAGTTTCGTTGCTTGTGGGTGTGGGACTTTAATGTTTGATCATTTTATGCTTAGTTTCCTACATCTGCTTATTTGAATGCCTTGTTATTGCCATGAGACATACAGATAGGGAACAGGATAAAGTTGGAGCCGTCTGTGGGCCAGCAATTTCATTTGGTCAGCCGATTTTATTTCATTGATTTCTTTTCTAAACCCCCCTCCCTCTCTCTCTCTCTCTCTCTCTCTCTCTCTCTCTCTCTCTCTCTCTCTCTCTCTCTTCTCTCTCTCTCTCTCTCTCTCTCTCTCTCTCCTCTCTCTCTCTCTCTCTCTCCCTCCCTCCCTCCCTCCCTCCCTCCCTCCCTCCCTCCCTCCCCACTGTACAGGAGGTTGTAGTGGTGGGGTGAAACAGGTAGGTGTGTGTGTGTGTGTGTGTGTGTGTAGGGGGCGTGCTGATGGATTCTCCCCACCCCACCACCCCCGGACACCCCCCAGTACCATTACAGTGGGGGGGGGGTGCATGAGACCACAGGTGGTCCTGGCTTGGTACACCTGTGTCTTGATCAGCTCAGCCTGCCCGACCTCACATGTGCCTCCCCACTCTCTTCTCACAACTGAAAGAGCACGGGTTCGATTTCCTGGAGTTTCCGAAACTTAGGGTCGAGTCCCCTTATATCTGCTGCCCCTGTTCACCTGGGCGTGAGTAGGTACCTGGGTGTCTGGTACCTGGGTGTCTGGTACCTGGGTGTCTGGTACCTGGGTGCCTGGTATCTGGGTGACTGGTACTTGGGTGTCTGGTACCTGGGTGACTGGTACCTGGGTGCCCGGTATCTGGGTGATTGGTACCTGGGTGCCTGGTATCTGGGTGACTGGTACTTGGGTGTCTGGTACCTGGGTGACTGGTACCTGGGTGCCCGGTATCTGGGTGACTGGTACTTGGGTGTCTGGTACCTGGGTGACTGGTACCTGGGTGCCCGGTATCTGGGTGACTGGTACCTTGGTGTCTGGTACCTGGGAGAGAGAGAGAGAGAGAGCCCTCGCTGTCTACCGCTGGAGTCTGGATTAGTACTGAATAATAGAGAGGTGGTCTGGCTCGTATCCCGTGGTCCAGGACCAGTGGTTCGTGTTACCTGGTCCAGGACCAGTGGTTCGTGTTACCTGGTTCAGGACCAGTGGTTCGTGTTACCTGGTCTAGGACCAGTGGTTCGTGTTACCTGGTCTAGGACCAGTGGTTCGGGTTACCTGGTTCAAGACCGGTGGTTCCTTTTACCTGGTCTAGGACCAGTGGTTCGTGTTACCTGATCCAGGGCTAATGGTTCGGGTTACCTGGTCCAGGACCAGTGGTTCGGGTCACCTGATCCAGGACCAGTGGTTCGGATCACCTGATCCAGGACCAGTGGTTCGGGGTCACCTGATCCAGGACCAATGGTTCGGGTCACCTGATCCAGGACCAGTGGTTCGGGGTCACCTGATCCAGGACCAATGGTTCGGGTCACCTGATCCAGGACCAGTGGTTCGGGGTCACCTGATCCAGGACCAGTGGTTCGGGTCACCTGATCCAGGACCATGGTTCGGGTCACCTGATCCAGGACCAGTGGTTCGGGGTCACCTGATCCAGGACCAGTGGTTCGGGTCACCTGATCCAGGACCAGTGGTTCGGGTCAGCTGATCCAGGACCAGTGGTTCGGGTCACCTGATCCAGGACCAGTGACTTGGGTCACCCGATCCAGGACCAGTGGCTCGGGTCACCCGATCCAGGACCAGTGGTTCGGGTCACCCGATCCAGGACCAGTGGTTCGGGTCACCCAATCCAGGACCAGTGGTTCGGGTCACCCAATCCAGGACCAGTGGCTCGGGTCACCCAATCCAGGACCAGTGGCTCGGGTCACCCAATCCAGGACCAGTGGCTCGGGTCACACAATCCAGGACCAGTGGCTCGGGTCACACAATCCAGGACCAGTGGCTCGGTTCACCCAATCCAGGACCAGTGGCTCGGGTCACCCAATCCAGGACCAGTGGTTCGGGTCACCCAATCCAGGACCAGTGGCTCGGGTCACCCAATCCAGGACCAGTGGCTCGGGTCACCCAATCCAGGACCAGTGGTTCGGGTCACCCAATCCAGGACCAGTGGCTCGGGTCACCCAATCCAGGACCAGTGGTTCGGATCACCCAATCCAGGACCAGTGGCTCGGGTCACCCAATCCAGGACCAGTGGCTCGGGTCACCCAATCCAGGACCAGTGGCTCGGTCACCCAATCCAGGACCAGTGGCTCGGGTCACCCAATCCAGGACCAGTGGCTCGGGTCACCCAATCCAGGACCAGTGGCTCGGGTCACCCAATCCAGAACCAGTGGCTCGGGTCACCCAATTCAGGACCAGTGGCTCGGGTCACCCAATCCAGGACCAGTGGCTCGGGTCACCCAATCCAGGACCAGTGGCTCGGGTCACCCAATCCAGGACCAGTGGCTCGGGTCACCCAATCCAGGACCAGTGGCTCGGGTCACCCCAATCCAGGACCAGTGGCTCGGGTCACCCAATCCAGGACCAGTGGCTCGGGTCACCCAATCCAGGACCAGTGGCTCGGGTCACACAATCCAGGACCAGTGGCTCGGGTCACCCAATGCAGGACCAGTGGCTCGGGTCACCCAATCCAGGACCAGTGGCTCGGGTCACACAATCCAGGACCAGTGGCTCGGGTCACACAATCCAGGACCAGTGGCTCGGGTCACCCAATCCAGGACCGTGGCTCGGGTCACCAATCCAGGACCAGTGGCTCGGTACACAATCCAGGACCAGTGGCTCGGGTCACACAATCCAGGACCAGTGGCTCGGTCACACAATCCAGGACCAGTGGCTCGGTCACCAATCCAGGACCAGTGGCTCGGGTCACACAATCCAGGACCAGTGGCTCGGGTCACCCAATCCAGGACCAGTGGCTCGGGTCACCCAATCCAGGACCAGTGGCTCGGGTCACCCAATCCAGGACCAGTGGCTCGGGTCACCCAATCCAGGACCAGTGGCTCGGGTCACCCAATCCAGGACCAGTGGCTCGGGTCACCCAATCCAGGACCAGTGGCTCGGGTCACCCAATCCAGGACCAGTGGCTCGGGTCACACAATCCAGGACCAGTGGCTCGGGTCACCCAATCCAGGACCAGTGGCTCGGGTCACACAATCCAGGACCAGTGGCTCGGGTCACACAATCCAGGACCAGTGGCTCGGGTCACACAATCCAGGACCAGTGGCTCGGGTCACACAATCCAGGACCAGTGGCTCGGGTCACACAATCCAGGACCAGTGGCTCGGGTCACACAATCCAGGACCAGTGGCTCGGGTCACCCAATCCAGGACCAGTGGCTCGGGTCACCCAATCCAGGACCAGTGGCTCGGGTCACACAATCCAGGACCAGTGGCTCGGGTCACCCAATCCAGGACCAGTGGCTCGGGTCACACAATCCAGGACCAGTGGCTCGGGTCACCCAATCCAGGACCAGTGGCTCGGGTCACACAATCCAGGACCAGTGGCTCGGGTCACCCAATCCAGGACCAGTGGCTCGGGTCACCCAATCCAGGACCAGTGGCTCGGGTCACCCAATCCAGGACCAGTGGCTCGGGTCACCCAATCCAGGACCAGTGGCTCGGGTCACACAATCCAGGACCAGTGGCTCGGGTCACCCAATCCAGGACCAGTGGCTCGGGTCACACAATCCAGGACCAGTGGCTCGGGTCACCCAATCCAGGACCAGTGGTTCGGGTCACCCAATCCAGGACCAGTGGCTCGGGTCACCCAATCCAGGACCAGTGGCTCGGGTCACCCAATCCAGGACCAGTGGCTCGGGTCACACAATCCAGGACCAGTGGTTCGGGTCACCCGGTATTTGAAGAAGCTTGTGTGGGTATCACATTTTAACACTTTAAGATACGCAAGTGCTGCACATGTCTCTTAATCTTCTACTTGTCGATATGTTATACCATTTTCAACGGCCCTAGTGGGTTTAGCGCTTAGGATAATAGGGTTGGGTTAGGTTACATTTAATAGTGTTTAACTAGAGATAAGAGAATGAAAATTGGCTTGGTACGTCTGGCAGGGAGGTGGTTACGATGTTTACAATGTTTTAATTAAATGTTTATTATTGATTATGGTAGGACGTGTGTGTGCGTGGCACACCTGTGGCACAGGTGTGGCTCAGGTGAGTCACCTCTTGATTAGGTCACTCGACACACCTAAGGTACACATCCGTATCCCTCCCTTCCTCCCCCCCCCCTCCTCCCTCGTTTCACCTCTTCCCCTTTAAAAAAAAAGTTCTCAATTTTATCTCATTCCCCTTTCACGGATTTACCCCCCCCCCCTTTCTCCTCTTTTTCCCTCGCCTCCCCCTTCTACCTCCCTCTTTCATTTGACTCTCCCTAATCTCTCTCAGCCGCCGCCGCCTCTTCCTCCTCCTCAGCCTCCTTCTCCTTAGTTCCGCCTCTCCTTTCGAACGAATCTACCTGGACTTCCTACTCATTTCTGCCACATTGCAAGCTCCTAAAGATGCGTTGATTACAACACGAAAGGCTCAGATCTATTATTGAACTCTGTGGTTATTTTGCAACGTGAAAAACCACGGTCAGAGACCACGAGTTACACTCAACACATCCTAGGACAAGTTCTCACACGTGGATCAGGAAGAGAACATAACATAAGAAAGACGGAACACTGCAGCAGGCCTACTGGCCCATGCGAGACAGGTCCAAGTCTCCTATCGGCTTAAGCCAATGTCCTAACCTAGTCAGGTCAGGTCACATTCACGGTAACTGACCTAGTAGCACAAGCTAATCAGGTCCAACTCACACCCACCCACACCCACTCGTGTATTTTTCTAACCTATTTTTAATACTACACAACGTCTTAGCCTCTATAACTGTACTCGGGAGTTTGTTCCACTCATCCACAACTCTATTACCAAACCAGTGCTTTCCTATATCCTTCCTGAATCTGAATTTTTCTAACTTAAAACCATTGCTGCGAGTCCTGTCTAGGCTAGATATTTTCAGCACGTTATTTACATCCCCTTTATTTATTCCTGTTTTCCATTTATACACCTCAACCATATCCCCCCTAATTCTACGCCTTTCTAGAGAGTGCAGATTCAGGGCCCTTAGTCTATCCTCATAGGGAAGATTTCTGATACATGGGATCAACTTTGTCATCCTCCTTTGTATGTTTTCCAGAGCATTTATATCCATTCTATAATACGGTGACCAAAACTGTGCAGCATAATCTAAATGAGGCCTAACCAAGGATGTATAGAGTTGAAGAACAACCTGAGGACTCTTATTATTTATGCTTCTTGATATGAAGCCAAGGATTCTATTAGCTTGATTGCGAACACTTATGCACTGTTGTCTTGATTTCAAATTACTGCTAACCAGAACTCCTAAATCTTTTTCGCAATCCGGGAGCAGAGATCACAACCTGATTTCATCCTATTCTAACCTCCCCCGTTCCCCTCTCTCCCACTGGTGTATGGTCCCTGCGGATTTAGCGCTACAAAAATAAAGCTCTCACTCTGGCTACTGTAACGAGGTGAAGGTCTGAGTCTCTCTCTCTCTGTTTCTATCTCTATATCTATATCTAACACACAAAAAACTTGAATCATGCAAAGGGACTGCTTGGATTTCAGTTTTGAAATGTCAGATTAAGCTGGGAAAGAGCAGCGAGGACAGCTTTAAGCTTTCATAGTATACCAAGCTTAACATATTACATTAGGTTGTAAGAGAAAACGTACTCTCTCGTAAAGCTTACGCTCTTTCATGCGTGTTATCCAGGCTGTTGGTGCTAGCGCCCCACAAACCCACGTAACCATATCCTGGCTTATAAGATAAAGGAGTACTGCAGCAGGCCTACTGGCCCGTGCTAGGTGTGGATGAGTTGTCAGATCAGTGAGGCTGTGGTTAGGTAAGGTTACGTTAGGTTAGGTTAAGTAAGGTAAGGTAAGGTTTGTCAGGAAACAGGATAAGTGTTTCCTGACGCAGGTCTTAGTCATTTGATGACCCACAGCTATGTTATTGTGTATTAAATAGGGTTTTAAGCCTGTCGACTACACCACAAATCACTGATACTTAATGTGACTGTTATGCCACTATGGTGACTGTTATTCCACTACTCTGGTGACTGTTGTTCCACTATGGTGACTTGTTCCCCACCTGTACTCCTTCCCCCGCCTCCCCACCTGTTCTCCTTTCCCCACCTGTCAGAACATGAGGGCAGGTGTGGACGTGAGAGGAATTAGGTCCCTTGCAGTAACCTCGATTCAGGGTGTATACTAACTAGGTGAAGGATGGAGGTGGGTGGTGGTGGTACATACGTAGTGGTAGGGGTGATAAGTAGGTGGTGGTGGAGGTAGGAAGATCAGTACTGCAAGATACCTATTTCCTACACTATAGTAATAGATGCAATAATGATAATATTATTGGATACTATTTTCCAGTAAACTTAGACCTTAGGGAATATACAAGGTCGTCATGGTTGTTTATAAATTTCTCGATGTGGTTGTAAATAAGAGTGAAAGCTGGGTATTGGGAAGATATGTTGGAGGTTGTCACAGTCTCTCTTTGCTGATGACGCCGTTCTTTTGGCAGATTCTGAAGGCAGGTTGCTAAGATTGGCGGAGGAGTTTACGAGGTTTAGGTTTGTTAAGAAATAGGACAAATGTTTCCTGGCGCGGGTCTTAGTCATATAACCCGCAGCTGGAGTTTTTGGTCATCTGACCGGGGACTTCCACTGGGTTACCAGTCCACCTCTTTAAAAAATATAATTATGATTATAACCTACGCACAGTAAGTGCCTAACACCTTCAGGGATACTAATGTTTCTGTTACCACTTTGCTGCTTTCTGAAGCTGCAAAGTGATGGTGAGTTACGGGGAGAAATAAGAGTGAAGGTGGTAGATTCTTGTGTTTACGTCTGAGGTGACCCACTTACACGTCTGCTGTAATATCTCTTACATCTCCCTACACGAATAATTAAAGTGTAATGAACACTTGTTAATGCTTAATAATAACCCGCATGGAGACTGAAACTCGGGAGGTTGGCTGATCTGTATATTTCGACCCCCTGGGTTTGTCTCCATGTGCGCTATTTTTAAGCATATCCGTATGTATACACAGAGATACACATATCTCTTATCTCTCCGGAGAGAGATGCACGTCTCTGTAATATAATATATAATATATATATATATATATATATATATATATATATATATATATTATATATATATATATATAGTAGGTAGGTAGTAGGTTGGTAGACAGCAACCGCCCAGGGAGGTACTACCGTCCTGCCAAGTGAGTGTAAAACGAAAGCCTGTAATTGTTTTACATGATGGTAGGATTGCTGGTGTCTTTTGTCTGTCTCATAAATATGCAAGATTACAGGTACGTCTTGCTACTTCTACTTACACTTAGGTCACACTACACATACATGTACAAGCATATATATACACACCCCTCTGGGTTTTCTTCTATTTTCTTTCTAATTCTTGTTCTTGTTTATTTCCTCTTATCTCCATGGGGAAGTGGAACAGAATTCTTCCTCTGTAAGCCATGTGTGTTGTAAGAGGCGACTAAAATGCCGGGAGCAAGGGGCTAGTAACCCCTTCTCCTGTATATATTACTAAATTTAAAAGGAGAAACTTCAGTTTTTTCTTTTGGGCCACCCCACCTCAGTGGGATACGGCTGGTACGTTGAAAGAAGAATATATATATATATATATATATATATATATATATATATATATATATATATATATATATATAATATATATATATATATTATTATTATTATTATTATTATTATTATTATTAACATATCGGCCGTTTCCCACCAAGGCAGGGTGGCCCGAAAAAGAAAAACTTTCACCAGGTGGGTCATTGGGCTTATCCTGGGGGGGGGCATGGACCTGCTTCGCATGGGCCATTAGGCCTGCTGCAGTGTTCCTTCTTTCCTTTTTTCTTATGTTCTTAATTCACTCCACTTTCTTGCCAGAGGCACACTTACACTACAGTTATAAAACTGCAACATTAACACCCCTCCTTCAGAGTGCCAGCACTGTACTTCCAAGTCCGGCCTGCCGGTTTCCCTGAATCCCTTCATAAATATTATCCTGCTCACACTCCAACAGCACGTCAAGTCCTAAAAACCATATGTCTCCATTGCTCTTATCTAACACGCTCACGCATGCTTCCTGGAAGTCCAAGCCCCTCACACACAAAACCTCCTTTACCCCCTCCCTCCAACCTTTCCTTGTCCGACCTTTACCCTGATTCATGCAGATTCTACACTACAGATTCATACACTCTCGAAGTCATTCTATTTCGTTCCAGCCTCTCTACATGTCTGAACCACCTCAACAACCCCTCCTCAGCTCTCTGGATAATAGTTTTGGTAATCTCACACGTTCTCCTAATTTCCAAACTACAAATTCTCTGCATTATATTCATATTCACACTACACATTGCCCTCAGACACGACATCTCCACTGCTTCCAGCCTTCTCCTTGTTGCAACATTCACCACCCATGCTTCGCACCCATATAAGAGCATTGATATAACTGTACTCACATATATTCCCCTCTTTGCTTCCTTGAACGAAGTTCTTTGTCTCCAAGGACTCCTAAGTGCACCACTTAGGAGTCAGTTCTCTGATTCACCTCATCTTTCATATCCCATAAGCTGACACGTCCACTCATAAATATCTGAATACATTCACCTCCTCCATACTCTCTCCCTCCAATCTGATATCCAATCTTTCGTTACCTATTTGTTGTTTGTTATTCTCACCACCTTACTCTTTCCTATATTCACTTTTAATTTTCTTTTACATACCCTACGAAACTCATCCACCAACCTCTGCAACTTTTCTTAGAATCTCCCAAAAGCACAGCATCATCAGCAAAGAGCAACTGTGACAACTCCCACTTTGTATTAGATTCTTTATCTTTTAACCCCATACCTCTTGCCAACATCCGAACATTCACTTCTCTTACAACTCCATCTATAAATATATTGAACAACCATGGTGACATAACACATCCTTGTCTAAGGCCTACTTTTACTGGGAAATAATCTCCCTCTCTCTTACATACTCTAACCTGAGCCTCATTATCCTCGTAAAAACTTTTCACGGCTTTCAATAATCTACCTCCTATTCCATACATTTGCAACATCTGCCACATTGCTTCCCTATCCACCCTGCTATACTCCTTTTCCAAATCCATAAATGCCACAAAAACCTCTTTACTCTTATCAATATACTGTTCACCTATATGTTTCACTGTAAACACTTGTTCTACACACCTCCTACCCTTCCTAAATCCTCCTTGTTCATCTACTATCCTACTCTCCGTCTTACTCTTAATTCTTTCAATAATAACTCTAAACTTTACCAGGTATACTTAACAGACGTATTCCCCTATAATTTTTGCACTCTTTTGTTCACTTTGTCTTTATATATATATATATATATATATATATATATATATATATATATATATATATATATATATATATATATATATATATATATATATATATATATAAAATTTATTTATTATACAAACATTATATAATGTCGTGCCAAATAAGTAAAACTTGCTATTTTGGCTTAAATAGCAACGCTCCTCGTGCTGAATAAGGCAAGTGAAAATTTGTGTATTTGTGTATACAATAATTTCGCAAAAACTCATTCTAACGAAATAATATATTTCATTATGTTTATTATTAAATTATTGTAAACGTATCTAAAATAAATTTAGTTGGATTAGGCTAAATTAAATTACGCTTGTTCTGATAAGGTTAGGTAAGTTTTCTAAGGTTCTTTTGGTACACAATTATTAATTTTTACATTAACGTAATGAAAAAAATATATATCTTTAAACGTATAAGATAGTTTTAGAAAACTTAATTTTAAAAGAGTTCTTGCTAAGCGATCAGTTCTACCTATACAGTGTATATATATATATATATATATATATATATATATATATATATAATATATATATATTAAATTAGAAGAGGTTGTGGCAGCTGTACCTTAATTAGTGTGTGTGTGTGTGTGTGTGTGTGTGTGTGTGTGTGTGTGTGCATATATTGTTTTTATATTTTCATGTGTAATAACGCACCTTGTGCCCCGTTGGGCGCGTTATTAATTAATTTAAGCCCTGGGGGGATTTGTAATCAGTCTAACTCGAAATCGGATGGACAGATTGGGGTGAAATCTGATAGAGAAATGTTAATTAACAAGGAGACGGACGAGTGCAGGGTTCAATTTTGGAGTAGCATTTTTGTGTTTTGTTGGTGTGTTTACAAGTGATGTGTTTGCAAAATAATAATACAAGGAAATTGAAGACACTGGTGAGGGTGTTCCCTGCTGGCAGTATGTTAAGTATACCTTTCCTGTGAGGGTATACTTAAGGTATACCGTACTCGAAACGAGCAAAGGGTACAAAACACTGAACATTTCGAAATATTTGGGAATAATGATAATGGTGGGTGACCTACCATTCAAAACAGTGTTATTCAACTTAGGTTGATGATCATCCCTAAGATGGACGAAATTTTGTTTGGGGTGGATGGAGAGTTGAACAGGATTAGAAAGGTAGCATTGGTAAACTCTCTAAAAGTCACTAATTCAACTCGTTTCCTGAAAGAATGCCACTGTTAACTAATTCTTTATCATTTATATATTGTACTTTCCACAAAGATTATATAGAACTTGGGTCGCACTGGCTGCTGATGACAGGCTTTACTTTGAGGTACGAGGCACTTGACTTACGTATATTTGTAGATACTACCAAGAATATCACCTGCTGGATATGTATTGTTGATCATTATCCGTGTTTGGTTGTGGTAAGCCAGGCAAGGCATCACTTGTCTTCTCTCTTATGCTATAGGACAAAGATGGTATAACTGTATTTTGTTTTAATGTTAATATATGTGGATCGCGCCAGTCAACACTGTGTAGGTGAGAGTTGACTTCATCATATTGATGTCTTGACCTCATTGACATCTTGACCTCGTCATCTTGATCTCGTCTTGCTGACCTTCCTTAGATGCCTCGATACATTCTTAAGAGTATTTTTGTTTTGGCTTCTAACTCTCTCTCCTACTTACTAGTAACTGCCTTCCATTTTTTGAGTGAGAGTCATCAGTCACCTCCGGGGTGAATCAGCAGTCACCACCGGGGTGAGTCAGCAGTCACCTCCGGGGTGAGTCAGCAGTCACCTCCGGGTGAGTAACAGTGGTCATATCAGGAAATAGTGAATGATTCATCTATTACTACCATCCTCCCAGCTCACCAAAGCTTAAGCTTTTAAATGCTTGCATGTGGGAGTGGAGTTACAGTAGTGTGTGTGGGAGTAAAGTGGAGTTACAGTAGTGTGTGTGGGTGGAGGAAGGGTTGGCAACACACGGGGTTGACGTCACTTGGGTGTCGTCAAAGACTCTCCACTACCATGACTTATTTGGCTCCTCTGAAAGCTCTACCTTACATCCTGGAGAGTTAACCAGGTGTAATTGCTGGCCAGCTCTGAGACTGACCTTCCTGCTGGTCAGTAACTACCTTGTTCATCCACCTGAGGGCACTCTTGTTCGTCTACACAAGCCTGGGTTACCTTACCTTTCTGTCCCTCGTATGACGTTCTCTCCCTCACGTGACACTCTCCCTTACTGGACATTCACTCCTTGACCTTCACTTTCTAAAGTCATTCGCCCACACGTCTTTCTTGGGCAGTGAGGAAGAGTGAGCGAGCATTTGTTGGTCTGTCATGGTACTCTGATGACTGACAACCCTGGCCATCACCACCTGTCATGGTACTCTGTCAGTACATTGTATAACACACGTTAATAGACTGTTGTAGTTTTTTCCAGGTATTACACATAAATAATCTATAGCATTATCAGGTGAGACCATGAGTTTAACAAATCAATATCACACTGTATTCCACTGGAGCCTAGTACTAGACCCATTGGTAATAGGTACCGACAAATTGGTTTAGAAAGACACGTAATCAAACACTAGGACATATTAGAAAACGTTTTGGATCAGAAATCAAGGCCCCAGTACCGAAACATTTTCCAATAAATATGTCCTAGTGTTCACTTGTGTGTCTTTCTATACATACGTGTGTACAGATTGCCACATTCTCCAGTTGCTATAACAGAAGTAATCAGCTAGAAGCTTGATGGCATCGCCACACACACACAAATCCACCCTGGAATGCGCCCAGTGATTTTAGTACTCAGGAAAGGCGATACTTGGCGCCCGTTGATTGATTTTAGGAAAGTGAATGCTAAAATGATTGTTGGTAATGTTTTCTTTGCCTTAGACTTGTTACAGGTGGTTTGACAAGTCCCTCTTCACGAGGACAGTTACCTCCAGGTAACCCCCTACAGGTCATTTATCATTTTCTCGAAATGGCATTTGGACTGTGCTCCTCCCCCATCACATTTTCAAGGCTAATAAATATTTTTAGAAGCCTTGTAGATAACGTAGATGTAATCGTCATGTCATGTGTGGAAATGCATCTCAAGAGACTAGATTTGTTACCTGGTAAGCTTGAAGAACCAGTCTAATGATAAAGCTCTCAAAATGTCAGTTCCTAAGATCAGATATCAAAGTTGTTGGTCACGTAGTTACTCATAGAGGGTTACAACTGACAAAGTAACTCTGGTGTACAAAATTCTCCTAAATCATAAACTGCTGATGTTGCAAGATCATTTGTGGCCTTAGGTTTCTACAGATCTTTTATTGCATTTGTTTCTTCTATTGCAGCTCTAACTAAACAGTTGAGTGGTAACCCTGGGCATGTTAGTGTGGGCGACGCACTTGCTAGTGCTAGTACTGACCCATCATAGGTATGGAGCCCACTCCATTCAGTGGGAGGTGTGAAGGTGTGCGTGCAGGGGAGTGTGGGCAGGGAAAGGCAGGGAGTGAGGGAGGAGGGCAGGGAGGGAGGGTGCTGGATGTATTGATTGGGGCAGTGTGGGGCTATTTTTTTGTGCTGAGGATAACAGCCATTGAGGATCAGACCAGTTAAGGATCACCCCAGTTGTGGATCACCCCAGTTGTGGATCACCCCAGTTGTGGATCACCCCAGCTGAGGACCACCCAAGCTGAGGATCACTCCACCAGCTGAGGATCACACCACCAGCTGAGGACCACCCCGCTCCAGCAGACACCGTCCACTACAGAATAATTCATTCACAGGAGACCAGGGGTTAGTCTGGTGTCTGCTGCTGTTGCTGTCTGCTGCTGTTGGTAGTGGTTGTGCTGTTACTGATGTTGCTTCGAGTTCTGCTGCTGAAGTTGTTGCTGCCAGTGTTTGGGGTGCTGTTAGTGCTGTTGTTGGTGCTGCTAAGACTGACACTACTGAAGTCTCCCAGCTTGACATATTTCAGTTCTTTAAGCACCATCCTGTGTGATGCAATATGATAGGAAAACGTAGATAGCTTTTGTTCGTTCAGTATTGTGTGACTATCCTAACATAGGTAGCTCCACACGGCAACAACCTCTCTCCTTCCATCCCTCTCTCCTTCTCTCCCTCACATTTGTAACCTCTCTCCCGAGTTTCTATCTTAGAGACTGTTTTGTGTCACGTCCTCTCTCCCGTCTCTCCTCTGCAGTGTGATTCACAAACAAGTATGTTAACTTTGAGGTATAAGCAAGTATGTTAACTTTGAGGTACGTCAAAGAAGGAACTGGACAAGTTTCTTGAGTCGGTTCCTGATCAGCCAGGCTATAGTGCTTATGTTGGACTTTGTGTAATAGCACCAACAGCCTGGTTGATCAGGTCATCCACTGGGAGGCCTGGTCTGGGACCGAGCCCCGGGGGCGTTCATCCCCCTTCCTCCCCCCTCGGAACACACTCCACGTAGACATGCCTCACACACTACTGTTCTCACTCGCCCTCACCCTACTGTCCACAGGATGGAAATAAATGGTCACACTATACAGCATATCTGTTTATATGCCCACAGGATAGATGTGTGTGTTATAAACTAGCCACCACCATCCACAGGATGGAGTTGGTAGTCACAGAGGTTGAAACACAAATGTTTCTGAGCTGTGGGAGAGAGAGGTGGATGAAGCTGACTCGAGCCTCGGGAATTCTCTGAGGGATTATGGTCGGCACGTAGCAGAAATACAGAGACATGGCTGAATCACTGAGCCTCAGATACACACGAAGGAAAGAGGAATTACGGTATCATGGAGAGCTGATAAGAACATAAGAATGGAGGAACACTGCCGCAGGCCTACTGGCCCATAAAAAGGCAAGTCCTTCTCAAAGCCAACCATTAAGTAAGTTGATTTAGGTACAGGTACACATAAGTACAATTATCACAGTAACGTGTATATTACGTAGGGTAAACCCAAAGAAAGCCAGACCTACCTATTTGTCCAGCCTTTAACCAAAGAGCGTTTATATGAACTTAGGTCCTGTAGCTCGATTGATAGCGCACTCGGCTCACATATTGAGGTTCGTGGTTTAATCCCCGGTACGGGTGGATACATTAGGACGTGTTTCCTTAATACACCTGCTGTCCATGTTCACCTATCAATAAAATAAGTACCTGGGTGTTAGTCAACTAGTGTGGGGTCCATCCTGAGACAAAATTGACCTAATTTCTCCGAAATGCTGTGCATAACAAGGAGCTTGCTATATAGTAATATGTTATTGACGTCAGTTAGGCCTGTATACCTTGTACTTGTAGAAATAAAGATTATTATTATTTTTCAACACCAGCCGTATCCCACCTAGACAGGGTGACCTTAAAAGAAAAAGGAAAGTTTTTAGATTTAGTAATTTATACAGGAGAAGGGGTTACTAGCCTCTTGCTCCCGGCATTTTAGCCGCCTCTTACGACACGCATGGCTTACGGAGGAAGAATTCTTTTCACTTCCTCATGTGTGGAAAGTCATTGATTCCCGCAAAGAGAAGTCGGGCTCTGGGAGTACTCTTTCGAAACAAATCAAAGGTGTATCAAAGGTACTGTAACTATCCTTTTGCGTTAGAGGAGGTCTTTGACCCGCCAACCATCCTTTAACATCAAGAGAGGTCTTTGCCTGCCAAATATGCCTTCGCGCCAAAAGAGGTCTTTCTCCCGCCAACCTTCCCTTCCCGCCAGACTTTTTTACCCGCCAACCATCTCATTCGCGCCAAAAATAGCGCGGGAAGGCGTGTCAACACCCAGCAGAGAGAGCAGTGCACGCCTTATCTGTCATCTTGGCCGGCCAACCTGCTGGCCTGCCCAACCTACTGACCTACCTAACCTACTGGCCTGCCCAACCTACTGACCTACCTAACCTGCTGGCCTGCCCAACCTACTGGCCCGCTGACTTAGCCTACTGGCCTGCCCACCCTGTCGTGACCATGCCAAATTTTCCACGCCTCCAGCACCTTCTCGCTGTTTCCTGCTTTACTGACTTTTACAACTGACTCACTTGCTCTGTAATAATTATGCTGACCTGTGTTTACTGATTTTTGATCTTTTATATTATTTTTTCTTATCTGTCCTGTAATCTCTCTCGTTTGGCCTGTTATAATCTATCAACTCTGATCTATTTGAATACCAAGGGGGGGGGGTCAGTGCCCCATGGCCAGGTCCCAGACCAAGCCTCTTGAAGGGTCAAGGCCTGACCAACCAGGTTGTTACTACTAGCCGCATGTAGTCCATCGTACGAACCACAGCCTGGCTGGTCATGCACTGATTTGCGGAACTTATCAAGTTCCTCTTGAAGACTTCCAGAGGTTTGTTGGCGATTCTCCCTTGACTGGTGGGAGGGTGGGTGTTGAAGAGTCTTGGGCCTCTTACACTTACTGCGTTCTCAGTGTACTCTTGGTACTCGTGGAAGGGCAGATAGGACCAATTCATTCTGTGGTGCAGATTTGCAAACAAAAAATTGCAAAACTTGCATTCAGTTTTTATTACTCTAATTTAAAAATCCCATTACAAACACGTTATAGAATACAGTGAAATTCCTTGTCTTCCACGGCACTACTGGTACCCAGGTACCTACTTATTCCCAGGTACCTACTTATTCCCATGTATTTACTCCCATGTACCTACTTCCAGGTACCCACTTGCAGGTACCTACTTGCAGGTACCTACTTACTCGCAGGTACCTACTTACTGTACAGCACTAATAGTACCTAGGCACCTATTTACTGTACACAAATAACCATCGCATAGAAAATTTTGACGACGTTTCGGACCTACTCTGACGATTAACTACTCGCTAGTTAATGGTCCTAATCGGACCGAAACATCGTCATAAGCTTTTCTCCTATGTGCAGGTTGTGTATTGTGTTGGACCTGCCTAGCATGGGCCAGTAGGCCTGCTGCTGTGCTCCTCACCTTTTTATTGTTTCAGTCACATTATTGTACCTATTTATTCATAATGTACGTACTGCTGGGTGAACAGGGACAGGAAGTGTGAGGGGAGAAGCTGTAATTTGTCCCAACCTACTGCTAGAGCCTCTCACTAGTACCAGCTTCAGAAAGGTCACACTGATTCATTATTATCAAGGATATTTGTAGTGATAAATGGTTTTGTAGTCCTTAAAAGAGAGATTAAAGCAAATTCTGTGTGTATACACTGAGAGGTGTGTATCTGCGTATACGTAATTGCTGTTGTTATTAGGGCCAGTGTTAAATGGTTATAACTGTCACAATAATTTTTAAAGGGGGTGAAGGGGTAAGCCAGTGGAAGGCCTCGGTCAGATGACCAAAAGCTCCAGCTACGGGTTATTATCTGGCTAAGACCCGCGTCAAGAGACACTTGTCCAGTTTCCTGACAAACCTTACCTAACCTAACCTATTAGGACCTGGTGCCACGAAGAACTTGCCAAAGTGTGCTCAACATTGGTCGAGTCTACGCCAGTGTGTGTAGTAATGCTTATAAAAGCAACGGGTTGTCGTATTGCCGTGTATGTTTCAAATGAACATTAATTTTCCAAATGTCTTATTTCATCACACTGTCCCAATTAAATATACACACTACTACTATATACACTGTTTATATACATGTTCCACCTCTTATTCCATTAATATAAACACTTGTTTACAAGAGACAGACTAACACTCTTCGGTGACTTTAACAAAGAATCGAATACTTATTACTGAACAGAGAATCAAATAGGCTTGAGCGAGGACCACGCGGGTTTAGCTCTCTTGTCCCGTCCCTGTCCCCCCTTACCTATACTGGCTCTCACTCTCGTGTATTAGGGTGATTTGTAAATGGTCCAAGTCCTACCGAAACGTCATCGTAAGCTCCTCCTCCCTCTGTGTATTGTTCCAGTCACGGAATAGTGCCTCTTTGGTTCTTAATTCATACCTTTTGGCCTTTTGTTTGGCATACTCTCTATTCGGAACGTTTTTGTGATGAGTGTTGAGGAAGGTTGGTCAACACAGTGTTGAGGTCACCAGGAGAGTTGGAACCTTACTATGTCTTAAGACTTTCTTCACTTGTCTTCACTTGGGGCGAAATGTTCCCGTTAATGTAGCGAACTTGACACAGGTGTGTTATTTAACATTGAACACATGTATATCTGTGTATATATCCACACTAGGTGTGAACACTTATGTACTCACAGGTGTATATACACCTTGATACACTTACAACAAACCTCACGAACACTTGGATAAAATTTAGTCAACTTTAGTTTAGAAGCTGAATGTTTATTATTATTAGTGGTAGTTGTAGTAGTAGTGGTAGTTGTAGTAGTAGTGGTATTTGTAATAATAGTGGTAGTTGTAGTAAGTGGCAGTTGTAGTGATAGTTGTAATAGTTGTAGTAATAGTGGTAGTTGTAGTAGTAGTGGTATTTGTAATAATAGTGGTAGTTGTAGTAAGTGGTAGTTGTAGTGATAGTAGGTAGTAATAGCAGCAGTAGTACTTGTAATGGTAGTAATAGCAGTAGCAATGCAGCAGCAATAGTAATAGTAATAATAGTGGTGGTAGTATTGTGAAGGATACAATGGAACATTGAACCAGTAATAATAACTGGTAAGTACTGCACGGGGTGCAGACTTCGTTGTGAACTTCCAGGAAAGTGTCAGTAGGGGCAAGTAGAACCGTGTGAAAGGTAAGACTGAAGCAGCCTAGCACGACCACTGACACATCACTCTCACATCCCACAACACACTCGTGTTTACCCAGCCTATTTTTATAGCTGCCCAAGGTTTTAGCTTCAGTGGCCCTTCGCAGATTGTTCCACTTAACTCTGGTAACAAACTAGTACAAGCAGACCCCGCTTATACAACAGGTTGGGTTCTGGGCTACTGTAGAGCCCTGCTTATACAGCAGGTGAGGTTCTGGGCTACTGTAGGGCCCCTCTTATACAGCATACTGCATACAGCAGTTACGATTTGGACTACTGTAGGGCCCTGCTTATACAGCAGGTTAGGTTCTGGACTACTGCTGTAAAGTGAATCATAAGTTTTTTTTTCACTTTCAGATGTACATGACAGTCTGATAGCATGTTTACACTATCATATATTAAGTGAGCAATACAGCTAGGCCTAAAAAATGTATATACAGTACACGAATTACTTACCTTGAAATATTTTCATCCTTCGCTTATAGCGAGTACTGAATATATTTATTATAGGAAGTCTGAATAAATGAAGAATAGATATAAATGAAAATAGTTGCATTAACAAAATACTGTAAAGCAGGTTCTTTCTAAATCTAAATTTTATAAATTGAATCCATTGTTAAGAGCTCCTGGTTGAATATATCCTCAGTACCTTACTGATGTGTGTATTCTCGTCTGTCCTCCACTTGTATACTTTCATGTCTTTATGTAGGTGACGGGACAGTGCCTGACCACGCCCTCTTTCAGGTTGGACAAGCCAACGTCAGCATGCTACCTGTCATCTGAGAAAGCTTCCTCTCAGTCTGTTATTGCTTTTGTAACATTGCATAGCTCATGATGACGCACGGAGACGTGTGAAAGATCTTGAGCTGAAGATTTCTATCCCCGTGGCAAGGCTTGCGCATATATTATCACTAACAACACTGCAGTAGCCAAGGACTCGAACCCATGTTGCACTGGCCCGCCTCATGGTGAGCTACAACCACATGACGCCTTAACCCACAGAACCACCCAATCCTACATGGGTGGTCCTGTGGGTTAAGGCGTCATGTGGTTCTAGCTCACCCTGAGGCGGGCCAGTACAACATGGGTTCGAGTCCTTGGCTACTGCAGTGTTGTTATTGATCACTGCCACTCGTTCGTGGTTACAATAATATATATATATATATATATATATATATATATATATATATATATATATATATATAATATATATATATATATATATAATATATATATAATCTGTGTGTAATTAAATTATTACGAATGCGACAGTTGTCGCATTCGTAATAAAGATGTGGCGAGCCAGGCAGTGTGTGTGGTGTGGCGAGCCAGGCAGTGAGAACTACGCGTGTCCAGTACTGGAGGTGTACTAGGGAGGTAATGGGAGAGGTTTACCTGGGAACATACATACAGGCAGTACCTCACATACACTACGAGTCTATGACGTTCACACCTGCTTCCTGTCATGTTGTATATGATGCTAGATCACTGTGTGTGTGTGTGTGTGTGTGTGTGTGTGTACTCACCTAGTTGTGGTTGCAGGGGTCGATTCGCAGCTCCTGGCCCCGCCTCTTCACTGGTCGCTACTAAGTCACTCTTCCTACTCCATAAGTTTTATCATACCTCTTAAAGCTATGTATGGAACCTGCCTCCACTACATCACTTCCCAGACTATTCCACTTATAACTCTGACTGAAGAAATACTTCCTAACATCCCTGTGATTCATCTGAGTCTTCAACTTCCAACTGTGACCCCTTGTTGCTGTGTCCCGTCTCTGGAATATCCTGTCTCTGTCCACCTTGTCGATTCCTCTCAGTATTTTATATGTCGTTATCATATCCCCTTTATCTCTCCTGTCTTTCAGTGTCGTCAGGTTGATTTCCCTTAACCTCTCCTCGTAGGACGTACCCTTTAGCTCCGGGACTAGTCTTGTTGCAAACCTTTGCACTTTTTCTAATTTCCATACGTGCTTGGCTAGGTGTGGATTCCAAACTGGTGCTGCATACTCCAATATGGGCCTAATGTACACAGTGTACAGGGTCCTGAATGATTCCTTATTAAGATGTCGGAATGCTGTTCTTAGGTTTGCTAGGCGCCCGTATGCTACAGGAGTTATTTGGTTGATGTGCTCTCAGATGTGCCTGGTGTTATACTCACCCCAAGATCCTTTTCCTTGAGTGAGGTTTGTAGTCTCTGGACCCCTAGACTGCCTTTCTCCAATCTTCATGACTTTGCACCTGGTGGGGTTGGACTCCAGGAGCCAGTTTTTGGACCAGGCCTGCAGCCTGTACAGATCCCTTTGTAGTTCTTCCTGGTCCTCGTCCGATTGAATTCTTCTCATCAACTTCACATTATCTGTAAACAGGGACACTTCGGAGTCTATTCCTTCCGTCATGTCGTTCACAAATACCAGCAACAGCACCGGTCCTAGGACTGACCCCCTGTGGAACCCCGCTTGTTACAGGCGCCCACTCTGACACCTCGCCATGTACCATGACTCGCTGACAGGTATTCCCTGATCCATTGTAGAGCCTTCCCTGTTATCCCTGCCTGGTCCTCCAGCTTAGTGTGTGTGTGTATACACTCGCCTAATTGTGGTTGCGGGGAAAGAATCGAGTCATAGCTCTTGGCCCCGCCTCGTCACTGGTCACTGCTAGGTCCACTCCCTGCTCCATGAGCTTTATTTTGTGTTGATATCATGTCCTCCCCATATCCCTCCTGTCCTCCAGTGTTGTCAGGTTGAGTTCCCTTAATATCTACTCGTTGGACAAACCCCTAAGCTCCAGGACTAGTCTTGCTGCAAGCCTTTGCACTTTCTCTTAATTCCTTGACGTACTTGACCAGGTGTGGGTTCCATACTGGTGCTGCATACTCCAATGTGGGCCTGACGTACAGTGTCGTGAATGACTCCTTAATGTCGAAACGCTATTCTCAGGTTTGCCAGGCGCCCATATGCGCCTTAGATGTGCTCAGTATGATCATCCCAAAATCCTTTTCCTTGAGTGAGTTTCCTTGAGTGAGGCTGTACTCAGTGTGCGGTCCCCTTTGTCCTTCTCCAAGCTTTATGACTTTTCACTTGCTGGGTTTAAACTCCAGGAGCCATTTGTCGGACCAGGCTTGCAACCTGTCCAGATCCCCTTGTAAGCTTACCTGATCTTCGTCCGCTTGTATTCTCCTCATTGGTTTCACATCTGCAAACAGGGACACCTCTGACTCCATCCATTCCGTCTTGTCATTCACATGTACAAGAAACAGCACTGGACCCAGGACTGACCCTTGTGGATCCCCACCCGACACATGCACCCTCTCTGACACCTCGTCTCGTACCAACACTCGTTGTTTTCTTCCTGGCAGGTATTCCTTAATCCATTGCAGTACTTTCCCTTCTATTTCTGCCTGCTCCTCTAGCTTATCTGTGTGTGTGTGTTGGGGGGGGGGGGAGGGTACACGTGTCGGGTCATGAGTAAGTGTTAAGATACCACTAGACTCGCCACTGCATAATTTCTCTGTTGGTCAAGGTGAACTAGTGGCTACCTGCCTCTTTCTCTCGTGTGACGAACTGGGTACATCAACAGTGTGCTGCTGCTGATACCCAGGGAGACTGGTGGGTACTAGGATTGTGGTATTTTTTATAATACCCAGTGTTTTGAGGTACAGCTGTGATGTACCTTGTGGGGGGAGGGGTTGATCACAAGAGCCAGGGTTATGAGAGTCGAGAAATGTCTCTCAGATCGTGCACACTGCTCACACAGACTCCATTATCAACGTTTCCACCCGGCACGGGTGGAAACGTCGGACATGGTCTCTTGCACCTGCTGTCCCTGTTCACCTAGTAGTCATTAGGTACGTGAGTGCTAGTCGACTGGTGTGGTTTGCATCCTGGGGGGTGGTAGTATACCTTAGGAGTTGGGTGTGAAATGAGCTGAGGTAGGATAACAGCTCTTAGCCTGTAAATGAGCTGAGAGAGCGTATGTAAGAGAGGTAGGGAGAGCGTGGTTGTGTGTTGTCTGACGGCTGGGACCCTGGGTAGCTGGGCAGAAGTGTGGCTCCTAATAAGGCATTGTGACTCACATCTGTGTATTGTGAAACTCTGAGAGGCGGCTCTGTGTGAGGAGGGCAGGGCAGGGCAGGGGCAGAGGTTACACCCAGTTCTGAAACAGGGAAGGGAGAGAATCATTTATTACCGGAGTACAGGGTTCATAGGGTTCTTGTGGGAAGAGAGGTCCAGTTATGGTGGGATGGAAGGATTGAGTCAGTTCCTGTAGGGTGGGAGTTGTGGGAAGGAACGAGGAGGATGATGATGGAGTCAGTCATTGTGGGATGGCAGGATGGAAGTGCTTGCTGGATTACTCACTGATTCAACTTGTAGTATTGAGCAGTGTTCAGCCTGGCTGATCACAACTCGTGTAAGGAATTTCTCGAGTTTTGTCTTAAAGAAAGCCAGTGATTCCTCCCCTCATGTATGGAGGGAGGGTGTTGAAGAGTCTTGGTCCCTTTACCTTTAATTAAGCTCTCAGTATACTCATCGCTCTCCTGCACCGTCTGCCAAGCCTCTTGTGTTTATTAGTAGTTATTTTGGTGAGCCGATTTGGTAGCAATCCCTCCAGTATCTTCCAGGTGTAGATTGTCTTTCGCACCTCTGTTTAAAGAGTACAGTTCGAGGAACATCCAGCTCACCCCAAAGGACCCCAATGGAAATAAGTCACTCTGACCTTTTTTGGGTTATCCTAGGTTCTCTACACATATGCTGCTATGTATGATAATTCTATGTAACGGTATTTGTGTATACCTGAATAAACTTACTTACCCAGTAATTTAGGTGCTTGCTTAAGTTTATATGAGCTGTGAAGGTTCTCTACATTTTCCAGTCCTTCAGTTTCTCCTGCCTTGAAGGATGCTGTTAGTAAAGAGCAATATTCCAGCTTGGAGAGAACGAATGACGTGAAGAGTGTCATAAGTGGCTTGGCCTTTCTTCTTTGTCTACATACACTGACGACTCCAGCTCTTGTACACTTGTCTGTGTACAGTGCTCCACCATTGTAGTACACTGTACACTTGGCACCATCACTTGGACACAAATACTGTGTGGCAGTGTTGGCTGTCAGTACTGAAGGGTCGCAGCCTCACCGGGGGATGTAATATGAATATTTCCTCAGGTTGCTGTTGCCATGGGGCGTGGGTTAGCTTTCATGTGTCTCAGCCAGGTGTTGCCATGGGGCGTGGGTAGCAGCTTTCTCACTACAAGATCGTGTATCTCAGCCGGGTAATCTCACTGAATCTAACACCACTGTCAGTTAATGTTTTTGCTAGTGTGTGTCGCTGACAGTGTTTATATGTTCAACTCCGGTGCTGAGCCCTGAACCTAATTTCTATTATATAATGAGGGGAAGAGCTAAGCCTATTTACACACACAGTGACTGGGTAATAGAATGTAGTCATATTTGATCCAAGGGTGGAAAATAGCAACAATTTCTTAACTCAAGAGCCCTTCACCAGCATCAGGGCACCCGTTGGAAAGGGACTGAATGCCTGAGATGGGAGGGTTTGATCCCTGGGTGTGCTGTAACAAACTTCTACCTCTGACACCATTGGGGACATAGTAAAGTAGTAGGACCTAGGGAAGTAGCCAAATGGGCCCAAAGGACGAGCAACAAGTTACACAGGGCTCGACAGGACAAGTGTTTAGCACTCTGGTCTTCTCAGGAATTGTCATATGACAGTTGTCTGTAGATCGAGGAGGGGCCTGATACCTGGAAGGTTTTCGGGGTTCAGCACACCTGTGACCTGGACCCAGACCAGGCCTTCTGGTTAATCGACACCTGATCAACCAGGCTGTTGCTGCAGGCTGCATGCAGTCCAGTATATAAACCAGTCTGGCTGGTGAGAAACTTATTTGAAGAACTTACAAGTTCCCTCTTGAAGACATCCAGAATTCTTGTAATTTCCCCTATTCACGAGGGAGGACGTTGAGAATCCTGACACTATTAGTTTTCTTAACCAATCAGTGGGGTGATTTAAATCTCTCACATGATAGAGAGCATTAGACACTAGCTTTAAAACTATTTTCATGTTTCATAAATAACCTGTACACACTAAGTTTATTGGGTCTGTCTTGGACCATTGACTAGACACACTAACACACGAAGGCAAGGGATGTATATATAGGCAAAGAGGACAGGGACAGGACAGAGAGGAAGTGGAATAGTGGTGGTAGAGGTAATACTGGTAGTGGAAATGTGGGTTATTTGCGTATTGCACCAGTCACGATAATGTGCCTTTTGATTAATTATTTTTATATTGTCATAGTTCATAATTTTATCCAGTTTGCCTAAAATAAATTTTACCTAACCAAATTTATTGTGTTTTGTACAATGAACCCAGTAGAAATGGAAGTCACTTTTTTTTTTTTGGGGGGGGGGGTTATTCTTAGTAGAGATGGAATGCATATTAATATGAGTTTTCAGGTTTGGCAGAACCAGGATATGTCTCCTTGTCTCTTTTTTTTAGGTTTATATATTGTATTGCTGGTAATTTTTAAAGATCAGTTGATAACACTTTTAGGATATTTTAGATTATAGCCTATTTAATGTCATTATTTCATCTATGACTTCTGGGCTACAAATGTGTAAAACTCTCAAGAACAGGAGAACACAGAATATTGAACTGTGATGCCTATAAGACCTTGTAATCTTATTTCTTATATACAGTACAACCCCCATACCCACTGATTCAGCAGCTGTGGTTTGTTATCCATGGTTTACTGTGGACCAAAAAATACCTGTTAATTTTGCATAATAATGGCCCCTAAGCACAAAAGTAGAGAAGCTGGCAGTTCTTCAAAGCCTAAGAGAAGCCATACAGTGCTTCCCATCAGTGAAAGTGATAATTCTCCACTTAAGCATAATTTACCAGTTTAACTTTATAATAGGTATGTATAGACTTGTATATAGGGGTTTGCTACTTTCCATGGTATCCGTGGCAGGTCCTTGGAATGTATCCCTGTGGATATTGGGTTTTTACTGTAAGTACATTTACTGTTTTAAATCACAAGACCTAAAAAAAATAGTTAGCATTTTGGGGGGTACAAAGAACATAACCTTATTTTTGTCGTATGCTCTTCAGTTCAGTTTGCACAATTTTTTAACGTGTTATTTCGAGAATGTAACTATCTTATCTGAGGATCTCCTCAGATATGTGTATAACACTGGCTGTCTCCTACTGAGGCAGGGTCAATTGAAAAACACTTTCCACCATCATTCACACTATCACTGTCTTGCCAGAGGTGCACAAATACAACAGTGCAGGCACTGTACTTCCCACCTTCAATAGATTGTACATTTCCTGGGGGAATAGGTAATCAGGTTTAATCCAAGGAAGAGATCAGGTCAGATTCATTGGATCAAGAGCCTTCTCACAGGCATCAAAGCATCTATCTTGAGGGGAAAACAGATGCATAAAATTACACTCTCAGCATGAGTGGGGCAAATAGGGATACCTATGTAGTGTAATTGTATGTGAGGCTACAACAAATGTCTGAACATTTCACTAGGTTTCTGTCACAAATATTTCTCCTTTCCAGATGGGAGTGAGGGGTCCAAGTTCCGGTTCAACTTCTTCCGGGGGTTCTGGCGGCGGAAACAGTACTCCTTTGACAACAAGGTGTAGAAATGAAGGTCCTGGCATTGGTAGCAAGGGACCCTTTTCATCCACCTTCAGCAGGCAATGTATCAAACCTCTGCTTTCTTCTCTTAAGGCTCCAAGTAGGACTTCCAAACCCTTTCTTTTGACTTCAAAACCTTTGTCGTTTACCTCGGAATCGTCGTTTGTGATTGCAAAGCCTTCATCGTCAACCTCAAAATAGCAGTCGTCCTCAAAACTGCTAACCTTGAAATCTTCACCCTCGATTGCGAAACCTTAGGTGACCTTAAAACCACAACTCAGACTCTCGAACTAAAAGATGACAGCGTATAAATATATTTTAAGCGAATCGTTATAAAAAAAAATACAAATATTGTAACCTGCATTAACATCTTGCAAGTTAAATGAAATATACCATAAGAATGGTATTGAGCAAGCAAGATAGAGGCTTGTCATTTGGTACATGTGGACCTGTTGAGTCTATATGAAGATGCAAGAAACTTGGATGACAGGTAGTGAGGAAGCATGTTCTCTGGTCTTAATCCTCTCAAGATGAAGCAAAGAAAATTGAGCAAGAAATTAGAATGCATAAGTAGCTTGAACATGACTTTAGGTGCACTTGACGTCGAAATATTGATTACACTTTATTCTAAGGCTTTATTGCCATGTAAATAATTATTTGTAAGTTAGGTTGTATATTTTAAATTGTTTATATACATATACAATATATATATATATATATATATTCCCTGACATGTGGGGGTCAGAGGTGATGAAATATACAGTTCATTCTGGTATATCAAGAATGATCATGATGAACACCATCCTAATTTCAATGTATCGCATTAAAAATCAAAAGCATCTCCTAATGTCCATAATGAACTAAGTTTATTATGCATTGTCGATGAAGTGAAGTCATCTGTGTTCACTTGAGCTGTGAGAACACAAGCCAATTAGACCAATGTTTTCTTTAGAGTTGACATGTACAGTTTGCATACCATTGTTTATTTGGTGTGGAAATCCTCTGGTATTGCTCCGTCAGTGTAACACCTCATATAAAACTATGATTAAGCCCTGAACTCCATAGTGAAAACAGTCTGCAATATTATTTCTTGTTCCAGATATATCTGCCAGGTAGTTACATTACCAATTAATAAGGTAAAGATATAACCTATTTGTAGATTCCAAAGTGGTCACTTCCCTGGTGCTTGGTCCCATATCAGACTACATATAGGAAGCTAAGATGGCTTCCAACCCTTCTACAGGTACTCACACATGAGCTATTATCAGTCTACCATTCAGTGGGAATGATAATGCATTGCATCATCCCTTTTCAACCCAGACTCATTAATAACCCACAAAATGAAAAATTGGAAGTTCAGCCCACTCTGAACTATTGCTATAATCCACTAACCACTTTATTGATGGTAAGTGGGTGGAAATATAGGGGTATGTTATTTACCCCAGCAGCATTGACCATTGAATAGAACAAGTCTGTGTGACTCGCGATGAAGATGTACCTAGGGTATTTAGTATGCTCAGGATGAATTATGGGTTGAAACTTTAAACATTCTGGTTTGGCAAGGATGTTGCAGGGTTGAGTTTCCACCACTGTGTGCAGGATGACCCACACGGGATTAAGTGGTTTTCAAAGCACTTTCTGGAATTTACATTGGCTGTAAAGTGTTGTGTAATTATGATATTTAAGCTTAAATATGGAACAGTACATTATTAAGTTGAAGCATGAATATAGTATGACACGTTATGGAAGCCATATCGTAAGTCTTTCGTGGCATTTTTTTTTTTAGCCATAACTAATGCCTGTTTAAGTGCTGTTTTCTTTTTCTCCCCCCCCCCCCAAAACAAATCTGAAGTGGTCTAATCAGATTCTTTACCACAAATTCATTTAAATATATTGAAGCAAGTGCTGTTTACTTTAGAGTTTATATTGCTTTAAGGTGATTGGGTGTAATTAGTCAGGTGACCAGTTAATTGAAATATGTATCCTCTTAATTCATCTCCACTACCTTTGGTGTGTAATAAAGAGGACCTGACATGGTAACTTAACTCTGGCATCATACCAGTTGGCAGAAATAATTTAAAAATCTCTGAAATTGTTGCAAAAAGGCATCTTTAATTCAGAAAAGGAGTCTGTATAAAATTAAAATTGTCACCATGGAAGACACCATTACCACAGTCTGGATAATTATGGAGTGACCCATCTGCCCAAGGAAACCATTTTCCTGTTGAAGTGATTGGCATTAAATTGAAAAAATAACCTATTTCCTCTTCAGTTCATGTTTCTTAAAACACACACACACACACACCTTGCACTGTATTTACATTATAATTAGTTAAATGACAACCTGTGTAATGCATACAGATGAGAAATAGCTTAAAATTTACCTAAGAAATCAGTGCTGGCATTTGGATACCATGTGTTTCTTAATAGCAGCAGTTTTTTGATGGTACTGACTGCAACAGTGTGAAGTTGTCTTTTGTGAACGTTAATGATGCCATAATCTACAGCCTTCTGCCCTTATTACTGAGCAAAGTAAGGCATGTATGCAAGGTCACTGTGGGTCATTCAGCAGCTATGAAGTAAGCTACACTAATATGAAGGACAGTCAAAATATACCGTAGTCTTCAGACCTTCTAGATTAAGTCGGTATAGTCCTGGGTTCGCAGTTGCAAGGTTGCTACTTTGGTCCCAAACTAAAGTTTATGCAGAAATTTGACAGGTTTAATTATAATTAGTGTATATTAAATATGTACTCTAAAATTTATGTAATCTTATGGCCAGAGATGATCTTGTCCAGCTATTTACAGTATAATTAGTGTCACGTCCTGTAAATAACTTAATTTGCTAAGTCTGTTGCGAAGACTTCATTTATGATTAATAACCCATAACATTCCGGAGATTTCTTAGCTTTGTATATACTATATATATCTTCACATAGTGGCTGGTGTGTAAAAATGTTTTGTAAGCCCTGTTTGAATCTCATCGAAGACTGCCACTTGACTAAGCCAGAGTGAAAAATGAGAACTTAGTTTCTAGGTTTTCTATCTGTGTCAGAAATCATGTTGCATTCCATTAATTAAAAACGTTGAATACGTAGTAATAGTACATTTTAAGCTATCCTGAATTTTGGCCGGCAATAGAGGCATTATCGATGGAGGTTGTAAAAGAGCAATTCAGTACTGTCGCTGCAATAATTAACAATCCTAAATTGAGGGAATTTTTGTTTGTCATTATCAAGTCGAGACTTTATGAACTCGTTTCCTCTGCAAATTATAGTTCAGTTTTAATGAAGTTATATACAGTAGTTTGAAATTTCTCCAATTACAAATAGGTTATATTTAGGGGGAAGCCCTGAATCCATATGGATCATATAGTCCTTGCTGGGTGGAAGGCAGTCAGGGTTAGATTGACGGGAGTTTGGTTTTTTAATTAAAAAAGCCCCTTACCAGCATCAAGGGGCCTCCCTCGAGAGGATCACCGAGTCTCGAGGGAGATGCCGTGACAGTTATAAGCTTCTCTTGATCCAAAGAATTTAATCTGGTTTCTTCTTGGATTAAACCCAAATGCCTTCCATTTCCTGAGACTGCATGACCCGTACAGGTTTAGCATTCCATGAATGTAATAAAAATTAAATAGTTTTCATCAGTGATCGAGTAGCTGGTGTTACAACGCCTCATGAGATTTCAGTGTCAAGGCAAGCTTAATACTTTCCATTTTTTTTTTTAGGCTTGCTAGGTCGTGTCATACATTAGTCTCCACCTAAGCCCATGTGTAGCATCCCTGGTACAAAACCACATTTATGGTTTGCCAGTGTATACATTGTGCTAAACCAGTTTTTCATACACTCTTGGCATATTGGTTAAGTGAGCTGTACTTAAAAACTAGCTATTTTTTTAATGATATTTTTCTTTGCATTTTTATTAACCTGTAAATCACTTGGAAAATAAAACAATATAAATATTTAGTCACTTTTATTACTTTGCCTTATAATCTGTTTAAAATGTCAGTATAAACACATGAAAGTAGCATGGATGGAAACCAAGAGGGGGGGGGGGGTGTTGTCATGAAAGTAGCACATCAGTCTTCAGCAGAACTTCACGAAAGTAGCACATTAATCTACAGCATCACCTCACGAAAGTAGCATGGATGAAACCAATGTTTTAACTGCTACTTCGGTGATTAGTTTATTCTTGCTACTTTTGTGCCATATTAATTTCGTAAACTTCCACCCCTCCTTTCGTCTGTGCTACTTTTGCGAGCGTCCATCCACTGCCTTTGGTTTCGTCCATGCTGCTTTTCCAAGTGCATCCCATCCGGTTTTCATCCGTGCTACTTTGGCAAGACTTCTATGACTGGGTGCTACTCTCATGTATCCAACCCCATGAAAGTAGCACCCAGTCAAAGAAGCGTCTTACAAAAGTAGCACAGATGAAAACCAAATGGGATGCACACTCAAAAGCAGCATGGACAAAACCAAAGGTAGCAGATGGACACTCGCAAAAGTATCACTACCAGGCATAACGGTGGCTCATGAAAGTAGCACGGACGAAAGGAGGGGTGGAAGTTTACGAAATTAACATGGCATGAAAGTAGCACGAATAAACTAATCACCAAAGTAGCAGTTATAGCATTGCCTTACAAGAGTAGCAACATGCCGAATGGACATTAACAGAGGGAACAGTGGTTCACAAAGTAGAGCTCAAGGGTGTATTGGCCCACAAAGCAACATATCTGGTACCTCATGAAAGTAGCACCATTGAGAAAGTTGTAGTGTTACTAGTATTTTGGGCAAAGTAGCAATCCCACTATTATAATCGAAGAAAGCGGTAAACCAAGAAGGGTCATACAGTGCTGCATCATCCCACGAAATTACCAGGGATAAAATAAATCACGTGAAAGTAGCAACACAAAAGCAGCAGCATTATGTATACAGGTATAGCTGAAGAAAGCAACATGGAGGGAGGGGGGGGGGGGCACAAAATTGGCAAGGGTAACCATATGAAAGTAGCAGAGACTACACAAAAGTAGCACTTGTTCCTTGCAGAAGATGAAACTTCAAAAAGGGTGGCTGCCTCACAAAAGTAACAGGGTAGAAAAGCAGCAGTGCGAAGTTTTCCTCCCCCTCAGAATTACTTGTTAATTAATGGCCTCATCAACTTAAAAGTCTGATACTTTTGTGAGGCAAACTTGAAATTAAGCCTTTAGCCTCAAAAGTACCAGACTGGTACTTTGAGGCTACTTCTGTGATGACCCATCCCTTCACAGCTACTACCTTCATGAGCCTTCCATTTCCCCATCCCTTTCCAAATTTGTGAGGCACCCTTTCCCCAACATTGCTACTTTTATGAGGCAACTGCTACTTTCCTAAGATGAGACCAACTTACTTTGCCCAAGACTTTCCACAAGATCCTCAGCAGACTGCCCTTCCCTGTCGAGGCATTTGACAAACTGCTATTTCCCCAAGATACTTCACAGACTGCTACTTCTTCCCCCAAAGATACTTCTGCTACTTACTTTGGAGGAGGAGGAGAGGGGGGGGGGCAAGGTATTCGACAGACTGCTACTTCTAAAACTTCTGGTATTACACTTACCACAAATAGTACTACATTAACATCACTATTGGTAATAGACTGCTGCTTCCCTTGTCGTCCCCTTCAAAGACATTCAACAAATTGCTACTTCCTTACCCTGCCTAAAACTCTGTACTTAATCCCTCCTCCATACACAACACTGCTACTTCCCCCCCCCCCTTCCCCACACTCAACAGACTGCTACTTTAAAATCAACCACCACTGCTATTATAACCCCTACCCAAAAAATGCCCAATCCTTAGTTGTGCAGGCCTATCCAATGGGTTAATCACCGTAAAAATTGTGCTGGAGAATCCTGCACCTTTGGTTTAGTATCCCTCAGTTATGCCCCCCCCCTCCATTCTTTTTATTTACCTCCCTGTCATCTTTCCCCCACTTCATGTTTTCCTACCATTCCTCAACTTCCCCAATGCTCCTTCCATTGTTACTTCAATTTTCCTCTTGGGATAGCCTGTTTAATCCTTCTATCGCTTGCATTCCTAGTTACATCTATAGAGATTAATGTACTTTGACTGGTAAGCCCAACCTTAAGCCACTTTCAGAGAAATCCCTACACTGCAAAGACTGATAGACTGAATAACACTAACAGATGCCAAGCCAACGATACTGTTCATCACACACTTTAGACGAATACGGCTATATACTGAGCCTTTTAAGGCAGGCAAAACTGCATATCTGGATAATGTGCAGAACCTTTAGTGAAAAAGAGTGCAATGAGAATTACCATCCAATCTCCTACAGAACTGTGCTACCAGCACTAGCATGGTTCATTATGTCATCAACCAGGAGGTCTTGTCTGGCATGGGGCCAGAGGTGTGGGACCCTTTATATTAAGACATTTCAACACAAGGGTCATACATCAAGGTAAATAGAGTAAAAGTTTCAAGGGAAGGGCTATTTGTTAATGTTCCCTTTACCAGTAATACCTATTTCTACAAGTACATGTACAAGGTATACAGGCCTAGCTTACATTAGTGACATACTACTGTATAGAAAGCCACTTGTTATGCAGAGCATTTTGGGCAAATTAGGTCAGTTTTGTCCCAGTAGGCAACCCACACCAGTCAACTAACACCCAGGTACCCATTTTATTGATGGGGAACAGATAGCCAGTGTAAGGAAACGCCCAGTATTTCTACTCTTGCTAGGAATCTAACCCAGATCTTCACCGTGTGAAGAGAGCTTTAGCCATCAGGCCACAGGGCACCTCTTGAAGGGAGACTAAAGCTAGAGGATGAACAAGTCTCTAAACGCAGTGGCCCCGAGACATTCTACCAGCAGATGTCAAATATTGCCAGAATGAAGGTAAGCTAGACTTTCCTCATAAGAGTTACGCATTATCCAGGGTGTGATGGCCAGATGGGCTGCTAGCAGCCCAGCTGACTAGTTGGTAAGTAGGGAAGCCTACCTGTAGGCCAGCTGTGGGGAGGGGGGGGGGGGGGGGCTACACCAGTCATGGGTAAATTACAGGATATCTTTTTGGAGGGGAAGGTGGAAAAAAAAACAGGTTATTTATCAAGTTTTCCTATACAGTATTCTGTCAAAAACATCCCATTGTGAAGCTTATGTATTGCCTTACCAATAAAAGTTTTATAATTTTCCTTAAATAGCATGGAACAATGTTACAAGTTTTATCTACCAAATTATGAAACTAAACATTATCCATAAAATGGTTATTTATAATTCATTCATGTTAAGAATGACCAGCAACAAGAGACCATTAATAATGTAGTTCTAAATCTGTAGCAATACAGCACCTGGGGAATGGCAAGCAATCATGTTCAATACATATCCAGTTCCTTGGATCAAGGTCTTTCATCATCAAGACATCTTCCTTAAGTCACATTGATTTGCCAGCTTTTAACATTTTCTTTTAGTAAAATCTGCCATTTGGGCAAGCAGGACTCTTGCCTTTCCTATAATTAACTAAATGCAGTACCACCTATCAATGCCCGTTTCCTAATACCTATTATTATAATCAAAAAGAAGCGCTAAGCCACAAGGGCTATACAGCGCTGCTTCCTAATACCTAGCAAAACTCAATGAGCATTTTTGTACAAAATGTGATGGAGGAAGGTTGGTTAGTGAATTACCAAATGCTTTAACCAGGGTAGCTCAGAACTTTAGTAAAATACAGTATAATAAATTAATCATAAGTGAACCTAAGTACTATCATGCGAAGTTAAAATTTCCTTAAATTTAGGTCGAAGTTCAGAGGTCCTTACAGGCACCCTCGTAATTAAAAAAAAGTGACAGGCAGAAAAGCCTAAACTGTGGCTACTAAATGCATTCTGCTGTGTTTAAGCCATGTGCTACAAAGGAGGCAACCCAAGAACACCTGCAAGCAGGTGGCTGTGATATAGGTGTGCTTAAACCTCAAAAGCAATTCATCCGACTATTCCTGGAGGGTCAAATACCCACATGTCAAACCCTGCCTAATTGGCTGTTCACATTTAGGACCCACCAGGCCCAGATGTGTAGGTAGGGTGGAGGCACATTGCTGTGCTCTTTTGCAAACATACAGTTTACAGTTACATTCATGGGAAGAATACTAAAACCACCCCCCAAAGGGTGTATACAGAACCTGGACAAGCAGATTTCATCCAAACATTTAGAGAGCACCAACTGTAAATCACTCCAGCATAAAATACACATGGGGGGGGAAAAAAAAAAAAAAAAAAAAAAAAAGTATGAAAATGCATGCTATCATGCTCAAGTGGAAAGGCCTAGGCCAAGGGCAGACTTAACACAATCCCAGTAGCACCTAAAAGCAACGGGAAAAGGGAAGGCCAGGAGCACCCGTACACAGGCAACCATGGAAGAGAATCTTAAATCCAAGCAAGGTAATTTTTGGGGGGATTAAGATGCTTTTACCATCAAGGTAAATAATAGCCCAGTTTACACGTTTTAATATTTAAAAAAATAAGTTTTTAACCTTTTGACTGTCGCAACCCCCAATCCTGAGGTGTCTCCTGGTGTCGCAAAAATTAAAAAATTCTTATGAAATAAGAGAATCTTTTCCCGATTGTAAAGACCAAAAAAACGAAATTTGATGGAAAACTGACGGAATTACGCTCTTGCGAAGTTAGCGACCTCGGCGATATTTACAAATCAGCGATTTCGCCCACTGAGCCCTATTTTTGGCTAATTCCATTATTCAAGTCAACCAAATTCATAGCTATTTCTTCAGAACTCCATTTTTTCCATCGATTGAGTACAAGAAACTGCCCATTTACCGATTTCAACTACCCAATAACTGTCAAATTTGCTATTTGGCCAATTTCACAAAAATTAAAAAATATGACAATTTCAAAATAAGGACCTGAATGAACAATGCAGACATTCCTGGCTCTAAAATAACATTTTCTTCGTTCATCAGTCATGTCTCCAGGCCCCTGTGATATTACTCTTGCTTTTTATTTTGAAATTTTATTCAAACAAAAAAAAGAGAAGATTTACTGTTATGCAGACTACTGCAATACTGTAATAATTGTAAAAATTACATCAACCCATTCATGACTGCATATTAGAATGGCTATTTGGACATTTATTGGACAGACATCACTTGTTTACTTTTGAACATCGGCAAAAATCAAACAAATCCCGTACTTTGTGCTCCATTTCCAGGTTCTTTTTATAGTAAAATTAATCAAAATCACTATTTCTATAATATAGTTTCCATTTTATGAAATGAGACCAAGAAAACGAGAATACAAATACTATACGAAAATAGACCACAAAGTCGGCATTTTAATTTAAAAAAAAGTGTCAGTTTTTTTTTCTCATTATGCACTGCGTGCTCCAGGATTTTTTTTATATGGTGCACACTGACCACACACCCATTCTCTCGCATGTGGGCCTACCAGCTTTCTCCTGCCCGATTTGAAGCCGCTAGAATTTACGAGTACATATACGTCAAACACTGTACCTCGTAAACTTATATATATGGCCTCGACAGTCAAAGGGTTAAAATGCTTATGTACACCAATTATAATACAGGGGAACTAAGCCCATAGGGAGTCATACAGATTAGGAATGGGAGGCATTAACCCCTCGACTGTCGCAACCCCAAATCCTGAGGTCTCTCTTGGTGTCGCAAAATTTAAAAAAAGAATTTTAAATGAGAGAATCTTTTCCAGATTGTAATGACACCAAAAGAACGAAATTTGATGGAAAATGATGGAATTACGCTCTCGTGAAGTTATCAACCTCGGCGATATTTATGAATTGGGGATTTCGCACACTGAGCCCTTTTTCGGCCAATTCCACTGTTCCAGTCGACCCAACTCGTAGCTATTTCTTTAGAACTCCATTTTTTCTATCAACTGAATATGAGAAACTGCCCAATAATGTGGTCAGAAATTTGCAATTTGGCCAATTTCACGAAAATTAAAAAATGACAATTTCAAAATAGGGTCCAGAATGAACAATGCAGACATTACTGGCTCTAAAGTAACATTTTCTTTGTTCATCAGTCATCTCCAGGCCCCTCTGATATTACTCTTGCTTTCTATTTTGAATTTTTATTCAAATAAAACATAGAAGATTTACTGTTATGCAGACTACTGCAATATTGTAATTATTGTATAAATAATGTCAACCCATTCATGACTGCATATTAGGATGGCTACTTGGACATTTATTGGAAAATTACATCATTTGTTTACTTCTGAACATCTGCTAAAATCAAACATTTCCCCTACTTCGAGCTCCATTTCAAGGTTCTTCTAGTAAAATCAGTCAAAATCACCTCTATTTCTATATGTTTTCCATTCTATCAAACGAGACCAAGAAAACGAGACTACAACCATAAATACCATACAAAAATAGACCACAAAGTCGGCATTTCAATTAAAAAATTTTTTTTTTATATAGTGCACTGACCACACAGACCCATTCTCTCACATGTGGGCCTACCAGCTTTCTCCTGCTTGATTTGAAGCTGCTAGAATTTGAGTATACATACGTCAAAAATGGTGGCTCGTAAGACGTATATATACGACCAAAACAGTCAAAGGGTTAAGGGTCATTCGACTTCCTTTGATCAAGAACCCCCTGTAAGATCCCCTCAATACTCTGGCTGTCTTCCAGTAATTAACCCAAGTTAAAATTCCCGAAATTCTGTACAAATGTGCTTAAACATGAGATTGCTCTAACATTTATGGTAAAAGCAAGCATGGATCTGCAGATTTTTGTAGGCGAGGGGGGAAGGGGGGCATGCAAGTAAAATTTTAAAGACTAGTAGTCTAATTCCACTCGCCTCTTGGCACTTGTCAGCTGGCAGTCCTTCCCCTGCCGTTGCCAGTACCACACCTGCTGGCCCCTCCAACTGGCAGCACTCACCACACCTGTTGGCCCCTCCACCTGGAAGCACTCGCCACACCTGCTGGCCCCTCCACCTGGAAGCACTCGCCACACCTGCTGGCCCCTCCACCTGGCACTCACTGTTACCATCACAATGGTGCAAATTTTTACTTACACCTGCTGGCAATGTCACCATTACCATACCTAGTACTCAATACCACATCTAAGTCACTGCTATTAACCTGCCAGTACAGCAATAAATGTCTAAGACATGCTCACAGCAAGCAACTGTGCATTTAATATTCATGGGGGAGCACCAAACCCATAGGGGGTCAGCACCTGCAGGAATGGGACTCCATCAGGGTCAATCCAAGAATTGGAAGTTAGTCCAATGTTCTGGATAAAGGGCCCCCCTCACCTGCTTTATGGCACTGCCCTTAACGGAAAAATTTTAAGGACCACAGTATTACAGCTGTTCATTCAGCATTTCCAATTACATTATGGGTGGGGTAAGGGAGTGCAAAACCCATAGGGGTCATACATTATTATTATAATCAAAAAGAAGCGCTAAGCCACAAGGACTATACAGCTAGGGGTCATACAGCACCAAAAGATTTGCCGTGTTAATGCAGTGCACTAGGGCCTTTAATCAAATAAAACTAATTGAATTTTACTTTTGCACATTGCCTTCAGATTTCACTTATCCATTTCATATTTCAGAATACAGTAGATAGTCAAAACTCCTTCAAAATGTTTTCATTAAACTGCTGTCAAATTGACACATTTTAGTTTTACACTTAAAGTTCATTTTAAACTGTTCTGCTTAATGGTAGGGAAAAAATTTCGGGGCTGCAAACTGGATGAACCAACTGACCTGATTTTACTGAATGACTACTGATATACAAACCAACTTAGACTTGAATGATTGACCTAACTACTGGACTACCATCCACCTCAGTCCAGATGGGCCTTGGCATGCCTCTCCACTCCCTTCACAATCAACATACCAGCAGCCACAATTTAAGATTTTATTTTTTGCATTTTTAGCCTCAACCCTTTGAGGGTCTGTCCCACATGGTCCAAGAATTAAAAAAAAAGTAATTTGATATTTATGAAATGGTAGAGAATCTTTCTGAAGGTAATGAAAATATGAAATTTGATGGAAAATTGACAATGTTATGAATTTTGCGGTGTTGACAAAATTTACACTGATATTGCCCACCGACTTATTTCGGGCTAATTACATTATTCCAGTCTACCAAATTCTTAGCTATTTTGCTAGTATCACTTATTGACTGAGCACAAGAAGCTGCCCAATCATTTCAACTGCTTCAGTGATCAGAAATTAGTAATTTGGCCAATTTCACACAAATTCAAAATAGTGGACCCTCGCCTAACGATATTAACCCTTTCAGGGTCCAGAGGCCAAATTTCGAAGTGTGCACCAGGGTCCAAGAATTTTCAAATTTTTTTTTTATTTTTGTTTATGAAATGGTAGAGAATCTTTCTGAAGGTAATAAAACAAAGTACAAAACTTAATTTACAAAATTATGCTCACGAATTTTGACGTGTCGGCAATACATTGGACCCTCGCATACCGTTGGCATCACATAACGTTAAATCCGCATACCGATACATTTCATCACTAAAATTTTGCCTCGCATACCGCTAAAAAACTCGCTCGACGCTATTCGTCCGAGACGCTTCTAATGTGCGGCCTGAGCCAGCTTCACAATTTCCGCCGGTGGCATTGTTTACAAGCCAGGGTCCGCGGTAACATCCAAGCATACAATCGGAACATTTCGTATTATTACAGCGTTTTTGGTGATTTCATCTGCAAAATGAGTGACCATGGGTGCCAAGAAAGCCTATAGTGCTAACCCAGTGGTAAAAAGGGTGAGAAATACTATCATACCACGTTCAGCAGCTGCACCACGTTCAGCAGCTGCACCACGTTCAGCAGCTGCACCACGTTCAGCAGCTGCACCACGTTCAGCAGCTGCACCACGTTCAGCAGCTGCACCACGTTCAGCAGCTGCACCACGTTCAGCAGCTGCACCACGTTCAGCAGCTGCACCACGTTCAGCAGCAGCTGCACCACGTTCAGCAGCAGCTGCTGCACCACGTCCTGCAGCAGCTGCTGCACCACGTTCAGCAGCAGCTGCTGCACCACGTTCAGCAGCTGCTGCTGCACCACGTTCAGCAGCTGCTGCTGCACCACGTTCAGCAGCTGCTGCTGCACCACGTTCAGCAGCTGCTGCTGCACCACGTTCAGCGGGCTGCTGCTGCCCCACGTTCAGCAGCTGCTGCTGCACCCGTTCAGCAGTGCACACGTTCGTGCTCTGCACACGTTCAGCTGTGCCCTTGCTGCCACCACGTTCAGCAGTGCTGCTGCACCACGTTCAGCGCTGCTGCTCACCACGTTCCGGGCCTGCTGCACCACGTTCAGCTGCTGCTGCTGCACCACGTCAGCAGTGCTGCTGCCACCCACGTTCAGCAGCTCCCTGCTGCACCACGTTCGACCCTGCCACGTTCAGCTGCTGCGCCACACGTTCAGTGTGCTGCCACCACGTTCAGCTGCTGCTGCCACCACGTTCAGCTGCTGCTGCCACCACGTTCAGCTGCTGCTGCCACCACGTTCAGCTGCTGCTGCCACCACGTTCAGTGCTGCTGCACCACGTTCAGCTGCTGCTGCCACCACGTTCAGCTGCTGCTGCCACCACGTTCAGCTGCTGCTGCCACCACGTTCAGCTGCTGCTGCCACCACGTTCAGCTGCTGCTGCCACCACGTTCAGCTGCTGCTGCCACCCCCGTTCAGTGCTGCTGCCACCACGTTCAGCTGCTGCTGCCACCACGTTCAGCTGCTGCTGCCACCACGTTCAGCTGCTGCTGCCACCACGTTCAGCTGCTGCTGCCACCACGTTCAGCTGCTGCTGCCACCACGTTCAGCTGCTGCTGCCACCACGTTCAGCTGCTGCTCCCACCGTTGCTGCTGTGCCACCACGTTCCAGCTGCTGCTGCCCCACGTTCAGCTGCTGCTGCCACCACGTTCAGCTGCTGCTGCCCCCACGTTCAGTGCTGCTGCCACCACGTTCAGCTGCTGCTCCCAAACCACGTTCAGCTGCTGTGCCACCACGTTCAGCTGCTGCTGCCACCACGTTCAGCTGCTGCTGCCCCCACGTTCAGCTGCTGCTGCCACACGTCAGCTGCTGCTGCCACCCGTTCAGCTGCTGCTGCCCCCCACGTTCAGCTGCTGCTGCCACCCAGTTCAGCTGCTGCTGCCACCACGTTCAGCTGCTGCTGCCACCACTTTTCAGCTGCTGCTCCCACCACGTTCAGCTGCTGCTGCCACCACGTTCAGCTGCTGCTGCCACCACGTTCAGCTGCTGCTGCCACCACGTTCAGCTGCTGCTGCCACCACGTTCAGCTGCTGCTGCCACCACGTTCAGCTGCTGCTGCCACCACGTTCAGCTGCTGTGCACACGTTCAGCTGCTGCTGCCACCACGTTCAGCTGCTGCTGCCACCACGTTCAGCTGCTGCTGCCACCACCGTTCAGCTGCTCCCTGCAACCACGTTCAGCTGCTGCTGCCACCACGTTCAGCTGCTGCTGCCACCACGTTCAGCTGCTGCTGCCACCACGTTCGCTGCTGCTGCCACCCGTCAGCTGCTGCTGCCACCACGTTCAGCTGCTGCTGCCCCCACGTTTCAGCTGCTGCTGCCACCACGTTCAGCTGCTGCTGCCCCCACGTTAGCTGCTGCCACCACGTTCAGCTGCTGCTGCCACCACGTTCAGCTGCTGCTGCCACCACGTTCAGCTGCTGCTGCCACCACGTTCAGCTGCTGCTGCCACCACGTTCAGCTGCTGCTGCCACCACGTTCAGCTGCTGCTGCCACCACGTTCAGCTGCTGTTTGCCACCACTTTTCAGCTGCTGCTGCCACCACGTTCAGCTGCTGTTTGCCACCACGTTCAGCTGCTGCTGCCACCACGTTCAGCTGCTGTTTGCCACCACGTTCAGCTGCTGCGGCCACCCACGTTCAGTGCTGCTGCCACCACGTTTCAGCTGCTGCTGCACCACGTTCAGCTGCTGCTGCACCACGTTAGCTGCTGCTGCACCACGTTCAGTGCTGCTGCCACGTTCAGTGCTGCTGCACCACGTTCAGCTGCTGCTGCACCACGTTCAGCTGCTGCTGCACCACGTTCAGCTGCTGCTGCACCACGTTCAGCTGCTGCTGCACCACGTTCAGCTGCTGCTGCACCACGTTCAGCTGCTGCTGCACCACGTTCAGCTGCTGCCTGCACCACGTTCAGTGCTGCTGCACAACGTTCAGCTGCTGCGTGCACCACGTTCAGTTGCTGCTGCCACACGTTAGCTGCGCTGCACCACGTTCAGCTGCTTGCTGCACACGTTCAGCTGCTGATGCACACGTTCAGCTGTCTGTGCACACGTTTCAGTGCTGCTGCTTGCACCACGTTCAGCTGCTGCTGCTGCCCACGTTCAGTGTGCTGCTGCACCACGTTCAGCTGCTGCTGCACCACGTTCAGCTGCTGCTGCACCACGTTCAGCTGCTGCTGCACCACGTTCAGCGCTACGCTGCACCACGTTCAGCAGCTACTGCTGCAACCACGTTCAGCAGCTACTGCGCACCACGTTCAGCAGCTGCTGCTGCACCACGTTCAGCAGCTGCTGCTGCACCACGTTCAGCAGCTGCTGCTGCACCACGTTCAGCAGCTGCTGCTGCACCACGTTCAGCGCTGCTGCTGCACCACGTTCAGCGCGCTGCTGCACCACGTTCAGCACGCTGCACCACGTTCAGCTGCTGCACCACGTTCAGCTGCTGCACCACGTTCAGCTGCTGCTGCACCACGTTCAGCTGCTGCTGCACCACGTTCAGCTGCTGCTGCACCACGTTCAGCTACTGCTGCTGCACCACGTTCAGCAGCTGCTGCTGCACCACGTTCAGCAGCTGCTGCTGCACCACGTTCAGCTGCTGCTGCTGCACCACGTTCAGCAGCTGCTGCTGCACCACGTTCAGCTGCTGCTGCTGCACCACGTTCAGCTGCTGCTGCTGCACCACGTTCAGCTGTGCTGCTGCACCACGTTCAGCTGCTGCTGCACCACGTTCAGCTGCTGCTGCACCACGTTCAGCTGCTGCTGCACCACGTTCAGCAGCTGCTGCAGCACGTTCAGCAGCTGCTGCTGCACCACGTTAAGCAGCGGCAGCACGTTCAGCAGCTGCTGCTGCAACACGTTCAGCTGCTGCTGCACCACGTTCAGCTGCTGCTGCACCACGTTCAGCTGCTGCTGCACCACGTTCATCTGCTGCTGCACCACGTTCACTTGCTGCTGCCCACGTTCATCTGCTGCTGCACCACGTTCATCTGCTGCTGCACCACGTTCAGCTGCTGCACCACGTTCAGCTGCTGCACCACGTTCAGCTGCTGCACCACGTTCAGCTGCTGCACCACGTTCAGCTGCTGCTGCTGGACCACGTTCAGCTGCTGCTGCGGGACCACGTTCAGTGCTGCTGCTGACCACGTTCAGCTGCTGCTGCACCACGTTCAGTGCTGCTGCTGGACCACGTTCAGCGTGCTGCTGACCACGTTCAGCTGCTGACTGCTGGCACACACGTTCCCACGTTTGCTGCTGCACCACGTTCAGCTGCTGCTGCTGGACCACGTTCAGCTGCTGCTGCTGGACCCACGTTCAGCTGCTGCTGCCTGGACCACGTTCAGCTGCTGCTGCTGGACCACGTTCAGCTGCTGCTGCTGGACCACGTTCAGCTGCTGCTGCTGGACCACGTTCAGCTGCTGCTGCTGGACCACGTTCAGCTGCTGCTGTGACCACGTTCAGCTGCTGTTGCTGGACCCACGTTCAGCTGCTGTTGCTGGACCACGTTCAGCTGCTGTTGCTGGACCACGTTTCAGCTGCTGTTGCTGGACACACGTTCAGCTGCTGTGCTGGACCACGTTCAGCTGCTGCTGCTGGACACGTTCAGCTGCTGCTGCTGGACCACGTTCAGCTGCTGCTGCTGGACCAGTTCAGTGCTGTTGCGACCACGTTCAGCTGCTGTTGACTGTGGACCACGTTCAGCTGCTGTGCTGGACCACGTTCAGCTGCTGTTGCGGCCCACGTTCAGCTGTGTGTACCAGTTCAGCTGCTGTTGATGGCCCGTTCAGCTGCTGTGCTGCGACACGTTCAGCTGCTGTGCTGACCACGTTCAGCTGTCTGCACCACGTCAGCGCTCCCACCACGTTCAGCGGCTGCACACGTTAGAACCCGTTCAGCAGAGGCCCAAGTTCAGCTGTCACCCTAGGCCAAGTTCAGCATGCATGACAACTTCAGAAACTGCACCAATTACTGTGCTCACCACGTTCGCGCTGCTCCACCGTCAAGCTGCTGCTGCACACGTTCAGCCGCTACCACGTTCAGCGCTGCTGCCACCACGTTAAGCGCTGAGCACCACGTTCTCCTGAGCTGCTGCTGCCACCACGTTCGCGCTGCTGCCACCCGTTAGCGCTGCTGCCACACGTCAGCTCGCTGCACAGTTCAGCGTGCTGCTGACACGTCAGCTGCTGCTGACCACGTTCAGCTGCTGCTGCCCAGTTCAAGCTGTCTCACCACGTTCAGCTGCTCCCACCCCAGCTGCGCTGCACACGTTCAGCTGCTGCACCACGTTCACGCTGCAACGTTCAGCTCTGCACACGTTCAGCGCTGCGCACCACGTTCACTGCTGCTGCCACCACGTTCAGCGCTGCACCACGTTCAGCTGCTGCTGCACCACGTTAGCAGAGCTTGCCACACGTTCACAGAGGCTGCACCACGTTCAGCAGCTGTGCACCACGTTCAGGCTGCGCCACCACGTTCAGCGCTGCTGCCACCACGTTCAGCTGCGTGCACCACTTTCAGCTGCTGCTGCCACCACGTTCAGCTGCTGCTGCACCACGTTCAGCTGCTGCTGCACCACGTTCAGCTGCTGCTGCCACCACTTCAGCTGCTGCTGCACCACTTTCAGCTGCTGCTGCCCACGTTCAGCTGCTGCCTGCCACCACGTTCAGCTGCTGCTGCACCACGTTCAGCTGCTGCTGCCACCACGTTCAGCTGTGCTGCACCACGTTCAGCTGCTGCTGCACCACGTTCACCCTGCTGCTGCACCACGTTCAGCTGCTGCTGCCACCACGTTCAGTCTGCTGCACCAGTTCAGTGCTGCTGCACCACGTTCAGCTGCTGCTGCACCACGTTCAGCTGCTGCACCACCGTTCAGCGCTGCACCTTGCTTGCCCACACGTTCAGCTGCTGCTGCCACCACGTTCAGCTGCTGCTGCCACCACGTTCAGCTGCTGCTGCCACCACGTTCAGCTGCTGCTGCCACCACGTTCAGCTGCTGCTGCCACCACGTTCAGCTGCTGCTGCCACCACGTTCAGCTGCTGCTGCCACCACGTTCAGCTGCTGCTGCCACCACGTTCAGCGCTGCTGCCACCAGTTCAGCTGCTGCTGCCACCACTTCAGCTGATGCTGCCACCACGTTCAGCTGCTGCTGCCACCCGTTCAGCTGCGCTGCCACCACGTTCAGCTGCTGCTGCCACCACGTTCACTGCTGCTGCACCACGTTCAGCTGCTGCTGCCACCACGTTCAGCTGCTGCTGCCACCACGTTCAGCTGCTGCTGCCACCACGTTCAGCTGCTGCTGCCACCACGTTCAGCTGCTGCTGCCACCACGTTCACCCTTTGCCTGCTGCCACCACGTTCAGCTGCTGCTGCCACCACGTTAGCTGCTGCTGCACCACGTTCAGCTGCTGCTGCCACCACGTTCAGCTGCTGCTGCACCACGTTCAGCTGCTGCTGCCACCACGTTCAGCTGTGCTGCACCACGTTCAGCTGCTTCCCCTCAGGCCCACCACGTTCAGCTGCTGCTGCCACCACGTTCAGCTGCTGCTGCCCACGTTCAGCTGCTGCTGCACCACGTCAGCTGCTGCTGCCACCACGTTCAGCTGCTGCTGCCACCACGTTCAGCTGCTGCTGCCACCACGTTCAGCTGCTGCTGCCACCACGTTCAGCTGCTGCTGCCACCACGTTCAGCTGCTGCTGCCACCACGTTCAGCTGCTGCTGCCACCACGTTCAGCTGCTGCTGCCACCACGTTCAGCTGCTGCTGCCACCACGTTCAGCTGCTGCTGCCACCACGTTCAGCTGCTGCTGCACCACGTTCAGCTGCTGCTGCCACCACGTTCAGCTGCTGCCACCACGTTCAGCTGCTGCTGCCCCACGTTCAGCCTGCTGCCACCACGTTCAGCTGCTGCTGCACCACGTTCAGCTGCTGCTGCACACGTTCAGCTGCTGCGCCACCCGTTCAGCTGCTGCTGCACCACAGTTCAGCTGCTGCTGCCCACGTTCAGCTGCTGTGTGTGTGCTGCCACGTTCAGTGCTGCTGCACCGTTCAGCTGCTGCTGCAACGTTCAGCTGCTGTGCACCACGTTCACTGCTGCTGCACACGTTCAGTGCTGCTGCACCACGTTCAGCTGCTGCTGACACGTTCAGTGATGCTGCACCACGTTCAGCTGCTGCTGCACCACGTTCAGCTGCTGCGCACACGTTCACTGGCTCCCACCACGTTCAGCTGCTGCCTGCCACCACGTTCAGCTGCTGCTGCCACCACGTTCACTGCTGCTGCACCACGTTCAGCTGCTGCTGCCACCACGTTCAGCTGCTGCTGCCACCACGTTCAGCTGCTGCTGCCCCACGTTCGCTGCTGCTGCACCAGTTCAGCTGCTGCTGCACCACGTCAGCTGCTGCTGCACCACGTTCAGCTGCTGCTGCCACCACGTTCAGCTGCTGCTGCACCACGTCAGCAGTTTGCTGCCACCACGTTCACTGCTGCTGCAATTGCTGCTCACCACCAGCAGCTGCTGCTGCCACCACGTTCAGCGCTGCTCCCCTTGCCCCACGTTCAGCTGCTGCTGCACCACGTTCAACTGCTGCTGCACCACGTTCAGGCACACGTTCTGCTGCTGCACCACGTTCAGCTGCTGCTGCACCACGTTCAGCTGCTGCGACCACGTTCAGCTGCTGCACACGTTCAGCTGCTGCTGCACCCGTTCAGCTGCGCTGCACCACGTTCAGCTGCTGCTGCACCACGTTCAGCTGCTGCTGCACACGTTCAGCGCTGCTCCCCTGCTGCCACCACGTTCAGCTGCTGCTGCACCACGTTCAGCTGCTGCTGCTGCACCACGTTCAGTCCTGCTGCTGCTGCACCACGTTCAGTGCTGCTGCTGCACACGTTCAGCTGCTGCTGCTGCACCAGTTCAGCTGCTGCTGCTGCACCACGTTCAGCTGCTGCTGCACCACGTTCAGCTGCTGCTGCACCACGTTTCAGTGCTGCTGCACCACGTTCAGCAGCTGCTGCACACGTTCAGCAGCTGCTGCACCACGTTCAGCAGTACGGCACCACGTTCAGCAGCTGCTGCTGCACCCGTTAGGCTCTGCTGCACCACGTTCAGCTGTGCTGCACCCATGCATGTGCTGCACCACGTTCAGCTGCTGTGCACCACGTTCAGCTGCTGCTGCACCACGTTACATCTGCTGCTGCACCACGTTCAGCTGCTCCCACCACGTTCAGCAGTGCCACCACGTTCAGCTGCTGCACCACGTTCAGCTGCTGCACCACGTTCAGCTGCTGCACACGTTAGCTGCTGCTGCACCACGTTCACTGCTGCTGACCACGTTCAGCTGCTGCTGCTGGCACCACGTTCCAGCTTGCTGCTGCAACCTTCAGCGCTGCTGCTGACCACTTTCAGCTGCTGCTGCTGCACACGTTCACTGCTGTGCTGCACACGTTCAGCTGCTCTGCTGACCACGTTCAGCTGCTGCTGCTGGACCACGTTCAGCTGCGCTGCTGCACCACGTTCAGCTGCTGCTGCACCACTTCAGCTGCTGCTGCACCACGTTCAGCTGCTGCTGCTTTGACCACGTTCAGCAGCTGCTTGGAGCACGTTCAGCAGCTGCTGCTGGACACGTTAAAAAACGTGTCGCAGCGCACCACGTTATGCTGCTGCACCTCACTGCTGCTGCACCACGTTTCACTGCTGCCCTGTTGCTGCCACCGTTCAGCTGCTGTTGCGGCACCACGTTCAGCTGCTGCATCCACTTCGCTGCTGCACCACGTTCAGCTGCTGTGACCTGTCAGTGCGGACCACGTTCAGCTGCTGCTGCTGGACCACGTTCAGCTGCTGCTGGCTGGACCACGTCACTTGCTGCGCTCCGTCATGTGCTGCTGGACCACGTTCAGCTGCTGCTGCTGGACCACGTTCGCTGCTGTTGCTGGACCACGTTCAGCTGCTGTTGCTGGACCACGTTCAGCTGCTGTTGCTGGACCACGTTCAGCTGCTGTTGCTGGACCACGTTCAGCTGCTGTTGCTGGACCACGTTCAGCTGCTGTTGCTGGACCACGTTCAGCTGCTGTTGCTGGACCACGTTCAGCTGCTGTTGCTGGACCACGTTCAGCTGCTGTTGCTGGACCACGTTCAGCTGCTGTTGCTGGACCACGTTCAGCAGCTGTTGCTGGACCACGTTCAGCAGCTGTTGCTGGACCACGTTCAGCTGTTGCTGGACCAGTCAGCTGTTGCTGGACCAGTCAGCTGTTGCTGGACCAGTCAGCTGTTGCTGGACCAGTCAGCTGTTGCTGGACCAGTCAGCTGTTGCTGGACCAGTCAGCTGTTGCTGGACCAGTCAGCTGTTGCTGGACCAGTCAGCTGTTGCTGGACCAGTCAGCTGTTGCTGAACCACGGTCAGCTGCTGTTGCACCATCAGCTGTTTCTGAACATGACTCGTCCCAAACCTGTCCGTCCAGCCTGAGCGCCTGCCTTGCCGTCATTATTTACAAGCCAGGGTGGCCGGTTGCGTGCATACATTTGATACATTTTGTATTATTCCATTATTTATAGTGCTTGTAACTGCTAAATAAGCCACCATGGGCCCAAAGAAAGCTTCTAGTGCCAACCCTGTGGTAAAAAGGGTGATACTATCGTGCCACAGTCATCTGCTGCTGCACCACGGTCAGCTGATAAATTGGACCAGTCAGCTGTTGCTGCACCACAGCTGCTGCTGCTGCACCATGGTCAGCTGTTGCTGCACCATGGTCAGCTGTTGCTGCACCATGGTCAGCTGTTGCTGCACCATGGTCAGCTGTTGCTGCACCATGGTCAGCTGCACCACAGCTGTTGTTGCTGCACCACTATCAGCTGTATTACTCGAAGATGTGGAGTGTGTTGGTGTGGCTTAATGTGAAACAATTACCGATAAACTAACCCCGGAGGGTTAGCCACCCAGGATAACTCAAGAAAGTCAGTGCATCATCGAGGACTAACTTATTTCCATTGGGGGTCCTTAATCTTGTCTCCCAGGATGCAACCCACACCAGTCTACTAACACCCAGGTGAACAGGGAAAAACGCCTGGAACTAGTGCTCATATTGGTGAATTTAAAGCCAGCATAGGTTGGTTTGAGAGATTTAAGAATCGTAGTGGCATACAGTGTGATAAGGCCTGTTCTGGAAGAAAATGCCAAACAGGACCTACAGTACTCAGGAGGAAAAGGCACTCCCAGGACAGTGTCATCAGTCATTGCTGCATCTTCAATAAAGGCAAGTCATTTATTCTTCATTTAGTAGAGTAGTACATGCACAATATATACTGTGCATGTACTACTCTACTATTGTGACTGTAGGAAAATGTATATTTCATGTGGTAAAAAATTTTTTTTTTCACACTTTTGGGTGTCTTGCACAGATTAATTTGATTTCCATTATTTCTTATGGGGAAAATTCATTCGCATAACGATAATTTTGCATAACGAGCTCTCATGAACGGATTAATATCGTTATGCGGGGGTCCACTGTAAGTCGGCGATTTTGCCGACTGACTATTTTAGGCCAATTACGTTATTCCAGTCTACCAAATTCTTAGCTATTTCACTAGTATTACTTCTATTCTATCGATTGAGCACAAGAAATCAAGTCAACTGTTTCAACTACAAAATAAAGTGATTGGAAATTGGTAATTTGGCCAATTTAACAGTTAAAAATATTCAAATTTCAAAACAGGGTCCAGAATAAACTACGTAGGTATTCCTGGCACTAAACTAACATTTCCTCTGTTCATTAGTTACATTTTGAGGCTTTACAAATGAATTCCATTGATTTTTTATTCACTGAATTTTTATTCAAACCAAAAAAATAGAACACTTACTGTTATGCAATATTGTAATAATTTTATAAACCACCACATTTGTGAATGTATGTTAGACCCACCAGCTGGCGTGTATTAGACTTGCGAGGTCGTTTGTTTACTCCGGAACATCGGCAAAAATTTACATTTCCGCTGCTTTGAGCTCAGTTTCAAGCCATTTCCAGTGCTAAAACCAATCAAAATCATCTCTATTTCTGTAATACGTCTTCCATTCTATCAAAGTAGACCAAGAAATTGCAAATACAACTATAAAAAACATACGAAAAAACACTGCAAATTCGCTATTTTAATCGAAAATCACTCACTATACACTGTGCTGCAGGATTTGTTTTATGTGGTGCATACATACCACAGATGTATTCTCTCATATCTAGGTCCAAAATTTACCACTCACAGCTTATCAGAGCGAGCGAGCTCATGGCGTAGAACTACGGTTTGGATCCTGAACGTAAAACCGTAAATCTACGGCACGGACTCCTGAAAGGGTTAATCCGTTCCTGAGAGCTCATCGTTAGACAAAATTTTCCCCAAGAGAAATAATGAAATCCAATTAATCTGTTTCAGAGCCAAAGCTATTAAATATTTTTTTTTTTTCATGAAATATACATTTCCCTAGAAAGAAAACAATGAGAAGCACAATAACTATATAAATAAATGTTAAACACACTTACTTTTATTGAAGAGTATTGATGAGTGACAGACTTTCTTGAACACTGATTTTCAGTGATACACGAGTAATTCACTTTGCAATTCCCACTAGCATTACAACAAGACAAGTTAGCCTGCATTTCATAGGCTTGTGTCCTGGGAGTGCCTTTTCCTCCTAAGTAATGTAGGTCCTGTTTGGCATTTTCTTCCAGAACAGGCCTGTTTTGTCACAATTGAACACTTGTAGGTGTTGGAATTTTTCAGCTTTGCCATGCCTATCACGCTGTATGCCACTACAATTCTTAAATCTCTCAAACCAACCTTTGCTGGCCCTAAATTCACCAATATGAGCACTAGTTCCAGGCATTTTTTCCTGTTCACCTGGGTGTTAGTAGACTCGTGTGGGGTCACATCCCGGGGGACAAGATTAAGAACTCCCAATGGAAACAAGTTACTGTTCTCGATGACTCCTTTGGGTTATCCTGGGTGGCTAACCCTCTGGGGTTTATCGTTTCTCATTAAGCCACGCCAACAGTCTCTCCAAATCTTCGAGTAGTACATCCGACGGCGGTGCAGCAACAGCCGACTGTGGTGCCGCAGCAGCTGACTGGTACGATAGTATTTCTCGCCCCTTTTTACCACAGGGTTGGCACTAGCTTTCTTTGGCTTATTTAGCAGTTACAAGCACTATAAAAAAGAATACAAAATGTATCTAATGTATGCATGAAACTGGCCACCGTAGCTTGCAAACAATGATGGCAGGGCAGCCAAGGCACTCAGGCTGGAAGGACAGGTTCGGGACGAATCATGTTGGGAGAGTTTTTAATCGTTAGGCAGGCCAAAATTTTTGCGCTCAAACACTTAGTTAGGCGGATTTAACATTATGTGATGAGTTCGTTAGGGGAGGGTCCATTGTATTAGTTTCAAAATAGGGTCCAGAATAGATGCTGGCTACTTTGAGCTCAATTTCAAGCTATGTTCATTATGTCTAACATCTTCCATTCTATCAAACAAGACCAAGAAGCTGCAAATACAACCATACAAAAATACACTGCAAAGTAGCAGTTTTAATAAAAAAAACTATGCACTGCATGCTGCAGGATTTGTTTTGTATGGTGCACACTTGCTACATGCATGCATTCTCTAGGCTCAAATTAACCACTCTGCTTATCCGAGTGAGCAGAGCTTGTGACTATGGGATGGACCCTCAAAGGTTAAGTGACAAACACTCACTAACAATGAACAATTTTTAATTTTGCAAGATTTGGAGAAAAAAAAAATAGGGTTATGTTCCTGGGGGGATCCCAGGAACGTAACCCTATTTTTCCCACAAGTTCTTCAGTTCCTTTAACACTGATTCGTCTAACACTGCATTTTCAGGAACTTAAGTCTTAATCGATGGTCTACTGTATTTACCAATTCACACTAAACCTATTAAACATCTTTATTGAAACTATCCACTTGCCAATTTACTAATTTCCTTAAGTGATGGCACCGTATAAACTAGTTAAGACATTTGTGCACAAACATCTGCACATGAAAAGGCTAGTAACAAAAATCAACTATTAAGTAGTGTTTATTGGGGGGCAATGGAAGCTGTACAATACTGAGCGCCAGCAGTACGACTACCAGCACAGCAGAACACCAAGCCTGGGCACATGGGCCAATTTTGTGCCTCTGATAACCACAACAGTGACCTTGTAAGGCCAATGCTGCACTGGAACCTTAAAGTTAAAAAATGACAACCAGCAATTCTGAACTAGATGTATTTTGAACATGAATATGACCACATTGAACTTCTTACCTCTAGTTCATAATTGCCAACCTTCGTGAATTGATGACTAACTCCCCCCCCACCCCCCACAAAACTTCAAAAAAAGTTAGAAATGTCTCCCTCAAAATCTTTGGGAGTTAAATCAATTACCCCCCAACCCCAAATGAAAAAATGGCATTAACAAAACTTAAACTGAGCAAATGCACAGCAATAGATAATAGGACCCAATAATCAGTAACAGGCTAGAGTAGTTTTTCTTACTAGAAAATATAGTTCGTTGGATATCAACACAAGATACCAGTTGAAATAAGGAATGCATGTCCCATAAATTAGTTTCCAGTTTACAGTGGAAAACTTTAAGGAACAAATTAAATAAACTAGATAAAACAAGAATCAGTGGCTAGCAGAGACTAGACACTCAGGTGTTTGAGTGTGGGAGGAATCGAGAAGATCAAGAATGAGATGCGGTTCAGGAGGAAGGTTGTAATGGGAGAGCTTTTAAAGGGTATAAAAAAAAGGAGTCACAAGGATGAGAACTTGAGTCAACCCCTTCCCCACCACTAAAGGCTTGCAGTTACACAGGCTAGCCACTTCACTATTAGCTGAAAAATCATCACTTATAAAGAGTGCAAGTTAATTCACAAGAAAGCTTCAATATGTTCATGGAAAAAATTTATTATACAAAAGTGTTTAAACTTTAAAGTATATCCACTTCATAGAGCCCTTGCCAAAGTCTGAAATACACAAACATACATCAACACGGGTGACACAGGCAAGCCTCTCCCAAACAGTAGCTGTTATCCAAAATCCAAGGGCTTACACACTTTTCTCTTTCTGTTTGCATTTGTTCAGAGTAGCAGAGTTTATTAAGATGGAACATGTCTGGTTCATGTCACAGTCATAATTCCACTGGTCAACACTGGTATATCACATGTCATCCACTGCCATGAATTTCCAAGTGAAGAAATGGCGATATTTAGATGATCCACAGTCACTGGAATTAAAAAAAAAAAAAAGAAAAAAGAATTAGCTCTAGTTCAAAGAAATTTTTCTAAGTTAAATATGCAAATGCAGGCACTTGCAGCTACTAATCTATCATGTTACTACTTTCCATACTACATTTAAGAAATTGGGCATTAACTAATTTTTGCGAAAATGCTTAAAATGCTTTATTTTCAATAGTCTATATATATAAGGGCAAAAACTAAGTTTTTTTTTTTTTCAGACTAGGAATTCATATCTTTAGATATTATATACCTTGTCTCTCGACAGACATCTCTTCAGCCACAGAAGTACCTGACATTAATCCAGCAAGTTCACCACTCCAAGAATACGATGTCTAAAAGTTTGTAGAACATGCTTCATGTCTACAAATTACCTTCCTTGCCACAATTACTGTATCCTCCAATCCATAGTGCTGTCACTTCCCTTTTTGGGATATCCTTTGTACTAGTCTTGAGTATCTGGTCTTGCTAGGAATGTACACCCCCCCCCCCCACCCATAATGGGAGTAATTCAAGTGGTCCAATCACCAATTTTTGCATTTTAAAAATGCAGAGCACTTTCATTTTTCCTAATAATGAACTTTAAGACTTATGCCTAACTATTTTTACCACACCAAGCTATCTACTTGGGTCACTTTGAACCCCTCCTTATATATCCATACTTCAAAGTTAATTTGGGTAAAACTTTCTACAACAAAAACCAGAAACTCCTTGTGTTTTTTCCTTAAATTACTTTGGACCTAACTTTCCTCCTCTCAAAAGGTAATTACCAGACCTGTCTTAGGCTAAGATGAAGAGGGAGATTGCATAAATTTATAAAGCAGATTTATACTGCACGTGAAAAGTAACAAATCCAAAGCAAAGGCAGTGCCCAAATGCTAGTAATAAGGCCAAGATCTGTACTACTATGAACCAAGGCAAGAAGCACAATCTACACCTGGAAAATTCTAGCAGGATTGGTCCCAAAATTTTAAAAATCTTTCCATGGGAGATTACCAACAGACCCTTGGCTGCCCTCAGTAAGGAACTGGACAAGTTTTGCAGATCAGTGCCTTATCAGCTGGGCTGTCAGGGTGTGTTGGACTTCATGCTGCTAGCCATTGTCACCAGGAGGCCTGGCCAGGGATCAGGCCACAAGGGAGTTGACCCTCTGAACACTCCAGGTAGACTCCAGGCAAGTTAATTTACATCAATTAGTATACAAACCAACTAAAGATTTAGTCTTCACTAACAACCATTCCACAAAAAAATTACCTTGAACAGTTTCTTAAATATACCCACTTTCCTTTTCAAGTGTACTGCTTTCAAAAGCAAACAGCTTCAAGCCTTTGTGGTTCACACAGCACCCAAGAACTGAGAGGAATGTTTAATACAAGGTGGAGTAGATTCCAATTCTTTTGATCAAGACCCCTTCAGCATTAAGGCACCCCTTTCCTCCAAGGGAAGATTTCATTACTGCCTCAATATCAGATTTACTTACCCTGAGAAATAGTACTAATTTCAATTACTCTATAGAAAAAATCCGAGCCTCTTATTCACCTTAATGGTATTCATGCTTTTTGGTACATTAACTGCCCATTTAAAAACTTTTGCAGTAAGGCAAATTTAAGTGTTCCATCAAGAGTTTAGCATAAAATGACACCAATAGACTAATTCATCAAGTCACTCAAGCTCAAATTCCTTATAGGCAAAGCCTGATCACTATCACCTTTATATTACCTAACAAATAAAGTGCTTCACATTCTACAAAGATATTTTCCTATCAAGATTAAACTTACCAGACTGTACCCCAAGCAAGTAACTACATGGTGCATCAGATTTTAAATACCAGTACAACCTATACTCTTATATTTAGAGCTACAGAAAAGGTGAAGTGCTAGTGATGTTACTTCTGTTTAGTATCTTACCTCAGTAAGACAAGGAAATTAAGTAATCCCCTAGTGACTCTACAATAGATGCCACCTGAGGATGTTGAATGGGCTCTTCAAACACCGCTACCAACACTGCTTGCAACGTCTTCATTGAGTGCATTCCGGCCTTTCCTTTCTTGCATCGGATTACCTGTAAATTAAACAAAACTAGCATGTTCAACCAATCTAAACCAAGAGTAATATGTTGAAACTTCCAAGACTAATCCTTCTCAATAATTTTAAATTTATAGGCTTAACCAAATTAAGTGCCACAGGGTATCCTTAATTTACTCATGGTCAGTTTAATCCAGCGAAACCTCTGCTTACAAGTTTAATTCGTTCCATGACCTAGCTCGTAACCTATCTGTTCGTATCCAGTCAATTTTCCTCGCTAACTGAAATGCCATTAATCTGTTCCAGCGAAATTCCTGCTCTCAGGAGGCAGGACAAAATACATGCATTGACGAAGTCCACAACCTGTACACCTCACTTGTGTTTATGATTTCATGCTTGTCCTTTGCACTTACTTTCTTAGGACCCATGGTCAGAAGTTTGGCAAAATAACTGCAAAACGTAAGAAATCTTTCCACTGAGGTAAGCATGGGCACTGGTGATGGCAAGAGCTGTTGTGGTATTCACTGTGCTATCTAGTGGCAGCGTTCTATATTATAAACGTGTATTATAATGGGGAAGCGCTAAATCTGCAGCATTATACAGTGCCTGTGGGGGAGAGGGGATGGAAGGTATTCAGGCTTAATTTAGGGAATTGGAGCAGATACAATTCCCCAAATCAAAGAGCCCCTTACCAGCATCAAGGAACCTCCCATGAGGGGGAAGCTCAACCTGAATTTTGGCTCTTATCCATGAGCAAAAAATTGATAGTGATGGCTTACATCCTGAAAAACTAGCATGGTGGGGCACTCTTAAGCACAGGTTCCACTACTGATAAACTAAATAAAATTTAGTCTAGTAAACTATTGCAATCTTGGCACGTCCCTTAACATTTTCATTGTCCACGCCCTCAAAAATTAAAAGTGCCATGTCTCCTTTTGAAAAAATCGGAAAATTTTTCTGAAGGTAATGACACCAAAAGTATACAATTAAATTATAGGGAAAACTAGTTACACAAGCACAAATTGTCTGGGTACAATTTATGTATCAACAATTTTGCCCAAGGTCCTATTTTAAGTAAATTCCTTTGCTCCACTACCAAATACTACTTTGGTATTTCACTAGTATGCCTTCTCTATCTACCAAGTATAAACCATCCATTCATCTATTACAACTACCCTATAAAGTGCACAAAAGTTGGCAATTTAGAAAAAAAAAAAAAAAAACATTTCTGCCACAAACCTTTCCTCTGTTAATTAACCCTTTCAGGGTCCAGAGGCCAAATCTGACAGTCAGGGTCTAAGAATTTTCAAAAAAATTTTTTTATTATTTTCTTATGAAATAATAGAATCTTTCTGAAGGTAATAAAGCAGAAAGTATGAAATTTGATGGAAAATTGACGAAATTATGCTCTTGCAAATTTTGATGCATCACTGATATTTACGCAGCGGCGATTTTGCCGACCGACTTATTTTAGGCCAATTACATTATTCCAGTTGCCCAAATTCTTAGCTATTTCACTAGTACTACTATTTTATCGACTGAGCACGAGAAATCACAAAGTCAACTGTTTTAACTACCCAATAAAGTGATTGGAAATTGGTAATTTTACCAATTTAACAGTTCAAAATATTTCCATTTCAAAACAGGATCTACAGTAAACAATGCAGGCATTCCATTTTGATTCAAAATTAAAAGAAAAAAAAAATTTACTGTTATGCAATGTTGTAATTTATTAAATATTCAATCAAAAGTAAATTCCCCACCATACCTAAATTTGGTAATTTGTTTTCTGAACAATCGGAAAATGCTTTTTTCCTTAGCCCATTGGGCCCTTTTAGTACTAAAACCAATTAATCAACTTCTGTATTACCTAAAAGAGCAAAAATGGGAAATCAACTTAAAAAAATAAAAAAATATTTTTTTTAAAAATTGGTACATTTTCTTTCAATACAGGGGAATTTGTTCCATTGGTAAAAACCAAGATTTCGGACTGGCCCCAAACACCCCCTTTGGTTATGGGGGCCAGCAGGCGTAATCTAACTTTGCCCCTGGTTTTTCAAAGGTGATAGGGGAAAGGTTAACCTTTTGGGGGCCCTATTAAAACCCTTTTCCCACCTTAAAAAAATTAATAGAAATTTATTTTACATCCAAAAGGAATTACCTTTTAAAAAACTTAAAAAACCGGGATTTGCATAGAAATGTTTAAAAAAAAATTCTTTTTTGTAATAATGGGTGAATTTTTTTTCCCCCCTTGGGTTCCCCATTGAAAGATGAAAAAGGGATGGGGGGTTTTTAGGAACTAAAAACGAAAATAAGGCAAAAAGGAAAAAATTTAAATTGCTGAATGAAAGGGGGGAACCAAGAGGAGAAATCACTAGCTTAATATATCTTGGGGACAGGGAAAAGGGGGGGAGCAAGTCGGGCCCTTTTTTTAACCTCAATTTTTAGGTATTATTTATTATAATCAAAAAAAAGCGCTAAGCCAAAAGGGGCTATACAGCCTGCAGGGGGGAAGGAAGCAAGGGGAAATTGATGGCAGAAGGGAGGGGGAGATCAGCGGGTTTACAGAAAACAGCGGGGCAGGGGTAGAGGGGGGAAAAGGGGTAGCAAGAGTACAAGAAAAAGGGGCTGAAAAATAAAAATTTGTGAAGTAATCTCTTGTCAAAAATCAATGAGAGAGCCCCCGGATGAAAGGGGGGTCCTTCAGGGGAAAAGGGGAAAGGGTAAAAAGAAGCGCGGGCAAGACGACACAAGGTAAATTCTGCGTGCTCGTTATAAAGTGGGCAGTCCAACAAATGTGCTGACTGATAATGGACTTGCAATTCTCACAGAGAGAGCAAGACGCCTCCTCCTGAGATATCCGAGTAAGACGATAGGGCCCAAAAGCGAAGCGGGAAAAGGTAGTCCCCCAACCTCGACACGGTGATAAAAAAGGGGGCCATAACCTAAACCGTTTAATAACTGAAGTTTTTCCCGACAAGAAAACCAACGTTGTTGCCAACGGTGTGAAAAGGGGGGAAGATATTTCAGCAAAATAGTCCGTACATGGAATACCTCATAAGAAACTGGTAGGTCATTACTGCTAACGCGCAGCAGTGTCGCCCTTTCAGCCCTGTACGCAACAACCAGGGACCCAACAAAAACAATATCTTTTTAGTAAAAAAGCGGGGAGCCAAAGTTGGATACGAGGATAAGGGGTGAGTGTATCAAATTTTTTTTTATACCCGAAAACACTAAGGGGGTTGAGACAACCACAAAAAAATAACAGGCATAGAAGCAATACGGATAATGCTGTAAGGATGGCATATAATTCAGCAGTAAAAAACTAGCTGAAGAAGTAAATGCCCTTTACGACCTGTCCGAAACATGCTTTCGAATCCACGCCGTCAGAAACCCCAAGCCATCTGTGACCCGCAATGGCAGAGAATGAGAGTGAAAGTGGGCAAGAAAAAGAGCGGGAAGCGACCTAACAGTTGGGGTTCGACAAGGGGGGGAAAAAACAGACTCGAACAGCGGAATTTCCCCGGGGGGGGGGAAAATGAGAGCTACATGTACATAGAAAGGTGGTAGTTAAGAGAAGACAAGAGCGAATGAAGGCGAAGAGAGAAGGGACGGATAAACAGGGCGGCGAACAAAAAAAAAATGTCTACTATTTCAGGACCATTTATAAATGGAAAGGATTGCGGAGATCATGAAGCGTACATTAGCGCAGGCAATGGGGGATCACGGCGACGAAAGGAGGAACGTTCGTTCTCATAGAGCTTTCGACAGGGGGAAAAGCGAAAAGCACCAAGGCATAAACGTAATCCTTGGGATAATGGGGGTTTGGCTAAGAGAGTAGCAGAGTGCCCCCCCTGAATAGATCGGTCACCATAATCAAGTTTCGATAAAATAAGGGGGGAATGTGGTGAAGGGGGTTCGACGATCACTCCCCCCAAAGGCAAGGGTTTTAAGAAGGTTCACCGGCTGTGACAAGTTGCCTTCAAGAGGTAATGTAGGTTTTCCGGATAACCTACACAAAGAGGAGGGCCCAAAAATTGACTTTTCCTTTTAGGAAAAGGAGCCATAGAGGACAAAGGGTGATCAGAGAGACAAACGTCTATGAAAGTGATTTGGTGGGTTTTTTTGGGTGGAAAAATTTTTAAACCCCGTGTGGGGGCCCAATTGGAAACACTCGACTGCATGCTGGAGAAAACGTAAGGATGACAGTCACCCTGACAGGGATACGAATCATCAACATAGGTGATGACCAAAAATTTTATGGAAGACAGAGGCCAAAAATCATTAAACAAGGGGAAAAAAAGTTGTGCCAGAACACATCCCGGGGGGCACCTTCAGCTTTACAAATCCGGGAGGCACATTATTTAACCCAAAACGGGAAAAACCCGTCATTAAAAAATTCTTTAAAGGGAAGGGGGTAATTGCCTCAAAACCTAAGGGTGGTTTGGGGTTTAAAATATTATACCTCCAATTTTGTGTATATCCTTTTCTCAAGGTCAAAAAATTTTGGCAAAAAACGGGAGGGGTTTTTTCCCGCAAAGGCATTACAAACATACTACCCCAAGCGCAGAAAGGGGGGCCTAGGGGTAAACGCCCCCTTCGAAACCCATATTGACGGGGTGGAGGGGGACTTTTTGTGGGGTCTCTAAAAACCACACTAAACGTCTTTTTTACAACTTTTCCAAATTATTTTGGCAAACTGAAACTGGTAAGAGCAAGGGGACAATAGTGGGGGGTTTTTAAATGTCCCGTAGTCCCCTGGTTTGCAAAAGGGAAAAAAAAGGCGGTTTTCCCAAAACCAGCTGGGGGAAAGACTCCTTGGCCCAAAATAATTTTTGTAAAGGCGTAAAAAGGACTGAAAGGGGCCTGACTAAATTAAATTTGTAGAATACGAATATAATGTCGTGGGGCCCAGCGCCGAAATCGACAAGCAAGAGGGGGTTTTCCCCTCCATTCTTAAAGTGTAAAAGGCACTTTAAATTACGTTCTTCTCTGAGAGAAAAAAAAGTAAAAAAGGGTGCTAACTTTTCTGGCAGTTTTTTGGGAAGGAAAGAAATGGGGGAAATAGATGGAGCCCCCCGGGAGAAATACGCCCAAATGATTGCCAATTTCTTTGGGCCAACATCTAGGGTTTGCTATATCAAAAACCCGGAAACCCCAAACGGGAAAAAAACCCCCGGGCCCAGGAAAAATTTTTTACCACCCCCATTTTTCGTATTTTTTTCCAAAGCTGAACTAAAGGGGGAAAGAAAGGGGTTTAAGGTGGAGACAAATCTCGCCAGAAAAGTGCGTTTAGCGTCACGATAAACAGGGCGAGCATCGCAGCTTCGTTTAAAATCAAGGGGGGTCCTCTGTGGTTTTTATTGAAACCGGTACCGCCCCTCCCGCGCGTTTCAAACGTACGCACGAGCAAAAGCGGGAGACCCCCAAAAGGAAACCGCATTTCGAAAATGCCTCCCCCCAAAGGGTTTGGGGTAAAAAAATGAGAAGCTGCGGTGAAAACGGGGGACAAAAGGGGGGTAAAAGCTCATCGGGGAAGGACAAGAAAAACCCTCTTTAAAAACATCAGTGTGAGAAAAGGGTTCCAATTTGCCCGATTAAATTGCCACCCGTGGGGTGCGAAGAGGTGGGGAAATGAAAGGGGGGAAAAAAATGATTGGGAAAAGATCACTTTTGAAAATCCGGGGGAACAGACCCAAAATAAAATCAAAGCGGCGGAGGAAAAAGCAAAAAATGAGAAATCATGCAAGAGAGAGTATGATTTCCCAGGGTCAAAAAGGGTGGAGTACCTGTAAATTTTAAAAAATGGGGGGGGGGGTGGCAAGAAAAAACCTCTAACTGGGAAATTTCCCCGGGGAAACACAGGAACCCTCCCCCAAAAGGGAAAATGGTGGGGATTAAAATCACCAAGTAACAGAATCGGTGGCGGTAATGACGAAACAAAAAGGGAAGGGAAAATCCGGAAAAATAATGGGCCCCAGAAGGAAGAAAATAAAAGAACGAGCGGATAAACCAAAATGTTTAAATGGGTACGGGCCCGCGTGTAATGCAGCGAAGTAGAAAAAATTGCTGGGTGGGGACGGAATAACAAATGCGGGAGGAAGGGGGAAATTTTATTAAAGGTCCCACAGGAAAAGGGTCTGAAAATACAATAAATTTTAAAACCTGAGATGTGAGAAAAAAAACAGCAAGTGTTAAAAAAATTTTTTTTCCGGTAAAACAAACACCAACAGGGGCAAAAATGGGGGAGTAACATCTGAAGCTCCACCCCGAATTCCCCCGAGGGCCCCGTATATTCCCCTTTGCCCAAACCCCAAAAATACTTTTTTGGGTATTTCACCTGGGAAACCCTTTCCTATCTACCAAGTAAAAACCCAAACCAAATTCATCTTACAACAAACCCAAAATGCAAAAAAAGTTTGGCAATTTAAAAAAAAAAAAAAAAAAACATTTCGGGCCACAAAATTTTCCCTCTGTTAAAAAACCCCCTTTCAGGGCCCAAAGGGGCCCAAAACCTAAACGTAAAGGGCCCAAAAAAATTTTTCAAAAAAATTTTTTTTTTAATTTTCTTATAAAAATAGAATTTTTCAAAGGGTAATAAACAGAAAGAAATAAATTTTTTGATGGAAAATTACAAAAAAATTTGCCTTCCCAAATTTTGATGCACCCACGAAATTTTCCCGAAAAACCGGCGTTTTTTTTTTTTTGCCGACCGACTTTTTGGGCCAATTACATTTTTTTCCCATTTGCCCAAATTCTTAGCTTTTTTCCTAGTACTAAATTTTTTTTTTAAAAAAAATTTCCCCGACGGAGCAGGGAGAAATCACAAAGTAAAACTTTTTTAAAACTCCCCCAATAAAGTGTTGGAAAATTTGGGGAATTTTCCCAAATTTTAAAACAGTTAAAAAATTTTTCCAAATTTCAAAACAGGATCTACAGTAAACAATGCAAGGCTTTCCAAATTTTGATTCAAAATTTAAAAAAGAAAAAAAAAATTTTAAACTTTTATGCAATTTTTGTAATTTTATAAATATCGGGCACTAAAGAATGTATATTGACCCACCACTAAATCTTTTTCAGACTTGTGCGACTTTTTTTGTTTTTTTTACTGGGAACACCAAAAAATTTCCGAACTTTTTCGGCTACTTTGAGCCCAGTTTGGGAGCCATTTTAAAAGTACAAAAAACCAATCCAAAATCACTTTCTGTAATACATTTCTACCAAACAAAAAAAAATCGTGAAATCCCAACAAAAAAAAACAAAAAATACTTGTTTTTTAAATTTAAAAAATTAAGGTAGCAGTTTTTCTTTCATTATAAACTGCGTGCTGCAGGATTTGTTTCAGGGTGGTACATTTACCACAGATTGGGATCTAAGGGCCCAAATTCCCAACCCCCCCTTCAAAGATTATCCGAGTGACCCGAGGTCATGGCGTATAAAAAAGGGTTTTGGGACCCTGGCTTCAAAGCCTTTAGTTTCCAGGGGAAAAAAGGGGTTTAACATCTCCGGGCCCTATTACATTTTCCCTTCCCACTTTCTTAAAAAACCCAAGGAATGATTTTTTTACATTCCAAAATAAGGGAATTACCTATTAAAAAACTATGAAAGACCGGGGGAGTTACAGCACAAGGGTACTACGGGTGTTTAAAAATGGTGTCCCAATTTTAAATTTCAAAATTTGTGAAAAATTCTGGGCCAATTCTTTCATCCTACCCTTTGGGGATTCCAGCCTCAAAACAGACTGCAATCATGATTTTGACTCCAGGGCTAGTTTTCAGAGAACCAAAAGGGGAAGCGTTTAGAATGGGCCCAAGGCCAAAAAAGGGAAAAAATTTTTGACAGCCTTGCTGAATGCACGGGGGAAGGCCAAGAGTGACAATCACTATTTCCTTGGAATATACCTGTCCCCCGGGAAAACGGGGAAAAAAGGGGAGAAAGTCATGGCCCATTTTGAGGAGCCTACCCCTCTTTTAGTTTTAAAATTCAAAAATTTCTGGTCGGTTTTATCTGTTGAGCAGTAAAATTACCTTTTTCCTGTAATATTTTCCCTTGGTGGAAATAAAAAGGGGTAATGAAGTGAAAATTTTCCCATTATGAAAAGCCTTAATAAATGGAAGACTAACTCCAAGTACCCCTAACTTACGGGTTATACTCTAATGTGATTCTAAACAAATTTCATGATGAGTATCTTTTTTTCCCTTGGAAAAAGTTTCATTTTTGGCTTTTTTTTAGGGTTACTAAAACTAGTGGAATTTTTAATTTCCCAACATTTAAACTATGCTGAGGTACCTTGAAAGTTTTGCCCTTTTTTATATACACTAAGGGGGTTTTTTTAAAGTGTCAAACAGTCGGAAACTTTTAAAAATTTTTAAAGGGAAAGTTAATTTTTTTCGGGAAAATAGCAGGGGGGGAAATACCCAAATTTTTGCCTTTTTTCCCATACTACAGTAAACTTTTTTTCCTTTGGGTAAAACCCCCCAAAAGGAAAACAAGACTTAGGCTACCCCCACATTGGGTTTGATGTCAAAAACCCCAAGCACTCAATTTTTTAAAACCCCTTTTGACGGGTTTTGGTCGTATGTGTGTTTTTAACGGGGTCCCCCGTTTTTCGACGTATACACACTCAAATTCTAGCCTTCAAATAAACCCCAAAAGCTGGTGGGCCCAAAATGCGAGAGAAGGGGTCTGTGGTAAAGTGTGCCCCTATATAAAAAAATCCGAGAAACCATTTTGCAAATGGAATGTTTTTAAAAAAAAAATCCCGACGGCCTTTTTTTGAAATAGAAAATTTTTTGGTTTATTCTTTTTTCCCCCTTGGGGCTATTTGAAAAAAGGAAAACAAAAAATAGAGGTGATTTTGTTTGGGTTTTATTTTAAAAAACCGGAAATGGAGCCCAAAGTGGGGAAAAGTTTATTTTTGCGATTTCAAAAGTAAACAAATAAGCCCTTTTGTCCATAAATGTCCAACAGCCATTCTAATAGCAGTCATTAATGGGTTCACATGTTTTTGTACAATTTACAGTTTTGGCAGAAATTTCTGAAATAACATAAATCCTCTATTTTTTTTTTGAATATTTTTAAATTTTTTTAAAAAATCAAAAAAAAAGCGCTAAGCCAAAAGGGGCTATACAGCCCCTGCGGGGTGGGAAAGGGAAGCAAGGGAATAGGAGGGCCCAAAGGGAGGGGGATGACCATCGGGTTTTCAGAAAACAGGGGGGCCCAGGGGAAAAGGGGTAGGGGGGTTTAAGGGTAGCAAGAGATACAAGTAAAAAGGGGCCCTGAAAGTATCAGTTTTTTGTGAAGTCGGCAGCGTGTTGTCAAAAAGTCAATAAAGGGGGCCCCGGGATGAAAGGGGGTTCCATCAGCGAGAAGGGGGGAAAAGAGAGAGCACGGGCGAAGACACGACAGGGGTAAATTCTGCGTGCTCTTTGGGGATAAAGTGGGCAGTCCAACAGAATGGGCCTGACTGTTTAAGGAGCTTGGCAATTCTCACAAAAGGGGAAAGAAGCCCGCCTCCCATGAAAATATCCATGATTAAACGATTTTCCCAATGCAAAGGGACGGGAGAGAGTAGTCCCCCCAACCTCGACACGGGTGAAAGAGGGGCCATAACCTATCCCGGGTTTTAATAAAACGGGAAGTTTTTGCCGGCATGAAAGACCAACGTTTTGCCAACGGGTGTGAAGGTGGGAAGATATTAAAAGCAAAATCCCCCGGGTACATGGAATACCTCTATAAAAAACTGGTAGGCATGTACTGCGGGAACCCCCCGGCATGTCTGCCTGTTCATTGCCCCTGAAACGTCAACAGTCCGGGCCCCCAACAAAAAAAAAATATCAATGCTTGGGAAAGATCGGCTAGCCAAAGTTGGATACGGAGGATTTAAGGGGGTTTGGGGTTTTCCAAATTTTTTGTATGGCCTGAAAACCCACTAAGGGAGTCTGAAAAAACCCACAAAGGTTTGATAAAACCCAAAGATGAAAAAAAGGGATAAGTGCGAAAGGATGGCAAAAATTCGGGGCAGTAAAAATACTAGCTGAAGATAGAAAAACCCCTTTTTAAACGACCGCGCCCCAAAAACACGGGCGCGAATCCAAGGGCCGTCAAAGACTTAAGCCATCTGTGTCCACAAAAAGGCATGAGAATGAGAGTAAAAAGTGGTCAAGAAAAGAGGGGAAGCGACCGTAGACAGGGGGGTTTTTCGAGCAAGGGAGGGAGAAAGAACAGACCCAACAGCGGAACTTCCCGGGGGGTGGGGAAAAAATGAGATCCCTAAAAGACATAAAAGGGGGTTATTGAAGAAAAAAGACAAGAGCGAATGAAGGCGAAAAAGAAAAGGGGGGACGGAGTAACAGGGGCGGGGGAACAAAAAAAAAAGAATGTCTACAAATTTAACCACCCCCCCAAATTCTATAAAGGAAGGATTGCGGAATCATGGAGCTACATATTAGCGCAGGAAATGGGCACCCAGGGGCGTTGGGAAAAGGGAGGGAAAACTTTCGCTTCTGCAAAAGGGGTTTTCCCGACGGGGGAAGAGCGAAAAGCCCCAAAGGGCCAAAAAACTTAATCCTTGGTGATGAAGGGGGTTTAAAGGCCCTAAGAGAGTAGCAGGAGAGCCGCTGAATAGATCTGTCACCATAATCAAGTTTCGATAAAATAAGGGTGGAATGTGGGAAGGGGGGGGTTTCGACATCACCCCTCCCCACGAAAGAAAGAAAGGGGGTTTTAAGAAGGTTCAGCCCTGTGACAATTGCCTTCAAAGGGGTAATTGGGGTTTTCCGGGATAAAAAAACCGATCAAAGAGGAGGCCCCAGAAACTTGACAAACACTTAAAGGGATACGTGAGCCATAGAGGTAAAAAGGGGATAAACAAAAAGAAAAGCGTCTAGTGAAAGTGATTTGGGGGGGGTTTTAAAGGGGCGGGAAAATTTAAACCCATGGGGTGTGGCCCCAATTTGGGAAACAGGGTCGACTGCATGCTGGGGGAGAAACGAAAAGGAGGGACAGTCAGCCCTGTACGGGCCCAAAAGCAAGTCATAAAATAGAGTAAAGACCAAAAAATTTGATGGAAAGACTAGAGGCCAAATCTTTAAATTTAGAAAGGAGAAAAAGTTTTGTGCTCAAAAACACATCCCGGGGGACACCTTCACTTGGACAAAGCCGGGGAGAGCACTTTAAAAAAACCCCGAACACTGAAATGCCTGTCAGTTAAAAAGTTTTTAAAGGAAGGTGGTAGATTGCCCCAAAGGGCCCCAAAGGGGAGGGGATTTTGGGGCAAAAAAAATTAACCCCCAAATTGTGTCTATCCCTTTAAAGGGTAAAAAAAAAGGGCCCAAAAACTGAGTGTATTCGCAAAGGCATTACAAAACATATTTACCCCAAGCGCAAAAGGGGGTCTATGGTAGAATTTTCCCTTACAAACCTTATTAAACGGTGGAGAGACTTTGTGTGTTTTCAAAAATACCACACAAAACGTCTTTTTACAAACCCTTTCCAAATTACTTTGCAAACTGCACTTTTAAAGAGAAAGGGGCCCGATAGTGGGGGGTTTAAATGCCCGGGTAGTGCCTTTTTGCAAAAGGGGAAAACCCAAGGGGCGGTTTTTCCACAGTTTGTGGAAGAACTCCTTGTGCCCAAATAAGTTTGTAAAGCGTAATGGGACTGCAAGGGCTGACTAAATTAAATTTGAGCATACGAATAAAAATTTCGTGGGGCCAAACGGGCCGATAAACCCGACAATTTAGAGGTTCCTCCATTTTTGGGAATGTAAAAGGCACTTTTTAAACGGTTTTTCTCTGAGAAAAGAAAAGTCCCGGTGCTAACCCTGGCAGACTTTGAGGAAAGAAATGAGGGGCATAGAGGGATCCCTGAAAATAGGGGACCAAAAGATTGCCAATTTCTTTGGGCAACATCTAGGGGGTTTGCTATATAAACCCCGGGCCCAACTCGCAGAACGGGACCCGGGGTCGGGAAAAATTTTAAACCACCAGTTTTTCGAAATTTTTTCCCGCGGGCACTCAGGGAACCAGAGGGATGGGGAACAATTTTGGCCAGCAAGTGCGTTTAGCGTCACGGATGACACGGCAGCAAATCGCATCTTCTTTTAAAAAAAATCAAGGAGTCGCCCCTTGGGTTCAAATTTTTAACCCGGTACCTCCCCCCATGCGGGCGCTTTTCAAACGTACCCCCACGAGCACAAGCAGGGGGCCCCCCCAAGGCACCTTTTTCGAGAATGCCTGCCCGAAGTTTGGGGTATAGAATGAGAAGCTGGGGTAAAAAAACGGGGACGAGGAAGAGGGAAAAAAGCCCTCGATGGAGGAGGGAAGAAGGAACCTTTTTAAAAAAAACCGTCGGGTTAAAGAAAAGGGTTCCAAATTTTTCCCCGGGAATTTAAATTGCCAGCGGGGGGTGCGAGGGGTTTGGCAAAATATGAAGGGGAAGAAAAAAATGTTTTGGGAAATGATCACTCATGTAAGCCCCGGGAGAACAACCAAGTAAAGCCCCAAATGGGGGCGGAGGAAGGGGCAAACTGAGAAAACGATGAAAAGGAGAGATGAGCCCCCGGGGATCAAAATGGGGCGATTACCAAAAATTTAAAACATGGAGGGGGGGGTGGGGGGCAAAAAAAAGCCCCCAAACTAAATTTCCCAGGGAAAACACAGTGAGACCCCCCCAGGGGAAAATTGGGGGGCTTTAAAATCACCAAGTAACATAATCGGTGGGGGAAAATGACAAACCCAAGGGGAAGGGAAAAATCCGGAATAATAAGGGCCCAAAAGGGAGAGAGAAAAAAAGAACGGAGCGAAAACCCACCAATGAAAGGGGGATACGGGCTGCGGGGAAAATGCGCGAAGTATGAAAAATAGCTGAGGTACGGAAAATCTTGCGGAGAAAAAGGGAAACTTTCTTTTTAAAAAGGTTTTCCCATCAGGAAAAGGATCTGAAGAATACAATAAATTATACCCTTAGATTTTGAAAATAACGCAGAGTGAAATTTTGGTTCCCTGTAACAAACACCAACGGGGGAAAAAAACGGGGAGAGTAACATCGAACTCACCCCGATTACCCCTTTGGGGCCCGGTATATTCCACTGAAAAAAAGGCCCCATGTTTGGGAAATGATAAGATACTTGAAATCCGCAGTAAGGGTTCCAACGGACTAGAAGGTTGAAAAGCCAAAAGCGGAGGGGGGGGAAAATGCAAGCAGCGAAGGAAGGGGTGCCCCCCTGTGAAAAAAGGAGTTGCGCAATGGACCCAGGGGAGAGAAAAAGAGGGGGAAAGGGGGATCATGTCCATTGAGGGTTTGGGTCTTTTGCAATATTTTTCAGAATTGCGTTCAAGTGTTTTGGGAATTAAAGAGATGTCGTAGGGGAAGACAATTTTGGGGAAGGGGGGGGGGATATAAAGTTTGGGAAATTGTATTGGACGAAAACCAAGGGGGGGGGGGGGGCCAAAAAGGGTGGAGGGAACGGGGAGAAGGGGGCCCGGGGAAACAAAAAGAGACAGGAACCGGAGGGGGGCAAAAAAAGGGGGAAAAGAAACTTGGGAGGGAAAAAAGGGGAAAGGAAAGGGTAATTACGAGGAGGGTGAACCCTGAAATTGAACTAAAGGCCAGTGAGGGGGAAGAACTAGGACAGGACGGGGAGGGTAAAATGAGGAGGTGGAAAGGGTAGGTTTTTACCGCCCTTTTTTTGAATTTTGAGAAAAAGAGGGACGATTGGGAAAGGTGTCGAAACCAGGTCTGGGCGATACTAGGTTTGTAAGAAGAACTCGAAGGGGCGGTTTAACTGAGGCGTTGAAGTGGGGACGCTGAGCCAGGACAGCAAAAGGTTTTAAAATACGGGAAAGGTTTTGGGAAAGAGGAAACCCAAAAAGAGGGGGTTGGAAGAAAAAGGATACCAGAATGGGGGGATTTTTGATCAGGGGAAAAGGAAAAAACTGGGGGGTCCCCCTTTTGGAGGGGGGAGTTTAGAAACTGCCATGGAAAAAAGGGAAAACCTTCGGGTTCTTTGAGGTAAGGGTTTTTCCCGTCGAAAAAAATAAAACCTGACAACGGCGAGAGTACAAAGGGGCGGCCCACATGACATTAAGGCAAGAGGGAGATCGTTGGCAAAACGAAATTAAAAGGTCACCCGGAAACCACCCCCGGGGCTTTCCCCCCCGAAGATCTGAAAATATTTCGCGGGAAAGGGCCCAAAATCGCCAAAATTTCTACACTTTGGGGTTGTGGGGAAAATAAACCTTTCGAACTGTAACCGATGTCCGGGCTATAAAAAGGGAGGATGGGGTTCCGGCTGCCCAAAAATTAAACGACCAACATTGCAAGGGTATATCTCCGCCCACGGGCGGGAAAAGAACGTAAGTGTCCCCCCTTTGAGATTGGGGATCTTGGGGGTTCCACCCTGTTCTAAAAATTCCCGGTCCCCACATGCCCGGGAAAATTTTTGGTTAAAACTAGGTAGGGGCAGAAAAAAGAAACCACTCCCAAGAATTAAAGGGAATGATTTTTTTCAAGGTACAGGAACAAAAACAATGTGGGAAAAACGAAAAACCCAAAGAGCCTGGGTGGGAAAATTCTGTACGGAAAAGGATCGCGTACCGCTCTTAAGAGATGAAAAAAAAATATTTTTAACCAAAAAGGGCGTAGGAGTCCCTTTTGCCAATAAAGGGTCAGAAAAAAAGGGCAGAAGAGGAATTTTGGTCGAAAAGGGTGAAAATTAGCCCCACGTAAGGTCTGAAACCGAGCGGGGAAAAGGGGTAGTAAAGGGAAGGGTGCCCGATCGTTTCTGAGAAGAACGAGAAGGGAAGGGGAAAGAAATCATCAGCGGGAATTTGTCTTTAAACGTTTAGGGGGGGCCCCAGATTTGTCCGACTTGGAACGGTCGGGGCGATTTAAAAATTTTTGCCGCACCAAAAGGGAGGGGCCGGAAGCTTAGTCAAGGGGGAAGCGAAGGTTTTGGATAAACCGAAGGAGTCAGTCGAGGCCTCAAAACCCGAAGCGGGTGAGGAAACAGCCCCGGGCAAAAGGTCCCGGGGGCAGGGGGAAATTTCAAGAGGGGTCCAAAGACGGGGGCGGGGTCGGGAACGGGTGCGGTATCAAGAAGGGGCCCCGGGGGAAACCAAGGTTCGGACTAGGGCTCCCAAAGGTTGGGTTTAACTTTTTTTTTTTTTGTTTTTAAAAAAAAAAAAAAGAAAAAAAAAAAAAAAGAAAAAAAAAGGGGGGCCCCGGGGGGGGTTTTTTTCCTAGGGGAATGAAAGGGCCAGAAACCCTCCCCCGCGCCCAAGGGGGACTCGAAAACCCGCTAGAAAGCGAAAGGATGCAGCATGGAACCCCGTGCCAAAACCCTACCCTTCATGCCAAAAAACCACCAACGGGGATAAAAACCTCACATCTGCCCGAGCAACCTCGGTAAACAAAAGAAAAGGGGGGGGCCGAAATCCGCCACAAAGCATCCCTCCTTCGGGCCCCCCCCACCCCCGGAAACCGAAAGGGCTTCCAGAGATACACCCGTCGCCCAAAAGACACCCAAAACAAATTTCCGGGGTAAACCGGGGAAAGGGGTCGGGGCCTCCCTAGGGAATCCAAAAACCACGGGAAACACGCCCCCCCAAGAAACCTCAAAAGGGAAGGGGGGGGGGGGGACCCCGGGGTTTCCCTTTCCCCCACCTAGGGAAATGCGCGCCTTTTGGGGGAAATCACGAAGGCTAAAAAAGGAAGGGCCCAAAAAAAGGGGTGAGGAGGAGGAGGAAAAGGAAAGGGAAAAAAGGGGAGGATGGGGGGGAAAGGGATAGGGAGGGGAGAATGGGGGGTAATTAGGTTCGTCTAGAAGAAGAAAACCCACAGGGGGTAATTCCTCAGACCAAGGCCCCTTCAAACCCCGCCAAGGAGCCCCCCCTTGAAAGGTTTTTTTTTGAATAAAATTCAAATAGAAAGCAAGAGTAATACAAAAGGGGGCCGGAGATGGGGCGATGAACAAAGAAAAATGTTTTTTTAGCCAAAGGGAAATTCTGCATTTTTCATTCTGGACCTTATTTTTAAAATCATTTTTTTAAAAATTTTGTGAAATTGGCCAAAAAAAAAAGCAAAATTTTTTACCACGTTATTGGGGATTGAAAACGGGAAATGGGGATTTTTTTTTCTCAAATCAACAAAAAAAAAAAAATAAAAAAAATAAATGGAGTTTTTAAAGAAAATACTACGAGTTTTGGGAGACTGGAAAAAAACGGAAAAAGGGCCCAAAAAAAAGGCTCAAAGTGACGGAAACCCGATTTTTAATACGCGGGGGTCACTAACTTCGCGAGAGTGTAATTGTTTATTTTTCCCATCAATTTTTTTTTTTTTTTGGGATTAAAAATCAGGAAAAAAATTATCATTTCAAAAAAAATTTTTTTTTTTTTTTTTTGAAATTTTGCAACACCGAAAACACCTCAGGATTGGGGGTTGCAAAAAGTAAAGGGTTTTAAGGGTGAGCTACCCCGTGTTTACAATATTGTACGTATATCAATTCAAACCCAAAAATTTTAATTAGCTAAGTTTTATTTTTTAAAAAAAATAACACCTTCAAATTAAGTTTTGGGGGGGGTTCTGGTTCCCAAACCAAAACCAAAAGATACCAGCTTTTTTTTTTTTTTTTTTTTTTTTTACAAGCCCAACTGGTAACGCCCCCCAGCCAAGCCCCCGGGGCCCGGGTACCTGATCAAACCCGGCCCCCCCCACTGGCTTTTCTTAAAACCCCAGGGCCCGCACTTTGGGGGGAAGCACAAATTTCCCAATTTTCCCCAACTAACTTGTTTCCAAACAGTTTCAAAACTGAAAATGGCAGTCTTAAACCCCGGGGGGGGCAAACTGCAGCCCACCAAGATCAATCATAAACTCTCTTTTATGCAGCTTAAGAGCAAAACGTTCATTTTCCTCGGTTTTTAAAAAAAAAGCTTTTTCACAAGCATAAACAGAAAAAGTAAATTCCCAGTTGATGGCTTTAGAAGTTTGCCCACCCCGGTCCAGGCCCCTTAAAGTGGAAACAATGTTCTTATATCCAAACACCCCTGCTTTTTTTCCCAAAATTAAAATTTTCCCTTCCCAAAACTTTACCAATTTTGGGGAAAGGGGTTTTGGGTTTTTTTGACCATGGGCCCCCTAGTTTCCTTCCCCTGGGTTATGTAACCTCAAACTTTTAAACCCCCATTATTCAACCAGAGATAACAGAGGATATTATTGAATGCCTCACCAAACAGGCAGGGAAAAAGCTAAATTTACCCCGTTTTCAGACTACAGATTTCAACATTTCAGGTGTATCAAAATTTAAATTCAGAAATGGTAGAATTATCTCAAAGGGAGCAACACCAAAAAACAAAATTTTTATGGAAAACTTACTGAAGTATGTAGGTGTAAAGTTTGTCCCTCATGCATAAATTTTCCTAACAAGTTCACAAACTTTAGTCTTACTAAGTTTAAATTTCCCTTGTTCTAGTTACAAAAATCTTTTTCTATTAAACAGTATGCTTTTTATTGACTAAGTTTAAAAGAAAAATGCCCACAACTAGGTTTATTAAATTTTTAATTGCCAACCACAAAAAAAAAAGCCAATTTTTTAAAAAAAAATCCTGGGAAACCCAAAAATTCCTTTGGGTTTGTTTGTAATGTCCAAGGCTCCTGTATTTTCACCCTTTTCCTTTTTAATTTAGTCAAATTAAAATTCACTGCCCCCTTGAAAATTAACCGGGGAAAAATTTGCATTGGTTTTCAAACCTCCCCAAAAATTAAATTTAAAATCTATTTAACCCCCTTTTTTTTAAAAGATTAGAAACTTTCCCCAAATATAAAACCAAAAATATGAAATTTGATGGAAAACTTTTAGAATTATGCTCCCTTTCCCCAAAAAAAAGTTAGCCGCTAAGATATTTTCGCATCGGCAATTTTGCCCCCTTTGGGGGCCCAATTTTACCCAAATTTCCCAAAGTTGCCCGTTGACCAAAATCAGCTATTTCCCTAAACCCCCATTTGTTCTATCGAGTAAAATCGCCCCTTTACCCAATTTCAACTACCCAATAAAGTGTCAAAATTTCATCTTTTGGGAAAATTTTTGGGAAAATTTCACAAAGATGCCAAATTTTAAAATGGGGCCAATAAAAAAGACATTTTATTTCAAATAAAATAACATTAACGTTTATTAGTCATCCAAGGGGCCCCCCATTAAATTTTTTTCTTTCCATTTTTGAATTTTTTTTCAGAAAAGGGGTTTTCTGTTTTGTATACTTTCGCATCATTGTAAAAAATGTTTAAAAAAAATGTTCCCCCCCCCGCCCCACTCGTGAAAAAATATTAGACTGACCAGTTTCTGTAACTGGAAAAGCCCTGGCGTATTTGGGTTTTCTCTTTAACATTGGAAAAATCGATCCCTTTTTTGCTACTATGGGGCTCGATTTTAAGGGACTCCCTCATCGGAAACCCCCAAACAAAACGTCTATTTTTTGAATAAATTTTTTCCATTTTAATCAAATTAAAACCAAAGAAACAAGAATAAAAAAAAACCAAAAAAAATTCCCAAAAAGAAAATACACTAGTAAATCGCAGTTTTTTAAAACCAAAAAAAACGGTTTTGGGGATCATTATCCACAGCGTGCTTCAAGGGAAATTTTTCCTTTTACCACACACCGAAAACAGACCATTCTTTTATATGAAGGGCCCAAACAGCTTTCCTTCCACCAATTTTTAAGGCCACTAAATTTAAAGGCGTACAAGTTGTGAAACCCACCCTTTAAAGGGTTAAAAAACTTGGGGGGGGAGGGCCTTCCCTTTGGGAAAAATCCAAAATTAAATTTTTCCACCAAACTTCCCAAGGGAAAATTTTTTCAGCTAATTTTTGGTCCTTTAAACCCCAAAAAAAAAATATTTCCCAAATATCAAAACCCCACCAAGGAAACCCAAAAAAACCATAAATAACATCTTAAATCTCCCCCCCCCCCCAAAAGTAAATTTTAAACCAAACAACCAAAAATGGTCAGTTTCTGACCCCTGGGCCCCCCCGCAGAATTTTTTTTTTTTTTTTTTTTAAAAGTTGCAACTCACCTCAAAAACCCCATTCCCATATCTATGCAAAAATTTTTCGCTTACAGCTTATTTCCCAAAAAGCTCTGGACTTGGATCTACACGACAGTAAAAATTTAAAAAATTCAAAAAAAACAATCCTAGTTATCACAGGGGTAAGAACTAAAAATGTACGAATGGTAAAAATACCGACAAAATGAGAGTAAGACAAGTGCAACATCTGGGTATTCTTTATTGAAAACGTTTCGCCATCCAGTGGGTTTATAAAACAAAATTTTAGGACAAACTTGGACAGTAAACTATGAACAAAATGAGTAATCATCCCCCCAAAACCCCCGGGTAGGTTTCAAACAGCATCTTTTCCCCAAATACTAGCTGTTTGGGACCTACTCCTAGGGTTGGGGGGATTTTAAATTTCCTCATCCCTTTAGTACATATTCACTGTCTTTAAGTTATTCCCAGAAAATTTTATTGATAAAGCCACTGGGTGGGAAACCCTCTACAAAAAAGGGTACCCAGAAAGTTTCACATTTTCTTAAATCTCATCAAAACAACATTTAAAAAGTAGGGACTATTCCCAATTTAAGTTTTAAATTTTTTAACAAAGAAAAATGAAGCAGATGGTAAAGTGGGGGTGTCTTGGGCAAAGGCAAAATTTTTCCCGCATTTAGCTCCCCCCCGCAAAGGGAAAGACAACACCCCAACTTGACTGGGATGCAGGAAATTTGGGAAATTTTTGCATCTACTTTACAAAAAATAATTAACAAATCCTTTTCTCCTTTCAGTGATACAGCACTTAACAAGTTTTTGTAAAAAATTTTTTTTTTTTTACTTTTATCCCCTACAAATTTCCTTGTAATTTTTCATCCAATTTTTATACGTCCAAAACAATTTGTGCATGCTAAAAATCTTTTGGGATCCGTTTAGGAGCCCTTTTTGGTTACCTTAAAAAACCTTTGGGTGTCTGGTTTATTTTGGGGTAAACTAACAAACACTTTCCATAAAAACCCCTAAAATGGCCCCCTTTTTAATTTTTTAGATTTTCAACAAAAATTTTTGGCTAAAAAAACATTCTGAAGCCCAAAGGGAAAGTCAAATTCCCCGAAATTTTTCTCATTTCCCAAAAAAAATTAAACCAAAAATCTTTAAAAATGTCCAAAAGAGAAGGTCCCCCTTTTAAAAAGCCCGGATGTTTTTTCTGGCAATTTTTTTAAAAATTCCAATCAATGGGAAATCAGGCATTTTAAAAAAATTTTTCCACCAACTTATTTAGAAAACTCCAAAATTTTGAAATTTAAAAAGAACAAACTGCAAAGTTTTCCCCTTCCCCCATTAGTTTAAATTAAACCCCTGAAATGTCGAAGCCCCAAAAATTTTGAAGTGTTACAAAGTAAAAAACATTTGGGAAAAAAACCCTTTTTTAAAAGATAGAATCTTTTCCCCAATGGTAATGACACCCCAAATGGAAAACTTTTGGGGGAAAAAATTTCAAATCAAAACCCCTTGCAAAGTAAAAAATCTCCGCGATACATACCATCGCGATTTTTGCCACCGGGGAAAACCCCATTTTTGGGCCCAAATTTCCCTTTTTTCCCCGTTTTACCCAAACTGCTTTTCTTTTTGAACCCACTTGTTCTATTTCAAGTCCAAAAAAAACCACCCATTTTTCCAATTTAACTACCCAAATAAAAGGGTTTGAAAATTGGGGAATTTTCCCCAAATTTTACAAATTTAAAGATCCCAATTTCAAAATTTTGGGTCCCGAAAAAACAAAAACAGAATTTTCCGGCCTAAAATAACATTTTCCCCCGTTCATTAAATCAAAGCTCCAGGCCAATTTCTTAAATTTTTAAAATTTACACACAAAAAGATTTACCCGTTTTTTGGAACAAATGCAATTTTTTTAAAATGTATAAATAACGTCAACTCACTTGGACTGCGTATTAGAAAAAGCAGTTGGACACTTTCGAGCCCTTTTTTTACTATTGAACCTCTGCAAAAATTGGGAAAATTTTAGCCATTGATCTCAATTTTTAAGGCCTTTTTATCATGAAACCATCCAAAAAACATCTATTTCCCGTAATGGTCTTCCCTTCTTCCCAAAAAGACCAAAAAAACCTAAAATACAACTATAAACCCTATACAAATAGACCCCAAAGTCAGCATTTTAATCCAAAAGCACTTTTCCACTCATTATGCACTGCATGCTGCAGGATTTTTTATACTGCACACACACACTGACCGGTCATTCTCTCATGTGGGCCTACCAGCTTTCTCCCACAATTTGAAACCACAAGAATTTTGGCATATTAAAGTAAAAAACACCGGCTCATAAGACATACGACACCGACAATCAAAGGGTTAATAGAGTTCACTGTACCATCTAATGATGGCACATTTCTTCCAGTGCTAATAGTGGAGGATGAAAGTGAGCTGTCTACAAAACTGGTTTGCTGTATTCCATGGCTATGCATTTCTGTAGCTAATTTCTTTCCTCTACATTTCTCTACTCAAATTTTTATAATTAATTTTTCTTTATACATGTACTTTGCTTTACATTCTTTTCCAACAAAACATTCACAGGACTGCTTTTACAGACAATACTAGAATTTGCAAAAGTAGCATCCAGAAACCAAAACTAAATGGATATTAACCAAGTATTCCAGTGGGCCAAAAAAAAATATGGAGAAAAAAATAGAATAGAATAATCAAAGCAAAAACAAGGGCAGTGATAACAGGACCTCAAACTAAAGGATCACAAGTATAGCCGAGGAAAAAGGGAATGGATGGATAACAAGAACCTTCAGGGCTCCTGCTTTCTCTAGGCTAAATACTGCTGTACATGAACAGCAGTTTTTAAGGCAGGCAAAATTGCAGACCTAGAGAATGTAGAGAACCTTCACTGAAGGTATACATTCAATAAAGCCCCTAAATTTCTGAAACATTTCAAGTTGCTTGACTTTTACTACTGGGAAACCAAGAAATTTACAAAAAGGAAATTTTGGGGAAGGAAACTAGACAAGCACCTCTTAGTTGAGCAATCAATCAGGCTGTACTGACTTTGGGGCTGAGACAGCAACCTTGTTTTATCGGGCAAGAAAAACAACCTGACTCCGGGATAGGCAGCAAGGATGATATAAAAAGATGAACTAGGAAAAAATGGGGAAGGGTTGATCATCCCTGACAAAAAAAAAGGCCCTGGTAAAGGGACAGTCGGGGGGCAGGCTTTTAAAAACCCTTTTTGAGGGTCGACGGGCCCTCTCCAAACTCGTTCTAGGTCGGCCAAAATTTTAAAAAAAAAAAATTTTTTTTCTCTTATGAAAAATAGAGAATTTTTTCCCCCGATCATAAAGACCCAAAATATAAAATTTGAGGGAAAACTTACAAATTATGCTCTCGCAAATTAGCACCCTGGCATTTTACGCTTGGGGGATTTTTCCCACTTTTACCCTTTTTTGGGCCCAAATTTTACTTACTAGTCGACAAAAAACAGAATATTTCGCTAAACTCCATTTTTTTTTTATCGAATGGTGCAAAAACCACCCATTTTAAAACTCACTATCCGTACAGTGGCAGAATTTAGCAATTTTGCCAATTTTACCAAATTTCAAAAAATGTCAATTTCCGAATAGGGCCGAATAAACAAGACATTCCTGGCACTAAAATACATTTTCTCTAGTCATTAGTCACGTCTCAAGGCCCCTCTTATATTCTTTTGCTTTCCACTTGAATTTTTTTATTTTCACAAAAAATATAAGATTTACTGTTATGCAGACTACTGCATTAGTGTAAAAAATGGTATAAATATTATTGGTGCACTTGTGAAAGAATATTAGACTCACCAGTTGACGTGTATTGCAAGCTTGGCACGATTTGTTTACTTTTGAAGTTGGTAAAAATCGAACATTTCTGCTATTTTGAGCTCAATTTCAGGCACCTTTCATTGTAAAACCAGTCAAAATCATCTCAATTTCTGTAATATGTCTTCCATTCTATAAAATGAGACCAAGAAAACTAGAATACAACAATAAATACCATACGAAAATACACTGCAAAGTCGCTGATTTATTAAAAAAAAATGGTCAAAGTTTTTTTTTCTCATTATGCACTGTGCTGCAGGATTTTTTTTAGACTGTGCACACTGACCACAGACCCATTCTTTCATATGAAGGCCTACCAGCTTTCTCCCACTAGATTTGAGGCCGCTAGAATTTATGAGTACTAGTACGTCAAAACCCCTACGCGTAAGACGTACTAGTTACGACCAAAACCCTCAAAGGGTTAAATACCCTCCAGGTAGACCACCAACATCTGTCTTCAACAGGAAGGGTTTCAAGTTAGTCTATTCATCAGCCAGGCTGTGGTTCTTATGACCAGAGCTTTGGTAAGATGGGTAAGGACAGAAATATTGGAAAAGGGTAGGCTGTGGTTTATACATAATGCATGGCCAGTGGGTAACACCTTTGTTTATCAGACTACTTAACCAGGCCTAGTCTGGAACTAGGCCATAGTGCCACCCCCCCCCCAAAAAAAAAAAAAAATTTAGTTTCTTACATTCCTGGTTTAAAGTGTTCTGCAAAATTTTAGTGTGCAAACTTTGTACCTGCAATTCTGAGGGCCAACCATTTCATAACTGCCTTTTATATATCTTTTGCATGTTCTTTTAATTAACATCCCAGCCCTGGGCCAAGCTTGTCTGGCACCTGCCTGGTCAATCAGAGTGACAACCCACTGGTTCTCTTATGCATTACAACAAGGTTTATCTAGCACTGAGGAAAGTGTCTAGCTTCCTCAAAGACTTCAATACTTCCAGTAGTGTTTCAGATATAGTCTGCCAAGATTTTAAAGTCTGGGAGCTCGTGCATGTTTGCAAGTGTCATGCCCACAGCACTCCACTAGATTTAATCCAGACTCCTGTACATTATGGCAGCATTTAGATTTGGGGCTAAGCCCTAAAGTATTTTCCCACTTCTATTAGCATGCATATCATGACCATTTTCTGAGGATTTACATACTAGCCAGATTCCTAGATTCTCCCACCATAGTACTTTACATATTTCACTTATTCTGTGGCAACTGAAGGGCTTACTGTAGTTTCCAAAGTTTTCCCTGCATCAAATGAGCACCAGACAAGCAAGACTCCAGAAGTAGAATGACTCGACTAAGGGAAAGTTATCCATGAAGTTTAACCCTTTCAGGGTCCGTCCCGTAGATCTACGGCTTTACGGCGAGTGTCCAAACAGTAGATCTACGCCATGAGCTCAGCTACTGATAACTGTGGTACATTTTGGGCCTAGATATGAGGAATACATCTTGTGGGGTGGACCACTAAAACAATCCTGCGCAGTGTATAA
>NC_069487.1:10078769-10296157 GCF_026875155.1 Cherax quadricarinatus | reverse complement strand
ACACTTTCCTTCCACTTTCTGGATAAAATTAACTAGGAATGATTTATTTACATACCAATAATGGAATTACCTATTAAAAAACTATGAAAGACCAGGGGAGTTACAGCACTATGTACTACTGTGATTTATGGTGTACCAAGTTTATTCAAAATTTGTGAATAATCTGGTGCCAATTCTTTCATCCTACCCATTGGGATTCCAGCCTCTGAACAGACTGCAATCATGATTTTGACTCCAGGTGGCTAGTTTTCAGAGAACCTAAAGGGAAGCGATTAGAATCGGCCCAAGGCCAAGAAAGGAAAAAATTTGACAGCCTTGCTGAATGCACAGGGGAGCCAAGAGTGAGCAATCAGCTAGTCTTGGAATATATCTGTCGGCTGGACGAGGGAAAAGGGGAGCAAGTCATGGGCCTCATTTTGAGGAGCCTACACATCATTTAGCTAGACTTCAGAATTCTGGTAGGTTATCTGTTGAGCAGTCAATTACCTTGTTTCCTGTAATATATTCCTTGGTGGTAACTATTAGTGTATGAAGTGTAACTGTCATTATGACAGACTGTAATAAATGGAAGACTAACTTCCAAGTATCCTAACTTACTGGTTATACTCTAAGTGTGATTCTGCACTAATCAGTGATGAGTAGTCATTTTCCTTGGATAAGTTTCATTATGGCTATTTTATGTTACTGAGATACTAGTGGAATGTTTTAATTCCAACAGTTATCTATGCTGAGGTACCTTGAGAAGATTGTCCCTTATTATATACACTAAGTGGTATTTTAAGTGTCAAACAGTCGGTACTTTAACAATTTTAAGGAAAGTTAAGTATCTTTTCAGGAAATAGCAGGTGGGGGATATCCATTTTTGCCTTTATCCCATACTACAGTAATACTTGTTCCATTAGTAAAACCACCAAAAGGAAAACAAGACTTAGGCTACTACCACATTTGGGTTGATGTGCAACAGCCCCAAGCAGCTCAATCTTTTAACCCTTTGACTGTGTTGGTCGTATGTGTGTGTTTTACGAGGTACCGTGTTCGACGTATACACACTCAAATTCTAGCGGCTTCAAATCAAGCAGAAAGCTGGTAGGTCCACATGCGAGAGAATGGGTCTGTGGTCAGTGTGCACCATATAAAAAAATCCTGGAGCACGCAGTGCATAATGAGAATGTTTTTAAAATAAAATGCAGACTGGTCTATTTTTGTATAGTATTTATGGTTGTATTCTTGTTTTCTTGGTCTCATTTGATAGAATGGAAAACACAGAAATAGAGGTGATTTTGATTGGTTTTACTTTAAAAAACCTGGAAATGGAGCTCAAAGTAGGGGAAAAGTTTGATTTTTGCTGATGTTCAAAAGTAAACAAATGATGTCTTTGTCCAGTAAATGTCCAACTAGCCATTCTAATATGCAGTCATTAATGGGTTCACATGTTTTGTACAATTTACAGTATTGCAGTAGTCTGCATAACAGTAAATCCTCTATTTTTTATTTGAATATTATTATTATTATAATCAAAAAGAAGCGCTAAGCCACAAGGGCTATACAGCGCTGCAGGGTAGGGAAGGAAGCAAGGGAATTGGATGGCAGAAGGGAGGGGGGATGATCAGCAGGTTACAGAAAACAGCGGGGCAGGGGATAGTACGGGGGTAGAGGGTAGCAAGAGATACAAGTAGAAAGGGCTGAAAGTATCAGAATTTGTGAAGTCAGTCAGTCGTTGTCAAAAAGTCAATGAGAGAGTCCGGATGAAAGGTGGGTCCATCAGCGAAAAGGGAAGGTAAAGAGGGGAGCAGCGGGGCGAAGACGACGACAGAGGTAAATTCTGCGTGCTCGTTGATAAAGTGGGCAGTCCAACCCAGATTGTGGCTGACTATAAAGGGAGCTTGGCAATTCTCACAGAGGGGGAGCAAGACGCCTCTCCATGAGATATCCATGAGTAAGACGAGTATGGCCAATGCGAAGCGGGAGAGAGTAGTCTCCCAACCTCGACACTGGTGATAAGACGGCCAGAAACCCTATACTGGGTTTAATAGACTGAAGTTTGTTGCCGAGCATAGTAGACCAACGTTGTTGCCAACGGGTGGAAGGTGGGAAGTTATTACAGCAAAATAGTCCGTACAGGGAAATTACCTCTATAAGAAACTGGTAGGTCATGTACTGCTGACCGCGCAGCAGTGTCTGCCTGTTCATTGCCCTGTACGTCAACATGACCAGGGACCCAACAAAAAACAATATCTATGCTTAGTAAAGATGGGGCCCGTAGCCAAAGTTGGATACGGAGACTAAGGGGTGAGGTGTATCAAATTTTTGTATAGCCTGTAAAAGCACTAAGGGGTCTGAGACAACCACAAATGATGATACAGGCATAGATGCAATACGGATAAGTGCTGTAAGGATGGCATATAATTCAGCAGTAAAAATACTAGCTAAAGATAGTAAATGCCCTTGTACGACGCTGTCCGGAAAACACTGCTGCGAATCCTACGCCGTCGAAGACTTAGAGCCATCTGTGTACACAGCAATGGCATGGAGAATGAGAGTGAAAGTGGTCAAGAAAAAGAGCGGGAAGCGCCCGTAGACAGTTGGGTTTTTCGAGCAAGGGAGGGAGAAAGAACAGACTCGAACAGCTGGAACTTCCCAGGGGGTAGGGAAAAGTGGATGCTACATGTACATAGAAAGGTGGTAGTTGAAGAGGAGACAAGAGCGAATGAAGGCGAAGAGAGAAGGGACGGAGTAAGCAGGGGCGGCGAACAAATAAGAATGTCTACTAATATCAGTGACCATTCTATAAATGGAAGGATTGCGGAGATCATGAGAGCGTACATAGTAGCGCAGGCAATGGGCATCACGGCGATCGGATAAGGAGGGAAAACGTTCGCTTCTGCATAGAGGTTTTCGACAGGGGAAAGAGCGAAAAAGCACCAGGCATAAACGTAATCCTTGGTGATGAATGGGGTTAAGGCTAGAGAGAGTAGCAGGAGATGCCGCTGAATAGATCTGGTCACCAAAAAATTTCAAGTTTCGATAAAATAAGGGTGGAATGTAGGTGAAGGAGGGTTCGACGATCAGCTCCCCACGAAAGATGAGCAAGGGTTTTAAGAAGGTTCAGCCGGCTGTGAAAAAGTTGCCTTCAGAAGGTAATGTGAGGTTTCCAGGATAACCTACGATCAAAGAGGAGGCCCAGAAACTTGACTATCACGTTCAGGGATACGTGAGCCATAGAGGTACAAAGGATGATCAGAGATGACAGAGCGTCTAGTGAAAGTGATTTGGTGGGTTTTAGTGCTGGAAAATTTAAACCCATGTGTGGTGGCCCAATTGGAAACACGGTCGACTGCATGCTGGAGAGAAACTGTAAGGAGGTGACAGTCAGCGCCTGTACAGGCAAATAGCGAAGTCATCAACATGAGTGATGACCAAATATTTGATGGAAGACTAGAGGCCAAATCATTAATAGCAAGGAGAAAAATGTTGTGCTCAGAACACACCCCTGGGGGACACCTTCAGCTTGGACAAAGTCCGGGAGAGCACTTTTATTAACCCGAACACTGAAATGCCTGTCAGTTAAAAATTTCTTAAGGAAGGATGGTAGATTGCCTCGAAGGCCTAAGGAGTGGACTTGGGCTAAAATATTATCCCTCCAAGTTGTGTATATGCCTTCTCAAGGTCAAAAAATATGGCAATAACTGAGTGGTTATTCGCAAAGGCATTACGAACATACGTATCCAAGCGCAGTAAGGGGTCTATGGTAGAACGTCCCTTACGAAAGCCATATTGACGGTGGAGAGATGTTGTGTGTCTCTAAATACCACACTAAACGTCTATTTACTAGACGTTCCATTATTTTGCAAATTTCCCATGGTAAGAGCAATGGGACGATGTGGGAGGTTTCATGTCCCGTAGTGCCTGGTTTGCAGAAAGGGAGAACAATGGCGGATTTCCACAGCTGTGGAAGAACTCCTTGTGACCAAAAAAGATTGTAAAGGCGTTAATAGGACTGCAAGGGCTGACTGATGTAAATGTTGTAGCATACGAATATGAATGTCGTCGGGCCCAGCTGCCGATGATCGACAAGTGAGAGTGTTTGCCTCCAGTTCTTGAATTTGTAAAAGGACATTATATGTTCTTCTCTGAGGAAGAAAAGTCCAAGGGTGCTAACTCTCTGGCAGACTTTGAGGAAAGAAATGAGGGGCATAGATGGAGTCCCTGAGAAATACGGCCCAGTTTGATTGCCAATTTCATTGGCAACATTAGTGGGTTTGCTATATCAACACCGGCAACTCGCAGAACAGGAGCCGGGTCAGGAGAATATTTACCACTCAGTTTTCGTACTTTTTTCCAGACTGCACTCAGGGGAAAAGAGAGGTGATGGTGGAGACAATCTCGCCAGCAAGTGCGTTTAGCGTCACGGATGACACGGCGAGCGATCGCATGCTTCTTTTTTAAAATCAAGGAGTCGCTCTGTGGTTTATTGTACCGGTACCTGCCCCATGCAGCGCGTTTCAAACGTACTGACGAGCACAAGCAGGAGACCCCAAGGCACGCATTTCTGAGAATGCCTGCCCGAAGTTTGGGGTATAGAATGAGAAGTGCGGTGAAACGGAGGACGAGAAGAGGTGTAAAAGCTCATCGATGGAGGACGAAGAAGGAACCTCTTTAAAAAACAGTCAGGTGTGAGTAAAGGTTCCAATTTGCCCGTTTAAAATTGCCAGCGTGGGGTGCGAAGAGGTGGCGAATATGAAGGGAAGAAAGAATGTTTTGGAAATGATACTCATGTAAGTCCGGGAGAACAGCCCAAAGTAAAGTCTAATGCGGCGGAGGAAGAGCAAACTGAGAGATCGATGCAAGAGAGAGTATGAGTCCGAGGATCAAAATGGGTGCGAAGTACCTGTATTTAAAACATGGAGGGGGGGGGGGGTGGCAAGAAAAGCCTCTAACTGAATTCCACGGAATCACAGTGAGACCCTCCCCAGGGGGAAATGGTGGGCATTAAAATCACCAAGTAACAGAATCGGTGGCGGTTTAAAGACGAAACAAAGGGAAGGCAAATCCGGAATAGATAATGCCCGAGAAGGAGAGAGATATAAAGAACAGAGCGTATACCACCTATGTAAGTGGATACGGGCTGCTGTGTAATGCAGCGAAGTATGAATAAATAGCTGATGGTACGGAATATCAGTGCGGAGAAGAAGGGCACTTTCATTAAAGGTCCCATCAGGAAAAGGATCTGAAGAATACAATAAATTATAGCCTGAGATGTGAGAAATAACAGCAGAGTGTAATTTTGGTTCCTGTAAGCAAAAAACCAACAGGGGCAAACTGGGGAGTAACATCTGAAGCTCACCCCGATTACCCTGAGGCCGCGTATATTCCACTGTAAAAAGGCCATGATTGGCAATGATAAAGATACTTGAAATCCGCAGGTAAGGGTTTTCCCACGGACTAGAAGGGTTAGAAAAGTCCACATGCGGAGGCAGTGGAAAAATGTTCAAGCAGCGAAGGAACGGTGCGCTGTGAAGAAAGGAGTTGCGCAGATGGAGCAGAGGAGAGAGAAAGAGCGGAAGGTGGATCAGTGTCCATTGACGGTTTGGTCTCTGCAATATATTCAGAGATTGCTTCAAGTGTTTCGGAATTAAAAGATGTCGTATGGGAGACAAATTTTGGGAATGGTAGGGGGAGGATGAGTAAAGATTGGAAAATGTTTTTGGACTGTACCAAGGTTTGGGGGGGGGGGCGAAAAGGGTGGAGGGAACTGGAGAAGCGTGGCAGGGGACAGAAGAGAAAGGGAAAAATGGGAGGTGGCAGAAAAGGAAGAAACTTGGAGGGAACAGGGGAGGAAGGTACATTACGAGGAGGGTGAACCTCTGCACTTGTAACTGAGCCAGTGAGAGGGGAAGAACTAAGGGACAGAGACAGGGAGGGTAAAATGAGGAGGGGGAGATGGGTAGGGGTTACGGACCTTTTTTGACTTTTGAGAAGTAGAGGGACGATTGGGAAGAGGTGTCGTACGAGGTTCGTCGATACTGAGGCTTGTAAGAGAGAACTCGAAGAAGCGAGATTAGACTGAGGCGTTGGAAGTAGGGACGTCTGAGCCCAGGACAGCAAAAAAGGGTTAGATACAGGAGTGATTATGGGAGAGGTAACCAAAGAGGTGGGTGTAGAAGATGGGATACCAGAAGTGGGGGGCGTTTTGATACACGGGAATAAGAAACACGTGGGGAGGGCTCCCTTGGAGGCGGAGATGAGAAAAATGCCATGGCATAAGGGGGACCTTCTTTTCTCTTTGAGGTAACGGATTTCCCGCTCGTTTAAATAGACCTGACAACGGCGAGAGTTCGAAAGGGGGAGCCTCATGACAGTTAAGGCAAGAGGGAGATCGATTGCAAGACGTATTAGAATGGTCATCGGCACCACAGGGTGGGCATTCGGCGATAGATCTGCAATATTTCGCTGGATGGCCAAATCGCCAGCAATTTCTACACTGTTGTGGTGTAGGGATACCTTTCGAACTTGTAACCGATGTTGCATATAAACGGAGGATGGGAGTTCTCGGCTGTCAAAAGTTAAACAAGCCACATTGCTAGGGTATCATCTCCGCCCACGGGCAGGAAGAAAAGTAAGTGTCTACCTTGAGGATTGGGAGATCTTGGGTTCCAGCTGTTCTAGAATGTCGGTGCCACATGTCTGGAAATTTTGTTGAACTATGGTATGGGGCCCGAATAACGGTACCACTACAAGAATTGAGGGAATGATGTTTTTCAAGGGTGACAGGAACAGTATCTATATGGGAAAGACGAGAGAGCTCACGAGCCTGGGTACATTCTGTACGGTAATGATGCGCGTACCGCTCTTAAGAGCATGAAAAGAAATATCTTTACCACATGGCGTAGGAGTGCCTTGCCAATACATGGTCAGAAAGATAGGCAGTAGAGGAAGTTGGCGTAAAGTGAAGAATTTAGTCCATGTTCAGTCTGAAACCGAGCGTGGAAAGGTAGTGAAGGACGTGTCGATCGTTTCTGAGAAGAACGAGAAGGGAAGGTGGAGAAAGTATCATCAGCAGGTAATTGTCGTTGACGTTTAGGGTGGGACCAGAGTTGGTCCGACGTGGAACGGGTCGGCGATTTGGAAAAATTTCCGCACATAGAGGGAGAGGCCGGAGCATAGTCAGAGGAGAGCGAAGGTCTGATAAATCGAAGGAGTCAGTCGAGGCCTCAGTACCTAACGGGTGAGGAAACGCACCGGCAATAGGTACAGGGGCATGAGGAATGTCTCAAGAGTGGTCCAAAGACGAGGCGGGGTCAGAACGGGGTGCGGTATCAAGAAGGGGCCCGGGGTACCAGGTTCATGGACTAGGGCTGCCATGGGTTTGGTTACTTCTTTCTTTTTTTTTAAGAAAAAAAAAAGAAAAAAAATAAAAAAAAGAAAAAAAAAGGGGGGACCGGGGGAGGGATAGTTCCCAGGAGGAATGAAAGGGCCAGAAATCTCCCTCCGCGCCCAAGAGGACTCGACACGCTAGTAGCGCAGATGCAGCATGGAACCCCTGCCTACCCTACCCTTCATGCCGTAAACCAGCAATCTGGGATAGCAACCTCACATCTGCGAGCTACCTCGGTGGACAAAAGAGGAGGGCGGCCGGATATTTCCCCCACAAAGCATACCTCCTTCAGCCACCACCCCCCGGGAAACCGAAAGGTGGTTCCAGAGATACACCCGTCGCCCAAAAGACACCCAAGCTACTCCGGGTTAACGGGGAGAGGGATCGGGACATCCCTAGGCAATCCAGATTCCACGGCAAACTACGCCACCGCCAAGAAACCTCAACGGAATGGGATGGACCCCGGTGTCCTTCCCCCTACCCAGGAACTAGCGCGCCTGTGGGAGAAATCACGAAGGCTAAAAAGAGGAAGGGCAAAAGGGAGGGGTGAGGAGGAGGAGGAGGAGGAATGGGAAAAAGGGGAGGATGGGAGGATGGGATAGGGGAGGGGAGAATGGGGGGTAATTAGGTTTGGTTGAGGAAGAAGACCGACAGGGCTAATTTCCTCAGACCAAGAGCCTCTTCACCCCGCCAAGGAGCCCCCCTTGAAGAGGTTTATTTGAATAAAAATTCATAATAGAAAGCAAGAGTAATATCAGAGGGGCCTGGAGATGTGACTGATGAACAAAGAAAATGTTATTTTTGAGCCAGGAATGTCTGCATTTTTCATTCTGGACCTTATTTTGAAACTCATTTTTTAATTTTCGTGAAATTGGCCAAATTGCAAATTTCTGACACGTTTTTGGGTTAGTTGAAATCGGCAAATGGGCAGTTTTTTTACTCAAATCAACAAAAAAAAAAAAATATATATATATATGGAGTTCTAAAGAAATAGCTACGAGTTTGGTAGACTGGAACAACGGAATTAGCCAAAAATAAGGCTCAAAGTGAGCGGAATCGCCGATTTGTAAGTATCGCTGAGGTCACTAACTTCGCGAGAGTGTAATTGTTAGTTTACCATCAATTTTTTTTTTTTTTGGCATTACAATCAGGAAAAGATTATCATTTCACGAGAAAATTTTTTTTTTTTTTCTGAAATTTTGCAACACCAGAAGACACCTCAGGATTGGGGGTTGCAACAGTCAAAGGGTTAAGATGAGCTACCAGTGTTTACAAATATTGTACTGTATATCAATGCAAGCAAATTCTAATTAGCTAAGATCTATTTTATAATTAATAACACCTTCAAATTAAAGTTTGGGAGGTGGTGCTGGATGCAAACCATTACCAAAAGATACCAGCTTTTTTTTTTTTTTTTTTTTTTTCAAAAAATACAAGCACAACTGGTAACCCCACAGCCAAGCCCTGGGCCAGGCTAGCCTGATCAACCAGGCGCTCTGCCCACTGGCTTACTTAACCACAGCCTGCACTTGGGTGGAAGCACATGTCCAATTTCCTCAACTACACTTGTTCCAGCAGTTTCAAATCTGAAAATGTGCAGTCTAAGCCAGGGGTGGGCAAACTGCAGCCCACCAAGATCAAGTCATATACTCTCATGTATGCAGCTGAATGAGCAAAACTGTTCATTTTCCTCGGTTGAAAAAATAAGCTGTTACACAAGCAGTATCAGACAAGTACAGTTCCCAGTTGATGGCTTTAGAAGTTTGCCCACCCCTGGTCCAGGCCCATTATGTGGATACAATGTTCTTATATCCACAGCACCCCTGCTTTTTACTAATTACATTTTCTTCAAAGTCTTTACCAATGTGTGATGGTGGTGTGGATTTGTGACCATGCCCTCTAGTACCTTCCACTGATTATGTATCCTCAATCTTTTAACCCTATTATGCAACCAGAGATAAGCAGAGGATATGTATTGAATGCCTCACCAAACAGGCAGGAAACTGCTAAATTTACTCTTGTTTCAGACTACAGATTCAACATTTCAGGTGTATACAAATTAAATTCTGAAATGGTAGAATCTATCTCAAGGTAGCAACACCAAAGAACAAAATTTGATGGAAAACTTACTGAAGTATGTAGGTGTAAAGTTAGTCGTCAGTGCATAAATTGCCTAGACAAGTTCACAAACTTGAGTCTTACTAAGTTAATTCCATTGTTCTAGTTGACAAAAATTCTTAGCTATTACACTAGTATGCTTTCTATTGACTAAGTAAAAGAAACTGCCCATTCAACTAGGTCATAATTTATAATTGCCAACCACAAAAAAAAATGCCAATTTAAAAATAAATCCTGGAACCAACATTCCTTTGTTCGTTAGTAATGTCCAAGGCTCCTGTATTACACTTTCCATTTTGAATTTAGTCAAATTAAGATTCACTGCATTTCTTGAAAATTAACCAGGAAAGGTCAGTCATTGTTTACAGCCTCCCAATAAATAATTAAGATCTATTAACCCTTTTGTGAAATGATAGAGAATCTTTCCAAGTATAACACCAAAAGTATGAAATTTGATGGAAAACTTTCAGAATTATGCTCTTGCAAAGTTAGCAGTCTAAGATATTTACGCATCGGCAATTTTGCCCACTTTGAGCCCTATTTTCAGCCAATTCCAATGTTGCAGTTGACCAAAATCAGCTATTTCCCTAGAACTCCATTTGTTCTATCGAGTACAATCTGCCCATTTACCAATTTCAACTACCCAATAAAGTGGTCAAATTGGCATCTTTTGAAATTTGTGCAAAATTGCACAAAGATGCCAATTTCAAAATAGGGTCCAGAATAAACAAGACATTCATGGCACTAAAATAACATTATCTGTTCATTAGTCATCTCTAGGCCCCTCATTACTTTTGCTTTCCATTTTGAATTTTTATTCAGAAAATGGGTTTTCTGTTATGTATACTACTGCATCATTGTAAAAACTGTATAAATAATGTCAGCGCACTCGTGAAAGAATATTAGACTGACCAGTTGACGTGTACTGGATGCGTGGCGTGATTTGTTTACTCTTGAACATTGGCAAAAATCGATCATTTTTGCTACTATGAGCTCGATTTCAAGGTACTCGTCATCGTGAAACCAATCAAAATCGTCTATTTCTGTAATATATCTTCCATTCTATCAATTAAGACCAAAGAAACAAGAATAAAACCATAAATACCATACGAAAATACACTAGTAAGTCGCAGTTTTAAACCAAAAACACGGTTGGAGATTCATTATCCACAGCGTGCTTCAGGATTTTTCTTATACGGCACACACTGACTACAGACTCATTCTTTCATATGTAGGCCTAGCAGCTTTCTTCCACCAGGTTTGAAGGCACTAGAATTTAGGCGTACAAGTATGTGACCGACCTTCAAAGGGTTAAAAGACTGGGGGTTGAGGGCCTGTCCTTTGGAATATCAGCAGAAATCTAATTTCCACTACTTCAAGCACATTTTACAGCTAATTTTGGTCCTGAAACAAATTAAAATATTTCAACTATCAAACCACACAAGAATGCCAATAAAACCATAAATAACATCTTAGAATCTCCCCCCCCCCAGATGTATTTTAAGCCAAACAAGCCAAAAATGGTCAGTTCTGACCCCTGACCCCAGCATGAATTTTTTTTTTTTTTTTTTTTAAACGTTGCACTCACCTCACAGACCCATTCTCTTATCTATGCAAAAATTTACTGCTTACAGCTTATCCAAACAGCTCTGGACTTGGATCTACACGACAGTAAAAGTTAAAATATTGCAAAAAGACAATCCTAGTTTATCACAGGAGTAAGAACTAACATGTACGAATGGTATATAATACCGACAAGATGAGAGTAAGACATGTGCAACATCTGGGTATCTTTATTGTAGACGTTTCGCCATCCAGTGGCTTTATCAATACAAATTCTAGGACATAACTTGAAGACAGTAGAACTATGTACAGAAGATGAGGTAATCAGTCCCTCAACCTAGGAGTAGGTGCAAACAGCATCTCCACGACTATGGTGCTGTTTGCACTACTCCTAGGTTGAGGGACATGATTACCTCATCTTCTGTACATAGTTCTACTGTCTTCAAGTTATGTCCTAGAATTTGTATTGATAAAGCCACTGGATGGCGAAACGTCTACAATAAAGATACCCAGATGTTGCACATGTGTCTTACTCTCATCAAGAACTAACATTTTATACTGTAGGTACTATTCACATTCAAGTTAGTTTTTCAACTATGAAACTGAAGCAGATGGTATAGTGTGGTGTCTAGGACATGTGCAAAATTATCTTGCATTTTAGCTCCCAATGCAAAGGATATGACAACACTCCCAACTTGACTGGTATGCAGGAAATGGCTAGTTTAGTCATCTACTGTACAAGGATAATTAACAGATCCTTTCTCCATTTCAGTGAGTACAGCACTTAACAAGTTCTGTAAAAGTTTTTTTTTTTACTTTTATCCATACATGTACCTTGTAGTTTTGCATCCATTTCATACTGTCCAAAACAATTTGTGAATGCTAAAAATCTTTTGCATCTGTGAGGAGCCCTGTTTGGTTACCTTAAACCTTGGCTGTCTGGTTTATTGGGCTAAGCTAACTAGCACTACCATAAAACCTCTAATATGCCCCTTTTTAATTTCAGATTTTGCCAACAATTTGTGGCTAGAACATTCTGAAGCAATGGGCAAAGTCAAATTCAGAACTTTGTTCTCATGGTCCAATGCAAATTAACCAACATCTTTAAAAGATGTCAAATGAGAATGGTCAATTTTAAAGAGCCAGGATGTTAGTTTCTGGTTCATTTTGTAAAAATTCACATTCAATGAACTTCAGTCATTTAAAAAATTTCCAGCTACTTATTTTGAATACTCCTAATTCTGATTTAACGAACAAACTGTCAATGGTTGCCCCTTCCCCCATTAGTTTATTAACCCTCTGACTGTCGAAGCCCCAAATTCTGAAGTGTTACAAAGTACACATTTGGGAAAAAACCCTTTTGAAATGATAGAATCTTTCCTCAATGGTAATGACACCAAAAGTACAAACTTTGGTGGAAAACTTACAGAATCACGCTCTTGCAAAGTAAATGATCTCAGCGATACATACGCATCGGCGATTTCGCCACCGAGCCCTATTTTTGGCCAATTCCTTTGCTCCAGTCGACCAAACTGCTATTTCTTTAGAACTCCACTTGTTCTATTGATCAAGTCCAAGAAACCACCCATTTACCAGTTTCAACTACCCAATAATGTGGTTAGAAATTGGCAATTTGGCCAATTTCACAAATTTAAAGATCCCAATTCAAAATAGGATCCAGAATAAACAATGCAGACATTCCTGGCACTAAAATAACATTTTCCCTGTTCATTAGTCACGTCTCCAGGCCACTATTACTTAGAATTATAATTCACACACAAAAAGATTTACTGTTATGTAGACTACTGCATTATTGTAATAATTGTATAAATAACGTCAACTCACTTGTGACTGCGTATTAGAATTGCTAGTTTGGACACTTAGCGAGACATTTGTTTACTATTGAACATCTGCAAAAATTGAACATTTCAGCCATTGATCTCAATTTCAAGGTCCTTTTCATCATGAAACCAGTCAAAATCATCTATTTCTGTAATGTGTCTTCCATTCTATCAAACTAGACCAAGAAAACTAAAATACAACTATAAACCCTATACAAATAGACCCCAAAGTCAGCATTTTAATCCAAAAGCACTTTTCCACTCATTATGCACTGCATGCTGCAGGATTTTTTATACTGCACACACACACTGACCGGTCATTCTCTCATGTGGGCCTACCAGCTTTCTCCCACAATTTGAAACCACAAGAATTTTGGCATATTAAAGTAAAAAACACCGGCTCATAAGACATACGACACCGACAATCAAAGGGTTAATAGAGTTCACTGTACCATCTAATGATGGCACATTTCTTCCAGTGCTAATAGTGGAGGGATGAAAGTGAGCTGTCTACAAAACTGGTTTGCTGTATTCCATGGCTATGCATTTCTGTAGCTAATTTCTTTCCTCTACATTTCTCTACTCAAATTTTTTTAATTAATTTTTCTTTATACATGTACTTTGCTTTACATTCTTTTCCAACAAAACATTCACAGGACTGCTTTTACAGACAATACTAGAATTTGCAAAAGTAGCATCCAGAAACCAAAACTAAATGGATATTAACCAAGTATTCCAGTGGCCAAAAAAAAATATGGAGAAAAAAATAGAATAGAATAATCAAAGCAAAAACAAGGGCAGTGATAACAGGACCTCAAACTAAAGGATCACAAGTATAGCCGAGGAAAAAGGGAATGGATGGATAACAAGAACCTTCAGGGCTCCTGCTTTCTCTAGGCTAAATACTGCTGTACATGAACAGCAGTTTTTAAGGCAGGCAAAATTGCAGACCTAGAGAATGTAGAGAACCTTCACTGAAGGTATACATTCAATAAAGCCCCTAAATTTCTGAAACATTTCAAGTTGCTTGACTTTTACTACTGGGAAACCAAGAGAATTTACACTAAGGAAATCTTGGGGAAGGAAACTAGACAAGCACCTCTTAAGTGTGAGCAATCAATCAGGCTGTGACTGACATTGGGCTGAGAGCAGCAACCTTGATTTATCAGGCAAGAACAAGACAAGCCTGACTCCTGGATAGGCAGCAAGGTATGATATGAAATGTATGAACTAGGAAAATATAGGGAAGGTTGATCAGTCCCTGATCAAATGCAAGGCCTGGTCAAGGACCAGGTCATGGGGGCACTGGCTTTTTAACCCTTTGAGGGTCGACAGGCCCTCTCCGAAACTCGTTCTCAGGGTCGCCAAATTTAAAAAAAAAAATTATTTTCTCTTATGAAAAGATAGAGAATCTTTTCCCGATCATAAAGACACCAAAAGTATGAAATTTGATGGAAAACTTACGGAATTATGCTCTCGCAAAGTTAGCAGTCTCGGCGATGTTTACGCATTGGCGATTTTGCCCACTTTGAGCCCAAATTTTTCGGCCAATTTCACTGTACTAGTCGACAAAAAACATGAATATTTCGCTAGAACTCCATTTTTCTATCGAATGGGTGCAAGAAACCACCCATTTATGAAACTCAACTATCCAGTACAGTGGTCAGAATTTAGCAATTTTGCCAATTTCACACAAATTTCAAAAGATGTCAATTTCCGAATAGGGTCCAGAATAAACAAGACATTCCTGGCACTAAAATGACATTTTCTCTAGTCATTAGTCACGTCTCAAGGCCCCTCTTATATTCTTTTGCTTTCCACTTTGAATTTTTATTTTCACAAAAAATATAAGATTTACTGTTATGCAGACTACTGCATTAGTGTAAAAAATGGTATAAATATTATTGGTGCACTTGTGAAAGAATATTAGACTCACCAGTTGACGTGTATTGCAAGCTTGGCACGATTTGTTTACTTTTGAAGTTTGGTAAAAATCGAACATTTCTGCTATTTTGAGCTCAATTTCAAGGCACCTTTCATTGTAAAACCAGTCAAAAAACATCTCAATTTCTGTAATATGTCTTCCCAAATTCTATAAAATGAGACCAAGAAAACTAGAATACAACAATAAATACCATACGAAAATACACTGCAAAGTCGCTGATTTATTAAAAAAAAATGGTCAAATTTTTTTTTTTCTCATTATGCACTGTGCTGCAGATTTTTTTTAGACTGTGCACACTGACCACAGACCCATTCTTTCATATGAAGGCCTACCAGTTTTCTCCCACAGATTTGAGGCCGCTAGAATTTATGAGTACTAGTACGTCAAAAACCCCTACGCGTAAGACGAAACTAGTACGACCAAAACCCTCAAAGGTTTAAATTTACCTCCAGGTAGACCCCCATAATCTGTCTTCAACAGGAGGCTTTCAAGTTAGTCTATTCATCAGCCGGGCTGTGGTTCTTAGGGACCAGAGCTTTGGTAAGATGGGTAAGGCAGAAATATTGGAAAAGGGGTGGGCTGTGGTTTATACATAATGCATGGCCATGGGTAACATTTTTTTGTTTATCAGACTACTTAACCAGGCCTAGTCTGGAACTAGGCCATAGCCCCCAACCCCCCCCCCCCCCAAAAAAAAAAATTTAGTTTCTTACTTTTCCTGGTTTAAAGTGTTCTGCACATTTTAGTGTGCAAACTTTGTACCTGCAATTCTGAGGGCCAACATTTCATAACTGCCTTTTATATATCTTTTGCATGTTCTTTTAATTAACATCCCAGCCCTGGGCCAAGCTTGTCTGGCACCTGCCTGGTCAATCAGAGTGACAACCCACTGGTTCTCTTATGCATTACAACAAGGTTTATCTAGCACTGAGGAAAGTGTCTAGCTTTCCCCAAAGACTTCAATACTTCCAGTAGTGTTTCAGATATAGTCTGCCAAGATTTTAAAGTCTGGGAGCTCGTGCATGTTTTCAAGTGTCATGCCCCCAGCACTCCAAATAGATTTAATCCAGACTCCCGTACATTATGGCAGCATTTAGATTTGGGGCTAAGCCCTAAAGTTATTTTCCACTTCTATTAGCATGCATATCATGACCATTTCTGAGGATTTACATACTAGCCAGATTCCTAGATTCTCCCACCATAGTACTTTACATATTTCACTTATTCTGTGGCAACTGAAGGGCTTACTGTAGTTTCCAAAGTTTTCCCTGCATCAAAAAGGCACCAGACAAGCAAGACTCCAGAAGTAGAATGGGCTCGACTAAGGTAAAGTTAAACCATGAAGTTTAACCCTTTCAGGTCCGTCCCGTAATCTACGGCTTTACGGCGAGTGTCCAAACAGTAGATCTACGCCATGAGCTCAGCTCACTGATAAACTGAGTGGTACATTTGGGCCTAGATATGAGAGAATACATCTATGTGGTATGTGTGCACCACATAAAACAGATCCTGCAGCAGTGTATAATGAGAGAAAAACTGAAATCATGATTTTTCGATTAAAACAGCGACTTTGCAGTGTTTTTTTCGTATGTTTTTTATAGTTGTATTGCGATTTCTTGGTCTCTTGATAGAATGGAAGACATATTACAGAAATAGAGATGATTTTGATTGGTTTTAGCACTGGAAATGGCTTGAAACTGAGCTCAAAGTACGGAAATTTTAAAATTTTTTTGCCGATATTCAAGAGTAAACAAACGACCTCACACATCTAATACACGTCAGCTGGTGGGTCTAATATACATTCACAAATATGGTGGTGATATTTATACAATTATTACAGTATTGCATAACAGTAAATCTATTTTTTGGTGTGAATAAAAATTCATTGTGAATAAAAAATCAAAATGGAATTTATTTGTAAAGCCTAAAAAATGTAACTAATGAACAGAGGAAATGTTAGTTTAGTTCCAGGAATACCTACATGTTTATTCTGGAGCCTATTTTGAAATTGGAATTTTTTGAACTTTGTGTTAAATTGGCCAAATTAACAATTTCCGATCACTATTTTGTAGTTGAAACAGTTGACTTGGCGATTTCTTGTGCTCAATCGATAGATAGAAGTAATACTAGTGAAATAGCTAAAAATTTGGTTGATTGGAATAATGTAATTGGCCTAAAATGGGAGTCAAAGTCGGCAAAATCGCCGATTCGTAAATATCGCTGACATCAAAATTCGTGAGAGCATAATTTCGTCAATTTTCCACCAAATTTCGTACTTTTTTTTATTACCTTCAAAGATTCTCTTTCGATTTCATAAAAAAAATAACTTTTTGAAATTCTTGGACACTGGTGCGCGACTCCAGATTTGGGCCTTGGACCCTGAAAGGGTTAAGATTGTTCCACTGGTTTTTTTGCCTTTTCCTCTGAATCTTTCTTTGCAGCATTAAATTTTGCTGCTAACAATTACATACAGCACTTTCAGACTGCAAAATAGCTAAGAACTAGGGGAACCTAATGGATAGTGCCTTAATGCCCCATGGCCCTAACCTTCAATCAACATCCACAATATTTTTGTACAACCCACAGTTGTCACTCTTGACACTCAATAGCCAATTCAAGTGATAGCAATACATTGTCTAAAATTTAGGCACCCTCCCACCTATGTAAAAACCCAATTATACCCAATTTCTCCATTACCTGGCTTTGCCCTTTAGAGAAATGCCACCCCCATAACATGGGGTTGCCTAAAAAACCCCTTGCAGCATTTGTACTTTTATCAGATGACAGCAATTCTCAATTATAAAAATTGGAAGTAATTTTGTAAAAATTCAAAAATTTTTACAAAATTTTAAAAACCCAAACATTCCGACTAAAGAAATTCCCTGTGTAAACCCAAAAATCTTCAGACCTCTCCTATATTGCATTTTCCCCCATTTTAAATTTAAAATTTAACCATTCAGATAAAATAAAACCGGGAATGAGGGGCAGGTTTAGGACAATTTAAAAAGACTATAAAAAAAAAAATAGGCGGGGGAAAAGGAGGAATGACAGGGAGCAATTTGGGCCCACCCCGGAAAAATCTTTTTAATCAAATTTCTGCTACAACCATTTCAAGCTTTTTTTGGGTTTTTAAAAACCCTTTCAGGTCCGTCCCGTAATCTACGGGGGTGGGTGAGTGTCCAAACCGTGATCTACCCCAAAAATTTTAAAGCCCGTAAAATTTTAGCGCGAAAGGTCATGGGCCTACATAAGAAAATGGGTCTGCGCCGGGGGTGTGCGCCGAAAACAAAAAATCTAGGCCCCTGCATAGCATTGGGGGAAACGCCGCTCAGTCACCCTTTTTCACCATTCTCGTCGCAATCAGCTTCACTCCCCGGAAAATTGGCCCTCCCCCTTCCTTTTGATATTTTCTGACACTGATGGAATGGAAATAAAGACGAATTCTACGGCTTTGTAATTTATGACCAAAAAAGACCGGGATATCGATAATAGTGCGAAAACCCCGACGTCCTCGATTTCTACCTCTGGTTGGCACTCGTGACTCACGGTCGGTGTTCCAAATAAGAGAAAATAATTTTTTCCCGTGGCCTGGCCTTGACTTCGTAATGACGATTCTGACGGGGAAATTGTGATTTTATTGCGCTCGACATCATTCGAGAGTGATAGTGAGGAAACATTCACCAGTGAAGCGTGGGTATGTTCGCCCCCCGCATGCCTCGGGTAGTTACCCTAGCTGTGCCCGGGGGACGAGTTCATCCGGAAAAAACACCCCGGAGTACATCCCGTGGCCCTACCCCCCGTTTTGGGGTAGTATAGTGAGGATGAGGGGCTAACTTGGGATAGATGGGCCACAGACATCGTGGATGGTGTTAGTGGGGCTGGTGGTGGTGTGGCACCGCCATGGGTGACTCCGTCCCACGGGGAACCCACGCTCTACCTTTTAGTTCAAGGACAAAGCGAGCGTCACCCCCCCCAGCCGCCAAAACCAGCCTATAAGTCAGTATCCACCAGCAAACCCCCCAAATTTTTTTGTTCCCAGCCCTCACCACTTTGAACGACTCGCAAAGTGGTTTTTTAAAACCCCACCTGTCCCCTTTGGAACCACGGGCCAAATGAACTGGAATTCTTTGAATTATTCTTTGACCGCCATTGAGGAAATTATTGTCAGGGAAAGTAATAAGTTTTTTCAGTTACACCCCATGGCAAATACGATCTATCACCAAAAAGTCAAGCTACAAGGGGGAAAGAGAAAAAAAAAACTGTTGCAGAAATGTATTTGTTTTTGCAACATAAGCTTATGCCCACGCATAAGCATAATAAAAAGCATATGGTCCACAGATCGGCTAATTTGTCCCCACCTTCATTTGAAATAATCCATGAACGGGTTTATCTACGTTACATGTTCCCTTTCTCGACAAAACCGGGCCTGACAGAAGTGACGGGTTTTATAACAAGATTAAAAAATGTTTTCATTATCTCAAAAAAAAGTTCAGGATATACTTTTATATTAAAAATCTTGTAATTGACGAGTCTTTGATTTTGTTAAAAGGTAGAAATGTCTTTCAAGCAGTATAACCGAGAAAGAGGAACCGCTTTTTGGGATAAAATTTTTTTGTACTCCGTGTTGGAAGTGGGCCTGGTGTGGGTATTGTTGTATACAGGGTAGTAAAACAATTGAAAGATACCCAAGATGTTATTGGGTATATCAGGTGACGTATGAAAACAGATGGGCCCTTTCTTGGTAAGGGCCATACATTATATACCCATAACTGTTTCACAAAACCCCTTTCTCGTGATTTCATGCGAGTGAACAAGACGATTGGTGGCACAGTGCGTTCTAATCGTAAACATATCCCAGGGTCAAAGCGGTGTTCGTGGGATGACGTGAGGGGTTTACCCAATGACATCAGGGATACTGGCATGACAAAAAGAGCACATTTTGACAACCTTCCCCTAATGAAATGCAAGACAGTGGGGAAAGTTTTATCGGGGGTGACTAAAGAACGTATTCGAAAACCATTTACAGGATTGATTTTTAACAAAACAGCCTTGGTTGACAATGTGACATGCAGTTGGTTTTGTTGACTGTGTTCTAAAATTTTAAAATGGTAATGAAACTTTTCTTTCATCTCATGGGAAATTTTAAAGTGAAAGCATATATATGTACCAAATAAAGACTGGGAAAAGACCACCCAAAGGGGAATTTTGTTTTTCTGTTTCAGACCTCTAATGAAGTACCAGGGAACAACACCTGCATACAAAATGGCCCGAATTTATCACAATATACCCAAGCGTTTGAGGGAAAAAGGTGACATTTCATAATACAGCTTTTCCCTTTAACTCAAAAGAAATTTTCGAAAAGATGCATTGTCTGTGCACAAACAAAACGACGGCAAAAAAAGACGCAAAAACACTTGGTTTATGTGTGAGGGAAATTTAAGGTGCCCCCTTTTGGGAGGGGCCTTTTTTTTCAAAGGAGTTTCCACAAGCTCCAGCATTCTAAAACCCGTCCAGTGATTGTAAATATGTAAAATATGATAGAACATTAGTATTATACAATATTTTTGCTGTTTATTTTTAAAAAACAACAGTGGGGAAACAAAAAATGATAAAAACTTTAGTGCGGTTATTGTGTCAAACAGTGAGTTTTTTATATACACTTATTAATATTGGTCCTCAGGCCCCCAAATGTTTTGAGGAATAGAAAAAAAAAGAAAAAAAAAGAAAAAACAACTAAAAAAAAATAATTAATACGCGTAGGGAATTCGCGATGTTGGGCCCCCACCCCATCATTTTCTACAAACTTTTGGCACTGACTCGGTAAGTACTGATCAATTCTATTTTTTTTTTTTTTATTCCTTCAAAAAATATGCTCTTTAATTCTGTAAGAAAAAAAAAATTTTTTTTTTTTTTTTAAAATTTCTTGGACACGGTGCGGGCTTAATTTTGGCCTTTACCCCGAAAGGGCCAAACAAACCACATCTCCATTCAGTAGCATATCTCTTCTATCAAATTACGTCAAAAAAAAACCCAAAAACCTGACATTTTACCCAAAAAGTTTCAGTTTTGGGTTTTCCACCCATCTTTCTCATGGGGGAAAACTGAAAACTTAACCGTTTAATTTTACTAACATCCAGAACTTATTTTTGGAGATTTAAAAGAGGGCCCGATTAAATTGATTTTTTTCTGAAAATAAAAAAAAAAGCTGAATTAAAAATTGCTGGAAGCATGAAATCCTCTAATTCACACTAATTTAAAACCATCATTCAAGAATATGGAACATGGGTTTTTAAGCAACACGTCGCTGCGTCAAAAATAAAAACTACCTTTCACTTGCACAGCAGGGTCAGCACTGTCAGCATGCTTAAACCCTTTTCAGCTCTTATCTCTGACATGTGCGCATAACAGCCCAAAAAATCACTGATGAAACAGTTTCCCAAAAATATTTTTTTTTAAATTTTTCATGTATGGGGGATGGGTACAACATTTTGCTTAAGGGTTACAATGAACAAGTATAAAGAAAAAACTATATTTAATGTTTCAATGAAAATAAGGGGTGCTGCAGTTTCCCCAGTGCCTAACCAGCCACCACTGCCCGGAGTCAATGATGGGTTTACCCTCTTGGGGAATGGTCAAACACTACAACAACTTAAAAAACAATGAACCTGATTTTCCCCTAGGAGCAACCACTGAGCAAAAAAATTTCTACCTACAAGAGGCTCGTAGACTGCAAAAATAAAGGGAAAGTAGGGGTGTCATGTCATATGTCAAAAAAGATAAGGTTAAGAGGCCAAGATAACACCTCCCATCCCTTGCAATCTTAAAAGGGAGAAAAACTGTGCCATTAATGGGATCATAATCAGCCAAGCGGTGCCCAGGTTAGACTTGCCCAGTAACAGCCTGGCTTATCAGGCTGTAAAAAAACCACCGGCCTGTTTTGAGACTGGTTTGGGGTGCAGTGCAGTCATCGGGTACTCTACACTTTTGATTTCTGAACTTTCACTTTCCTAATTATAAAAGGGTTTTGCAATAATGGGCCAATTCAGTGGTTTGAAAAATTTTAGAAAATTTTTCCTGGGGTTTTTTTCCTTGGTTTTTTGGGTATAAATTTTGCTTAGATTAATGACATGCTCAAAAGAAATTAAACCTTTATACTCTATTTTATCTCTGCTTCCTGAAAAGAAATTTTTAAAGACTTTTTCTGTATTCAGCTTTCCCATCATCAAGAGGAATTTAAAAACCCTTTGAGGGTTTCATTCGTATTATACTCTTTTCAAACCAAAGTTTTAACGTATATATACTCTTCAGCGGCCCAAATCAACGGGGAAAGCTGGTAGGCCCACACAAAAGAAGGGTCTTGGGGCAGTAAAAAAAAATCCTGCAGCAAGCAGTGCATGAAAAAAACATTTAAAAAAGACGGGTGCCCTTCTCGTATTTTTAAAGGGTTATTTTCTCTTTTTCGTGTTGAATTTGATAGAAGGGAAAACTTTTATAAAAAAGGGGGTGATTTTGATTTTTTTTTACTAGAAAAGGACCTTGAAATGGAGCTCAAAGTAGGGAAAGTTTGTTTTTTAAAGGGTTTTAAGAATAAACAAAGGAGTCCAAAAAGCCCAACTACCATTTTTAAAATATGCAGTCATAAATGGTTGAATTTCTATAAAATTTATTACAATATTGCAGTATCGATAACAAAAAATTTTTTTATATTTTTTAAAAATTTAAAAAATAGAAAGAAGAATATCGGGGGGGCCAGGAGACAAGACTGATGAACAAAATGTTATTTTAAGCCAAAGTCGCATTGTTTTCTGGACCTATTTTGAAATTTGGGCTTTTAAATTTGCATAAAAATTGGCCAAATTCCCAAATTTTCTGACCACTTTTTTGGGGTTTTTGAAATCTGCAAGGGGGCAGTTTCTTGTACTCAATCTATAGAACAAATGGAGTTCTAAAGAAATAGCTACGAGTTTGGTTGGCTTACAAGGAGTTAGCCAAAAATGGGGCTCAAAGTGCCGAAACCAAGTTCTTAAGTATTCCGAGGTCGCAAACTTCGCGAGAGAATTTCCCAATTTTTCCACAAATTTTAACTTTTGGTGTCATTATCAATGGGAAAAGATTTTCCTTTTTTACAAGAAAAAAATTTTTTTTTTTTCAAATTTTTTGAGAGACCAGGGGACTTCAGGGGTTTGGGGGTTTCAGCACCCCCCAAACAATACCCCAATTTTTAGTTTTTACAGAACACACTTAAGGCCTGTTCACTGCCCGGCTGTGGGGGAAACCAAATCTTGAAACCCTCCTCCAGGTAATTTTCATTGGCTGTTTAGGTTTCCAACACAATGCAAAAAACCAAAAGGCAATCTGATCAAACACCCTTTGTATTCTTAGGGAAAACCTTCAAACAAAAATGTGTTTTTGTGGTACACCAAAAACATGCAGTGCCGAGGAAAACAAAAAAAAGGGAATCCAATGACAAACACCCGGAAGGGTCAGGCAAGACTACCCACTATTTTTAGTTTTTTCCCAAATCTACAGCTTTTTTTCAACTTAAAAAAATCAGGCAGAGATTTTTTTTTAAAAACTAGATCACCGAGTTATGGAAATTTCTTTACTGCAGCGGGGTTTAATTTTAACCAAATAGCAAAAAAACTGGGGAAGGAACAAGGTTATGTAGAAATTGCCCAGTACACCTTAGGAATGTAAAATGCCCCCAGGGTTTATTTAAATTTAGAAAAGCAGGGGTTAAGTGAACACAACTTTGGGGAAAAGTTTGAAGTTAAATTATAATAAAAAAGAAGCGCTAAGCCACAAAGGGCATACAGCGCTGCAGGTGGAAGGAAGCGGGGGTTTTGGGTTGCAGAAGGGAGTTGGGATGATCAGCGGGGTTACAGAAAACACGGGGCGGGGGGATAGTACGGGGTAGAGGGTGCAAAATTGAAGTAGAAAGGCTAAGGGTATCAGAATTTGTGAAGTCACATTTGTAAAAAAGTAAATAGAGGTCCGGATAAAAGGGTGGGTCCATCACGAAAAGGGGAAAGGGTAAAGAGTAGCGGAGCGAAGACACGACAGAGAAAATTCGCATGCTCGTTGAAAAAGTGGGCAGCCCAAAAGAATGGCTGACTGATAATGGAGTTTTGGAAAATTCTCACAGAGGAGCGGGACGCCTCTCCAGAGATACCACGAGTAAGCGGGATGGCCAATGCGAAACGGGGGAGATAGTCCCCAACCTCGCACTGGTATAAGCGGGCCGTAACCCATACTCTTTAATAATTGAGTTTTTTTGCCAGCATAGTAGACCAAAGTTGTTTCCCAAGGTGTGAAGGTGGGAAAATTTGCAGCAAAATAGTCCGTAAATGGAATCCTTATAAGAAACGTGGTCATGAAGCTGACGCGCAGCAGTTCTGCCTGTTCATTGCCCCGTAGCAAAAACCAGGGCCCCAAAAAAATACAATATCTTGCTTTTAAAAATGCGGGGAAACGCCAAAGTTGGATACGGGGATAAGGGGGGGGTGTATCAAATTTTTTTATAGCCTGTTTAAAACACTAAGGGGTCTGAGACAACCACAAAGACCAGGGATAATCAATACGGATAAGTCTGTACGGGTGGGATACAATTCAGCATAAAAAAAACTACCGAAAATAGTAAATCCCTTGTACAGCTGCTGGAAACCTGCTGCAAACCTACCCGTCAGAAACTTAGAGCCATTGTGTACACGGTAATGGATGAGAAAGTGAAAGGGTCAAAAAAAAAGCAGGAAGTGCCGAGCAGTTTGGGCTTTCGAGCAAGGGGGGGAAAAAGAAAGCCCCGAACGCTGGAACTTCCAGGGGGTGGGAAAATGAAAAGCACAGTACATAGGAAGGGGGGTAGTGAAAGAAACAGCGAATAAAGGGCGAGAAGAAAAAGGGGATAAACAGGGGGGGGCGAACAAAAAAAAGAATTCACTAAACAGTGACCATTCTATAAATGGAAGGATTGGGAGACATAGAAGTAATATAGCAAAGGAAGGGGGCATCACGGCGATCGGAAAAGGGGGGAACGTTCGCTTCTGTATAAGGCTCTCGACGGGGGAAGAGCGAAAAGCACCAAAGGGATAAACGAACCCTTTGGGGATAATGGGGTTAGCTAGAGAAGTAGCAGGAGATGCCCCTGAATAGATCGGTCACCATAATAAGTTTCGAAAAAAAGGGTGGGAAAGAGGTGGGGGGTTCGCGATCAGCTCCCCTGAAAGATGGCAAGGGTTTTAAAAAGGTTCATCGGCTGTGACAAGTTCTTTCAGAGGGTAAGCGAGGTTTCCCGGATAACCTACATCAAAAAAGGGCCCCGAAACTTTACATCACGTTTAGGATCAGGGGCCAGAGATACAAAGGTGATCGGGGATGACGAGCTAGTGAAAGTAATTTGGTGGGGGTTTTTTTGCTGGAAAATTTAAACCCCGTGGGTGCCCAATTGGAAACACGGTTGATGCATGTTTGGGAAAAAACTGAAAAGAGGTCAGTAACGCCTGCAAGGCAATAGCGAAGTAATCAAAAGTATGACCAAATTTTGATGGGAAAACAGAGGCCAAAACATTAATAGCAAGGAGAAAAAGTGTTGTGTCAAAAACACATCCCTGGGGGACACCTTTACTTGGGGTAAAGTCCGGGGAAGCACATGTTAACCCTTTCGGGGTCCAAGGCCAAAATCTGAAGTGGTCCCCCAGTGTCCAAAAATTTTAAAAAAAAAAATTTTATTTTTTCTTATGAAATGGTAGAAAACTTTGTGAATGAAATAAAACAAAGTTAAAATTTGAGGGAAAATTGACAAAATTTATGCTCTCGTGAATTTTATGGTCGGCGAATTTACGAATCGGCGATTTTGCCAATGATTTTCCCATTTTAGGCCAATTACATTATTCCATCGCCCAAATTTCTAGCTATTTCACTAGATTATTCTACTATCGTTGACCCAAAAGAAATCCCAAGTCAACTGTTTCAACTACAAAATAAAGCGACCAAAATTGGAAATTTGGCCAATTTAAAAAAGTTCAAAAACCCCAATTTTCAAAATAGGGCCAGAATAAACAATGTGGGTATTCCGGCACTAAACTAACTTTTTTCCTCTGTTCATTAGTTATTTTTTGGGGCTTTCAAAAAATTCCATTTTGATTTTTTATTCACAACCAAAAAAAATTTACTGTTATGAAATATTGTAATAATTTTTTTAAATCATCACCACATTTAGAAGTTAGGGGGGGACCCCCCAGCGGGGCGGTATTAACGTTGGGGTAGTTTGTTTACCCAACATGGGGAAAAAATTTAAATTTCCCCCGCCATGAGCTCAATTTAAAAGCCATTTCCATGCTAACCCCAATCAAAATTTCTTCTGTAATATGTCTTCCCATTCTATCAAAAAAATCAAGAAACCCAAAAAAATACAACTAAAAAAAAAACATACAAAAAAACACTGAAAAGTAGCTTTTTTTAACAAAAATCATGGTCCCCCTTTTTTCCCTCATACACAGTGTGCTGCAGGATTTTTTTTATGTGGTGCACCATCCCCAAGATTATTCTCTCATATCTGGGCCCAAATTTACCACTCATTTTATCAAGAGTGAGCTGAGCTCTGACGTAATCTACTTTTTTGGACCCTAAACGTAAACCCGTTGATCTACGGGACGGACCCTGAAAGGGTTAACCCGAACAGGAAAGCCTTCTTTAAAAAAATTCTTAGGAAGGATGTAGATTGCCTCGAAGGCCAAAGGGAGTGAGTTTTGGGCTAAAATATTATACCTCCAAGTTGTGTCAATGCCTTCTCAAGGTCAAAAAATATGGCAAAAACTGAGTGTTATTCGCAAAGGCATTACGAACATACTATCCAACGTATAAGGGGTCTAGGGTAAACGCCCCTTACGAAAGCCATATTGCGAGGGGAGAAAATTGTGGTCTAAAAATACCACACTAACGCTATTTACTGGGCGTTCCATTACTTTGAAAAATGCACGGGAAAGGAAATGGGGCAATATGGGGGGTTTCATGTCCCGTACCCGGGTTTGCGGAAAGGGAAACAATGGCGGATTTCTACAGCTGTGAAAGAAAATCCTTGTGACCAAAAAATTGTAAAGGATAAAAAGGAAAAAAAAACCCCCAAGGGCGACGATGTAAATGTTGAGATACAAATGAATGCGCGGGCCCGCTGCCGATGATCGGCAAGGTGAGGTTTTCCTCCAGTTCTTGAAGTGTAAAAGGCACATTATACTATTCTTTTTGAGAGAAAAAAGTCCCAAGGGGGGACTCCTGGCGCTTTGAGGAAAGAAAGAGGGGCATAGATGGGGTCCCAGAAAAACAGACCCGATATTTCATTTTCATTGGCAACACTAGTGGTTTGCTATATCAACACCGCAACCCGCGAACAGGGGCCGGGTCAGGAGAATAATTTTTCCACTCAGTTTTTGTACTTTTTTCCAGACTGCACTCAGAGGAAGCAAGGGATGGGAGAATTTCGCCAGCAGTGTTTAGCGTCACAGATGACACGGGAGCGATCGACGCTTTTGTTTTTAAAAACAAGAGAGTCTCTGTGGTTCTATTGTACCGGTACCTGCCCTCAGCAGCGCGTTTCAAACACTGCACGAGCACAAGCAGGACCACCAAGGCAGCATTTTTGAGAATGCCTCCCCGAAGTTGGGGTATGAATAAAGCTGCGGTTAAAACGGAGGATGAGAAAGTGTAAAAGCTCATCGAGGAGGACGAAGAAGGAACCTCTCAAAAAACAGTTAGGTGGAGAAAGGTTCCATTGCCCGATCAAATTGCCACGTGGGATGCAAGGGGGGGGAATTGAAGGGGAAGTAAAAATGTTTTGGAAATATCCTGTCATGTAAGTCCGGGAGAAAACCAATGAACAAGCTGGGGAAGACAACGGAGATCGATGCAAGAGGTGAGCCCCGAGGATCAAAATGGGTGTGGTACCTGTTTTTTAAAACATTGGGGGGGTGGGGGGCAAGAAAAGCCTCAACTGAATTCCAGGGAATCACAGTAAACCCCCCCCCCCCCCCAAGGGGAAATGGGGGGTTTTTAAAATCCCCAAAGTAACAAAATGGGTGGGGGTAATGACGAAAAAAAGGCAATTCCGGAATGATAAGCCCCGAGAAGGAGAGAATGTAAAAAACAGAGCGTATACCCCCTATGCAAGGGGATACGGGCTCTGTGTAATGCAGCAAAGTAGAACAAATAGCTGATGGTACGGAAATCAGTGCGTAGAAAAGGGCCTTTTTTTAAAGGTCCCACAGAAAAGGATCTGAAGAATACAAAAAATTTATAGCCTGAGATGGAGAGATAACACAAGTAATTTTGGTTCCTGTAAGCAAACACCAAAGGGGCAAAAAAGGGGGATCACACTGAAGCCTCCCCCCCGTTACCCCGGGGCCCCGTAATTTCCCCGAAAAAAGGCCATGATTGGCAATGAAGAAGATACTTTAAATCCGAGGTAAGGGTTCCCCGGCTAAGGGGTTGAAAAGTCCACTGCGGAGGCAGTGGAAAACGTTCAAATACGAAGGAAGGGGGCGCTGTGAAAAAGGATTGCCAGTGGGGAGAGGAAGAAGGAACAGAGGGTGGATCAGTGTCCCTTTGGGTTTTTTCCCCTGCAAAATATTAGGGATTGCTTCAAGTTTTCGGAATTCAGAGACGTCAATGGAGACAATATTGGAAAAGGTAGGGGGGGGGATGAGTAAAGATTGGGAAATTTTTGGACTGTACCAAGGTAGGGGGGGGGGGGGGAAAAAGGGGGAGGGAATGGGGAAGCGTGGAAGGGGGCAGAAGAGGCAAAAACTGGGAGGTGGCAGAAGAGGAAAAAACCTGGGGGGGAACAGGGGAAAGGAAAGGGACAGTACGGGGGGAGGGTGAACCTTTTCACTTGTAACAGAGCCAGCGAGAGGGGGGGAAATAGGGACGAGAGGGGGAAAATGAGGTGGGAAAATGGGGTAGGTGTTTTAAGGACCTTTTTTGACTTTAAAAGGTGATTTGGGGGAGGTGCATACGAATCTCGCGTTACTGGGCTGTGAAAAAACGAAGCAAAACAAAGAGGGCCCGAAGTAGGGGGTGTCTAGCTGAGGACAGCAAAAAGATTAGAACGGGGGTGACTATGGGGGAGGAACCACAGGGGGGTGTAGAAATGGGATACCAGAAGTGGGGGGACTTTTGAAACACGGGAATAAGAAACCGTGGGAGTCTCCCTTGGAGGCGGAGATGAGAAAAGCCATGGCATAAGGGAGACCCTTTTGTCGAGGAAAAGATTTCCCCCTCGTTTAAAAAGACTTGACAACGGGGGAGAGTACAAGGGGGACCCCTACAGTTAAGCAAAGGGAGATTGATTGCAAGACGTTAGAATGGTCATCGGCACCAGACTGGGCATTCGGCGATAGCCTGCAATATTTCGTGGGTGGCCAAATTGCCCGCAATTTCTACACTGTTGCGGGGTAGGGATCACCTTTCGAACTTGTAACCGATGTCCCTGCTACATAAACTGAGGATGGGAGTTCTCGGCTGTCAAAAGTTAAACAAGACACATTGCTAGGGTATCGTCTCCACCTGTGGGCAGGAAACAACGTAAGTGTCTACCTTGAGGATTGGAGATCTTGGAGTTCCAGCTGTTCAAGAATGTCAGTGCCACATGTCTGGAATTTTGTTGAACTATGGTATGGGGCAGACGACGGTACCACTACAAGAATTGAGGAATGATGTTTTTCAAGAGTGACAGGAACGGTATCGATATGGGAAAGACGAGAGAGCTCATGAGCCTGGGTAGCATTCTGTACGGTGATGAGCGTACCGCTCTTAAGAGCATGAAAAGAAATATCTTTACCAACATGGCGTAGGAGTGCCTTGCCAATACTGTGGTCAGAAAAATAGGCAGTAGAGGAAGTCGGTCATAAGTGAAGAATTTAGTCCATTGTTCAGTCTAAAACCGAGCGTGGGAAAGGTAGTGAAGGACGTGTCGATCGTTTGAGAAGAACGAGAAGTATCATCAGCAGGTAATTGTCTTTTGGCGTTTAGGTGTGGGACCAGAGTTGGTCCGACGTGGAATGGGTCGGCGATTTGAAAATTCCCCGCACGTAGAGGGAGAGGCCGGAAGCATAGTCAAAGGAGAGCGAAGGTCTGATAAATCGAAGGAGTCAGCCCGAGGTCTCAGTACCTGAAGGGGGTGAGGAAACAGCACCGGCAAACAGGTACAGGGGCAGAGGAGTGTCTGAAGAGTGGTCCAAAGACGAGGGGGGGTCAGAAGGGGGTGCGGTATCAAGAAGGGGCCCGGGGGGGGTAGGAGGTTCATGGACTAGGACTGCCATGGTTTAGGTTACTTTTCTTTTGTTTTTAAGAAAAAAAAAATAAAATAAAAAAAAAAAGGGGGACAGGGGAGGGATAGTTCCTAGAGGAATGAAAGGGCCAGAAATCTCCCTCCGCGCCCAAGAGGACTCAGCACCGCAAAGTAGCGCAGATGCAGCATGGAACCCTGCCATACCCTACCCATCATGCTAGTAAACTAACAATCCGGGATAGCAACCCTTTCACATCTGCCGAGCTATTCGGACAAAAGAGAGGGCGGCCGAATATCCGCCACAAAGCATACCTCCTTCGGCACACCCCCGGAATCCGAAGGTGGCTTCCAGAAAATAACCCGTCGCCCGAAAGACACCCAAAGCTACCCCGGGGATACCGAGAGGGATCGAGACATCCTAGGCGACCCAGATTCCACGGCAAACTACGCCACCGCCAAAAAACCTCATGGAATGGGATGGACCCGGGTACCCTTTTTCCCCTACCTAGGAACTAGCGCACCTGTGGGAGAAATCCCAAAGGCCAAAAAGAGGAAGGGCAAAAAGGAGGGGTGGGAAAGGAAAGGAAAAAAGGGGGAGGATGGGATAGGGGAGGGGAGATTGGGGGGTAATTAGGTTCGGTCTGAGGAAGAAGACCGACAGGTCTAATTCCTCAGACCAAGAGCCTCTTCACCACGCCAAGGAGCCCCCCTTGAAGAGGAAATGATTCTTTAGAAGAGTAAAATGGCAAAGGCTGGCAAAATAATTTTGGGGGGGTATGTGAAAAGGAAATTAAAAGTAAACAAATGAAAGAGCAACACTAGAAAAAAAAATTGTATCAAGGAGACTGGATACAAGAGGGAATATGGAAGAAATGTACCAATTTGGGAGTGACTATCCAGCATGTGGTTCTACCAGGTGAACCAGAATTTACAAAGGAAGAAAGGTGGGTGGGTGCAGCAAGGAACCTGTAGTGAAACTAGAGGAAAAAAAAACGATGTACCAGTAGTGGTACCAACACTTGTGGGTATGAAGATGGGTTTTGAATTTTTAAACAAGGTGGTGCAGGGGAATGTGTGTTGTGAATATTTTACATGAATACTGGAGACAAAGTTTGGTTTAAGTTGCCAAATATTTCATAGGGCGAGAAGAGGTTCACAAGTTTTGGACTTCTAAAGGGGAGAAAATTGGAGGACTAGGGGGGGCATGTAAATCTGGGGTGGATGGAAGAGGTAGGGTCATCCTAAGAAAGGCTGGCAGGGAGGGGTAGGGGGTAATGGAAATTTCAAGAGCTTGGAACTTTGACAGGCTTGCAAGAGCACATTAGTAATGACTGAAGTCAAGTGGTTTAAAAATTTATGTGCTGGTGAAGTAACACTTATGAAGAGACTGGGGGGACCACACTGCACAACTTTAGTTCAGGGGGGGGGTGAAAGTACAATGCCTGCATTCTTAAAGGGGTGGGGGGACAATATAGTTTTGGAGGGTCATCTAATGTCAATGCCCTTCTGGTAAGACTGACAAGTTTTTGTTGGGTCATTATACATCTAGGAAAACTGCTGGAGTATTATAAAAAATTTTAAATTTAAAAACTAAACTACCCAGGAGAAAAAACTAAATTAGGACATTTGCTGTGCAACTAATTGCAAATTTCCCCACTAGCTTACCTTGTCAGTGCCCGAGAGGTAGAAGAACTTTTTCACCACCTATAACAACACCTTCATTGCAAGATTGCTTTGATCTGCAAAACTGCTAGACAGCTTCATTAGCTCATCTCGTGTCGGCTGAAATGGAAAGAAAATTTACTTAGTGAAAAATAGGACGCCAAGAAGAAAGATTACACCCTAAATACTTTACCCCATACTTATCTATAAATTTTATTAATATAATGGAAGGGCTACTGAATTATAGTGGTTGGTTTCAGGGCCAAAAGCAGCTTGAATCAGATTCAAGGGAGTGGAAACATTTTGCAGATTTCCATGATGGCCAGTAAGCACCCCCCCCCCCTTGGTGTTAGTTTCAACAGGTCGATTTAACTACTGGGGGATGCTAGAAATCAGGGACCAACCACTTCTGGTTATATTTTATTATCCAAGAAATAAGAGTCAATTTAGCAAAATTTTATGAATTCAAAATGAAAATAATGGGAGAAGCCTGGGGATGTGATAAATGAAATTTTTTTAGTGACAGGAATGTCTACATTGTTATGTACAAATTTTTAAATTGGTAATTTTAATTTGTAAAACTGGTCAAGTGGAATTGCTTAACCTTTCAGGGTCCAAAGGGCCCAAAAATTTTGAAGTGGTGCCCCAGTGTCCAAGAATTTTCACGAAATTTTTTTTATTTTTTCTTATGAAATGGTCAAGAATTTTTTTGGTGAATGTAATAAAACAAAAAGTACGAAATTTGATGGAAAATTGACGAAATTATGCTCTCGTGAATTTTGATGTTTTTCAGCGATATTTACGAATCGGCGATTTTACCGACTGACTCCCATTTTAGGTCAATTACATTATTCCAGCCCGACCAAATTCTTAGCTATTTCACTAGTATTACTTCTGTTTTTTATCGATTGAGCACAAGAAATCCCCCAAGTCACTGTTTCAATTACAAATAAAGTGCCCGGAAATTGGTGATTTGGCCAATTTAACACAAAGTTCAAAATATTCCAATTTCAAAAAAGGGTCCAGAATAAACAATGTAGGTATTCCTGGCACTAAACTACCATTTCCTCTGTTCATTAGTTATGTTTTGAAGCTTTACAAATAAATTCCATTTTGATTTTTTATTCAATGAATTTTTATTCACACCAAAAAATAGAAGATTTACTGTTATGCAATATTGTAATATTGGTATAAATATCACCACATTTGTGAATGTATATTAGACCCCCCAGCTGGTGTGTATTAGAACGTGTGAGGCGTTTGTTTACTCTTGAACATCGGCAAAAAATTTAACATTTCCGCCACTTTGAGCTCAGTTTCAAGCCATTTCCAGTGCTAAAAAACCCAAACAAAATTATCTATTTCTGTAAATTTTCTTCCATTCTATCAAATGAGACCAAAGAAATCGCAAATACAACTATAAAAAAAAAATGAAAAAACACTGCAAAAATCGCTCTTTTAATCGAAAATCACTCAGTTTTTTTTTCTCTCATTATACACAGTGTGCGGCAGGATTTGTTTTATGTGGTGCACACATACCACAGTTGTATTCTCTCATATCTAGGCCCAAATTTACCATCGCAGTTTATCAGAGTGAGCTGAGCTCATGACGTAGATCTACGGTTTGGACCCTGAACGTAAAGCCATAGATCTACGGGACGGACCCTGAAAGGGTTAAAATAGGACAGCCAGCAGTCACCCCAAAGCACAAATTGTGTGTGGACTGCTGATGGTGCATGCCCTAAAAGCCACGAGCTTCCCCACCAAGTTTCATACTCTCCCCCTCCCCCCATTACCTTCCTGAAAATTTTACTACAAATTTTGCTCTGCAAGAGCCACATTAATTTTAGGGGCTGGAAGTGAAAAGGGGTTAAAGCTAGCATACCAGTTTTTGATTGGTGGGTAACCATATCAAATTGCATCAGGGCCAGCAGGCCCGTCTAGAAATTTTTTACAAGGCCCGCCCACCCTGGCTGCATCAGGGGAAATAAAATTTTTGCAACCCCATACAGATCAAGGCATGGTTATTTAAAGGCTTCCGAGAGTTCCTTTTAGTAAAACCTGGTGTCCCCATGGAGGGTGACCTCCAAAACCTTTGATTGGGGTGGAAAAGGGTCAAGATTTTTACAACTTGTAGTTCTGACGCAATAACTTACCTGGCCACCCCCCTTTTTTAAATTCTGACTTTTCACTGTGTAGGTAGTTTTTTAAAAATTTTATTATGTTTTAAACAGCCTTTTTCAAAAAAAAAACTAGCACAAATTAAACTTCCCCCAATTAAAATCTCTTAAAATAGATTTCTTCGGGAATATATGTAATTATAAAAAAATGAATGCAGAGCCCTATGTTGTCGGCAGGTATTTCCCACAAGCTACATCTGTTGGTTAGCAAAAACTCCCATATCCTGACATACCAGTCTATCCACTTCCCATGGGCGAGTCATTAAGTCAGAGCTTTTTGGATCAGCCTTAGACACCATAGCCCAGGCACTAAATTTCTTGTGCTGAACATGAAAAGCCAAGTCCTTTGAATCTTTTGTACTAAAGATGAATAGAAGCAGACCAAGCCATTTAGTAAACAGATCCAGGAAGGCACAAGTCAATACCATGGCTGGACCAAATTTAACCCTCACTTACGCAAGGGAAAGTGAAACATTTTGATCTTGCATGAACCATTGACAAGTCACTAGTACGAATTTCAAGTATCCAAGTTTTGTCTAAACATTTTTACTTTCCCCAGTTGATTTGTGTAAGCACTCTACTTAAGACATTGTGCTGTGCTCCTTGCCAAGTGACAAGTCAGATGCACTGTTGGTTGACTTGCCAATACTAAGGGCAGAATTTAAAATGCAGATATAAGTAATCACACAGAAAAGCCTTTAACTAAACCAGAAAAAAACCAAAGTAAAACCATTAACCCAGATTTTAAAGATACAGGAACTAGCACCAATTGCTTAACCCTTAAACTGTCCAAACGTAGATCTACGTTTTCACGTGTAGTTGCTCTGACCTTGATTTTCCCCATAAGAAAGAATAAAAAAATAGATTACATTCGGAGAGCTATGCGAGCGAACATGGATCTATGTTTTGGACAGTTTAGGGGTTTTAAATGAAATGTAAACCACAAATCACAGTAAATAATCGGCATTATGTCCAGGGTTAGAAAATCAGGAACTGGTGACAAGTGGCACATGTAAACATGACTAGTGTCAACTAAATGGAAAATTACTCTGGATAACTAGAATCTTCAAAGTGGATGCCTTCTAGGCTGGCATATGGCTGTACACCAGATTAAGGTAGGTAAACTTGCAGGCCAGGAGAATGCAGAGTGCCTTCACTTAGAAGTCCCTCCATGTGTACTCCAAAACAAAAACCTATTATCTACACCTAAAAAATTCTAGGACTGGCCCAAAATCTGTTTGCACAAGGTTCTCTCATGAAAGAGGCTTGGCAGATGGGGCATAAGACCCAATGGAAGTAGGGGTGCAATGTACTTCATATTCAATACATGAAGACTTCAACAGCCAGTGGTTTACTACCAACAGACCCCTGGCTGTTTTCAAAGAAATAAGCCAAGTTTCTGAAGTCTGTTCCTATCAGTCAGGGCATGGTGCTTACATGCAAGTAACACCAACAGCTTGGCTGATTAGGTCATCCACCAGGAAGCCTCATCTGGGAGCAGGCCATGGGCATAAATCTTCCAGGTATGCAAGCTATCAGGATGAGAACAGTCAAGATAGAGCTCCAAAGTGAAAACACTTTGGAATTATCCAAATAAGTCACTGCTGAAAATTACTGCAATGTAACCATCCTCTGCCCATCAGTAAAAAAGACCAACATAAGATGAAATAATTGTGAAAAAGTAAGCCAAGGTAATCGGGGGGGGGGGGGGGAACAGCAGTCTCCACCACTCCCTACAAAGATGTTTGTGGAAAAATACTGTAATATTTTCCAGAAATACAGTTTTATAGGAAAAATAGTGCCCTATATTGTTTTTTTAAAAGTATGTTTAAAAAAGGGGAAACCCTGCGGCTTGGGGGGGGGGGGGGGGCAGTACCATTGTTTGAAGGGAGTAAGAAAATTAAATTTTGTGAGAATTTCCTCTCTAGAGGTTAAATTGGGTTGACCCTTCAAATAGGAGGCAAAATTTTTTGGATGTGTTCCCTGCTAATTTTGGTATCGGCGAGGGACAAGCAGCCCCAGGAAACCAGAATTGGTTTTTCATTTTTAAATTCTGGCCAGTTTTTTCAAAATTTAGACGTAGGTTTTCTGGTATGTTACACATTAATTCCAGCAAATTGGCGAGTGATTTTAAAGAAAAATTTTTCCCTTTGTTATGTAATTGTGTTTTTATAAAAATCTTTTTTAAATTTAATATCAGTCCCAAATTTTATTTTCCGAATTCCTGGTGAGAAAAATTTTTAATTAATGGTCAGAGCAATTGTGGATAGACGTGGTAGGTATCGAAGGGGGCTTTTTTGCGACCAGGTGTCCCAAATTCCTACTTGTCTAACTGAAAAATAAAAATTTTATGCTCATTTATTATGTACATTTACATACGAAAAATGAAATTTTTCCCAAATTTAATAGCCGTTGGTCCTTTTGACGGAGGTAATTAGGAAGTCTTTTTGTGGATTTAATTAAAATTTTTATTTTGAAAAGTAAAGTCTGGTAAGTTCAACATTAATTTGATAAGAAATTTGGGCCCAAGATTTATTCAGTGTATGTGTAATGATAAGGCAAGTGTTGAAATTATATTAAGTGTATAAAAATTTTGCTATGAAAAATTCTGGCAAGGATTTATTTTAAATTTTGAAAATTTTGATACCCAAGGGGCTAAAGGTTTGTATTAATGTCTTTTAAATTTATATATAAATTTCTTACAGTGTAATTGCCAAGCTAAAGTGAGCTAACATTTTTGGTATTTAAAAAACTTATATTAAAAATTTTTCATGTAATTGCTAAGTAAAGTGCTAGAATTTAAAGGTAAGTTGTATTTTTCCTTTTAAAGTGCTTAAAATTTAGTACATAATCAGGGTTTTTAAGTTGAATTTAATACTTTGCTCAGGCTAAAAAATTGGAAATTTAAATATAGAAAGGAAAAACATAGGGAAAATATAAAAAAGGGCGTAAATACAGGCAAAAAAAAAATTTAAATGTAACCCAAGGGGCATATAAAAAGTACATGTATTTGAATTAATAAAATCAAGAAATTGAATCTGATGTTTTTAAAATTTATTTGATGTTTTGGGAATAGATAGTTTATCAAATTTATTACAACAAATATGAAGGAGATTTATTGAAAAATGTGTAGTGAGACAGATCATGATTAATCAGTATTTGAATTAGAGGAAAAAGATTCTTGAAAAAAGTCAGGCCTTGAATAAATTAAAATTTTGTAAACAGGCAGTTGGTCAGTCTGCTCAAAAATAATGTCTTTGCAAAATCCCAGAATTGTGTTTCCCTGTGTTTAACCTGGGAAAAAATTTAGGGGGAAAATTTTGGTCAATTTTTAAAGCAGCGTGTCACGGAGTGACCTACCCTGGCAATAAATTATTTTCCCTAAAAAGGAAGGTAAGAGGAGATGTCATACTTCACAAAACCTTCCCAATGAAAATGACTTACAAGCAGTTGACTTTAGGTCCTTATGGTATATAGAACAAGTAGGTTGGATCTAGTGAATTAAATTTAAAAAAAAAAAGGCACAATACCTACGGAAAGATAACAAATAACCCCCCCTAAAAAAAAAGCTTACGAGCGTTTCGGTCAGACTTGGACCCTTTAGAAAAATCATAACCGAGTAATAGTAAAAGTTTAAAAAAGTAGTAGTAATAGTAAAAATGTAGTAGTAATAGTAGTAGTAAAAGTAATTAGTAGTAATAGTAGTAATAGTAGTAATTAAAATATAAAAAGTGTAGTAATAGTGTGTAATAGTTGTAGTTTAAAAGTGTAGTAATAGTAGTGTAATAGTTAGTAGTTAGTAATAGTAAAATTAAAGTTAAAAAGTAGTAGTAATAGTAATTAATAATAGAAAAAAAGTAGTAATAGTATAGTAATTAGTAATAGTAATAGTAATGTAAAAATAATTTTAATTTTAATAATAAAAAGAAAATTTTGAAAAGGTGTAAAAAATAGTAAAGTAATAAAAAGTAATAGTAAAAATTTGTAATAATAAATTAATATATTATATAAAAAAGGTAAAGAAAAAGAATAGAATAATAGTAAAGTAAAAATAGTAAAGTAATAATAGTAATAATAATAGTAATATTTAAAAATGTAAAAGTATAATAGTGTTAAATAAGTATTTAAAGTAAAAGTAATAATGTAAAGTTAAAAAATGTAAAGTAATAATAGTAATTGTATTAAATAATGTTTAATATAATAAAAGTTAAAATAATTTGTAAAAGTAAATAGTAAGTAATAATAGTAAAAGTAGTAATAATAGTAATAAAAAAATAATTAATGTAATAATATAAAATAATAGTAATAAAATAATAGTAATGTAATTATAATTAGTGATAGTAGTTTTTAATAGTGTATAGTAATTTGTAGTATAGTATATGTAAAGTTGTATATAGTATATATATAGTATATTTTAATATAGTATAGTAATAGTAATATAGTATTATAATAATGTAAAAGTAGTGTATTTTTAGTATTATAGTAGTATATAGTTGTAGTTGTATAGTTATTAGTAGTATAGTAGTAGTATATAGTAGTAGTAGTTAGTAGTAAATTTTGTAGTAGTTTGTGTAGTATAGTAGTTTGTATATATAGAAAAGATGAAAAAAGATAAAAAAAGGGGGTATTAAAATTTGTAGAATGGTGGGAAATTTAAAAAAGAAAAGTGGAATTGTTTAATTTATAGTAGTTGTGTAGAAAAGGTAGTGTAGAGTTGTGGGAGAAGGGTAATAAAAAGGGGGAGATTAAAAACAAAAAGGGGGGGCCTAAGATTTCCCACAGGCGACGGGTGGGGGGAAAAAGTTAAAAAAAGAAAAACAACCCCAAGGAAAAGCAACCCCGGGGGAAAAGGAAAAAGGAAAAGGGGGGGGGAGAAGGGGAAAAAAAAAGGACGGGAAACCGGGGGCTAAAACAAATTTTAAAGGGGGGGGAGGCATCACAGAGAGAAGCCACAAGGTTCTAAAGGGGAAAAATTGTGATTTAAAGGGCAAAACCGAGGGGAAGGGGAAACAGAGAGAAAAGTAAAGGAGGAGAGAAGGGAAAAAAAAGAACAAGAAATTTTTTTTTAAGTTGGGGGGGGAATCGCTTTTCCAAAGTATTTGGGAAAGGGGGGAGGAAGAATAAAGAGACCCGAACAGTAAGGGGGAAATAAAGGATTTTGTGGGGGGTTTTTTGGGGGAGGATTCAAGGAGGGGGATTTTTGAGTTGAAAGAAGAAAATTAGGGAAACAGAATAGGGTGCTATGATTGGTTTGGGGGAAAAAAAGCATTTAATTTGGGGCAAACTAAAATGGGGGTCCAAGCGGGGAAAGAAAGAAATGAAAATTTTCAAAGAAGAGGAAAAGAGGAGGGGAGGGGAAAAAAGGGGGGGAAAAGAACTTTTTTGAAGGGGAAAGGAGAAAAATTTGAAACATTAGTGCAAGGGTTAGGGTCTGGGGAAAAAGTAAGCTTGGGAAAGGCTAAGGAAAAAAAGAAGGGAAATTTTTTTAGTTTTTAAAAAGGATTGGGATCGGGGGGGATTTTAAATTTTTCTTTTAGTAGTGTGTTTTTAGAGAAAAGATTGATTTAGAGTTAGAGGGAAGTTATGATTGAGGGTTTGAAGAGGAGAAGAATTTGAAGTGGAAATTTTGTGATGGAGAGGGAAAGTGTTTTTGGGAAGAGAAGGGAGTAAAGTTTTGAAGGGAAGTTGATAGGAAAAGTAGTGTTTTTAAATGATGTGAGTGTTGGTGAGAAAAAAATGTTTGGGTGAATTTTAAAAAAGGGGGAAAAGATTAGTTAAACCCCTTTTTTTGGGATTGGGGTTTTGGGGGTTGTGATGTTTAATTTTTTTTAGTAAAGTTTGGAGAAGTGTGTAAGTTTTTATTGGGGTTATTTGGGAAATTTTTTTAAATAAAATTGGTTTTTAGGTTGTTGGGAGGTCAAAAGTTAAACTTTTAAATTTGGGTTATTTGTGTGTGTTAATTTTAAAATGTATTACAAAATTTTTTGAGAGGTTTAAAGGGAGATTATAGAATATAATATAATAAAAGAGGTTTTTTATAGGGAGTTTAAATTTTTAATATAAAAATTTTATGGGGTTTTTAAAAGGGGGTTTTTTTAGTTATAGTAGTAGTATAGTAGTATGTATAGAAGAATTTTGTAGTAGAATAGTATATAGTAGTAGTATAGAAGTAAAGAAAGAAAGTAGTATAAGTAGAGTATAGTATAGAGTAGGTATATGTAGTAGTATAGAGAGTAGTATGAGAGTAATAGTGTAGTATAAGTTTAGTATAGTAGTGTTTTTTAGGGTAGTAGATTTAGAGTAGAGATAAGTAGGAAAGTAAGATAGTAGTAGTATAAGAGAGTGTAGTAGAGTGTAGAGTATTTTAGTAGTAGTAAAAAGGTACACCCCCTCTTCCGCCTATATATAGCCATCCGCTCCCCCGGGTTTATGTGACGTAAGGTCCAAGCGACCGAAACGTCGCGTAAGCTTTCTTATGTGCGGGTTATTTTTTGTTTTTTTTAAAATCCCCAGACCCTTTTAAAAAGGGTTTACAGCATTTAGTTAAACGGGAGAGCACTCTCAAAACTAAGTAATAAATTAATCTGGGGAATCGACTGGTTTTTGAGTCCATGGTACGAATAAATTAACTGTAAAACACTTGACTGGCTCAATATCAAAGGGTTATTTTGGTATGGAGGAAATAAGAATAGGTCTACAAGAATTAATTTTTAGTTGCAGACCACCAACTAACTTTTTAAAGATGCAACACAACCGGGGGTATCTGCCAAGTTCACAAAGGGAAAAATTATCCAAATTTTAAAAATCAAAATTCTTTTCCTAAAGGATTTACATGGGGGCATACAGGAGCGGAAATCGAAAAATTTTCCCCACAAGGTAAGAAGAATAAACCCTCCTAAGGTACCCCCAGTTAATAAAAACCCAGTCAAAGAAGGAGAGATTGTCTCTTCTGTAAGGGTACTCATTTTTCTAAAAATTTGAATGCATACAATTCATGGAAGATAAATTGAAAGATTGGGGGAACTTGACAGTGATCAGGTGTTTATTAATCACAATGTAAAGGATTGTCATCTAAATTAAACAACTTTCAGTGTCACAAAGGAAGACACCATATATCATGTGTAAGGGTCTAAATGACAATTTTTGATAAGAAATGTTGAAAATTCCGACAACAAGAAATGTAAAAATTGCTGCAATGTTAAAAAGAGGGGTTTTGCTGAAGTAGCTTACCGCATTACAGTAAAAATTGAAAAAGGGGCATAAAATCAAAAAATTAACTGCTTTTATTAGACCAAGGATCCCACATACTCTTTCATTAAACGTAAATGTCTTTATGGTATGAAAGCAAGATGGGAAGGGTCCCCAACTTAAAGTTATCTGGTTTTCTCTCGGGTAAAAGGGCTCAATTGTATGACTAGTAACTCAGGTTGGGCAAGAGAAAAAACGTGTTTAATGTATAATTGGTTTAAATTCCAAGAAAATTATCTACATAGGGGTTAGTAAAGCTACAGAAAAACTTTCAAATGTAAATTTAGCACCCTTTTGGTGTAAATATGATTCTGAGGCCCAATAAATATTTTTATAAGTAGTGACTATTTTGCCTTCTTTGTAAAGGGTGGTAAAGAAAGTGGTGTCCCCCCCTTTTGAAACTCAGGTGGTCAGAATGTATGGTAGGATTCCTCGTAATAATATTTATGACTAGAGGAAACTACAAATACCCTAACTGTCTTACTCATGAATTGGGCCCCAGTATAATTTTATATTTTATAATCAAAAAGAACCTAAAACCACAACGGGATACGCGTCAGGGGGAGGGAAGGGAAACGAGGGGTTTGGGTGGCAAAGGGAGGGGGATGATCAGTAGGTTACAGAAAAAAGGGGCAGGGGATAGACGGGATAGAGGGTAGCAAGAGATTGAAAGAAAGGCTGAAGGGATCAGAATTTGTGAAGTAATCGGGGCGTTTTCAAAAAATCAATGGAGTGTCTGGATGAAAAGGGGGCCTCACGAGAAGGGGAAAGGGAGAGAGGCGCAGGGAAGACCGACGGGGTAAAATTCTGCGTGCTCGTTGATAAAGGGGCGTCCAACAGAATGTCTGATGATTTAAAGGAACTTGGCAATTCTCAGAGGAGCAGGGCGCCTCTTTCCCTGAGATACCCATGAGTAAGACAGTATGGCCCAAAAAGGGAAGACGGAGAGTGTAGTCCCCACCCTCGAATGGTGAAAAAGACGGCAGTAACCTATACACGGTTTAAAAAGATTGAAGTTTGTTGCCGGCATAGTAACCAAAGTTGTTGCCAAGGGGTGTGAATTTGGGGAAGATATTGCAGCAAAAATAGTCCGTAAATGGAATACCTCACATAAACTGGTGGGTCATTATGCTGACCGACAGCAGTTCCCTGTTAATTACCCTGTACGTCAACATGACCAGGGACCCAAAAAAAAAACTATATGTTTTGGTAAAGATGCGGCGTAGCCAAAGTTTGGGTACGGGGGACTAAGGGCAGGTTTCAAATTTCGTATAGCCTGTAAAGCACTAAGGGAGTCTGAGAACCACAAATAGACACGGGGATAGATGCAAAACAGAAAGTGCTGTAAGGATGGCATACAATTCAGCAGTAAAAAAAACAGCCGAAGATAGTAAAGCCCTTTTACGCGCTGTCCCCAAACATGCTGCGAATCCCACGCCGTCAGAAGACTTGGAGCCTCTGTGTACACGCAAGGCATAGAAAGAGGAAAGTGGTCAAGAAAAAAGTGGAAGCAACCGTAACTTTTGGGCTTTCGAGAAGGGAAGAGAAAAACAGACTCGAACGCGGAACTTCCCGGGGGGGTAGGGAAAAGGAGATGCTACATGTACAAAAAAAGGGTGGAAATTAAAAAGAAGACAAGAGCGAATGAAGGCGAAGAAAAAGGGACGGAGAAACAGGGCGGCAAACAAATAAAGAATGTCTACAAATATCAGTGACCATTTATAAATGGAAGGGTTGGGGAGACCAAGGCGTAATATACGAAGGCAATGGCATCAGGGGGCGATGGGAAAAGGATGGAACTTCGCTTCTGCATAGAGGCCCCCCGACGGGGGAAAGACGAAAAGCCCAAGGCAAAAGTAACCCTTGGTGATGAATGGGGGTTAAGGCAGGAGAGTAGCAGAGATCCCGCTGAATAGACTGGTCACCTAATCAATTTTCGATAAGATAAGGGTGGAAAGTGGGGCGAAGGAGGGTTCGACGACCCTCCCCCATGAAAGATGAGCAAGGGTTTTAAGAAGGTTCACCGGGGCTGTGACAAGTTGCCTTCAGGGAATGTAGTTTTCCAGAAAAACCCAACAATCAAAGGGGCCCCAAAACTTGACTATCACGTTCGGGGATGGGGAGCCATAGGGTACAAAGGATGATCGAGATGACAAGCGTCAGTAAAAGAAATTTGGGGGGTTTTAGGCTGGAAAATTAAACCCACATGGGGGGCCCCAAATTTGGGAAAACAGGGTCGACGCATGCTGGAGAGAAACTGTAATAAGGGACATCACGCCCGAAAAGGCAATAGCGAATCATCAACAGAGGATGACCCAAATACTTGATGGAAGATAAGGGCCAAAAAATTAATCAAGGAAAAAAGTGTTGTGCTCAAACACATCCCCGGGGGACACTTCAGCTTGGATAATTTCCGGGGGAGAGCACATTTTTTAAAACCCCAACACTGAAATGCCGTCAGTTAAAAAGTTCTTAAGGAAGGATGGTAAAATTTCCTTTAAGGCCAAGGGGTGGGCTTGGGCTAAAATATACCTCCAAGTGTGTCATAAAAGCCTTCTCAAGGTCAAAAAAAATGGGAATAACCGAGTGGTTTTTCGCAAAGGCATTACGAACATACGTATCCAACGTATAAGGGTCTATGGTGAACTCCCTTACGAAAGCCTATTGACGAGTGTAGAGACGTTTTGTGTCTAAAACCACACTAAACGTCTATTTTCTAGGGATTCCCCTCATTTGCAAACTGCCTGGAAGAGAAGGGGACATAGGGGGGTTTTATGCCCCGTAGTGCCTGGTTTGCGGAAAGGGGAACAATGGCGGGATTTCCACAGCTGTGGAAGAACTCCTTGTGACCAAATAAGTTTGAAAAGGGCGTAATAGGACTGCAAGGGCTGACGAGTAAATTTGGCATACAATATGATTTCGTCGGGCCCAGCGCCGAGATCGAAAGCTGGAGTTTTTCCCTCCAGTTCTTGGAGTTAAAAGGCACATTATACTGTTCTTCTCTGAGAAAAAAGTCCAAGGGGGTGCAAACCCTTTTGGGCAGACTGAGGAAAGAAATGAGGGGCATAATGGAGTCCCTGAAAAATACGGCCCAGATGTTTCCCAATTTCATTGGGCAACTCAGGGGTTTGCTATATCAACACCGGCAACCCGCAAACAGGAGCCGGGTCAGGAAAAATTTTTTACCACTCTTTTTTTCGTATTTTTTCCAAAAAGCTTCAGAGGGAAACAAGGGGGAGGAGAATTCACCCGCAAGTGCGTTTAGGTCACGGAGACACACGAGCGATCGCCGCTCTGCTTAAAATCAAAAAAGTCTCTGTGGTTTTATTGTACCGGTACCGCCCCAGCAGCGCGTTTCAAACGTATGCCGAGCACAAGCAGGAGACCCCCAAGGCACGCATTTCGAGAATGCCCGCCCCAAGTTTGGGGTATAGAAAGAGAACTGCGGGTTAAAAAGGAGGACGAGAAGAGGGTAAAAGCTCACGAGGGGGGACGAAGAAGGAACCCTAAAAAAAGTTAGGTGTGAGTAAAGGTTTCCAATTTTCCTACAAATTTGCCAGCGTGGGGGTGCAAAGAGGGGGTGAAAATTAAGGGGAAGTAAAATGATTTGGGAAAAAGATCGCTGCATGTAAGTCTGGAAAAACCAAGTGAAGTCAATGCGGCGGAGGAAGACAGACAGATCGATGCAAGAGAGAGAGCCGAGATCAAAATGGGTGAGAGTACCTGTTTTAAAACATGGGGGGGTGGGGGGGCAAGAAAAGCCTCAACAATGCCACGGAACAAGTGAGACCCCCCCCAAAAGAGGAAATGGTGGGGTTAAAATCACCAAATAACAGAATCGGGGTGGTAAGACGAAACAAAAAGGCAAAATTTGGGGAAAAATAATGCCCGAGAAGGAATATAAAGAACAGAGCGTATACCCCTATCAATGGATACGGGTGCTGTGTAATGCAGCGAAGTAAACAAATAGCTGATGGTCGGAATATCGTGCGTAGGGGAAAGGGGACTTTCATTAAAGGTCCCATCAGGAAAAGGGTCAAGATAAAAAATTATAGCCTGAATGGGAAAAAACAGCATGTAATTTGGTTCCTGTAAGCAAACACCAACAGGGAAAAACTGGGAGAGAAACATCTAAAAAAAAAAAGCTCACCCCGTTTACCCCTGAGGCCGGTATACCACGAAAAATAGGCCAAAAATGGAAATGAAAGTACCGAAATCCGCGGTAAGGGTTTCCTACACTAGGGGGTTTTAAAAAAGTCCACTGGGGAGGCAGTGGAAAACGCAAGCCGAAGGAAGGTGCCTGTGAAGAAAGGGTTGCGCAGAGAGAAGGAGCAAGGGTGGATCTGTCCATTGATGTTGCTCCTGCAATATTTCTTTTGCTTCAAGTTTTTCAAAATTTCGAGACGTCGTATGGGAGAAAATGTTGGAAATGGTGGGGGGAGGATGAGTAAAGTTTGGGAACTGTAAGGGACTGCCCAAAGGTAGGGGGGGGGGCAAAAGGGGTGGAGGGAACGGAAGCTTTGGAAGGGGCAGAAGAGGCAGAAACGGGCAGGGGGCAGAAGAGGAAAAATTGGGGGGGGAACAGGGAAAAAGGGTACGTCAGGAGGAGGGTGAACCCTACACTTGTAACAGAGCCAGTGGGGGGGAGAACCAGGTACGAACAGGAAGGGGAAAATGGGTGGAAGATGGGTAGGAGGTTTAAAACGGACCTTTTTTTGACTTTTGAGAAGTAGAGGGACATTGGGGGGTGGTGTCATACGAGATCCGTCGTTTTCTGACTTGGAGAAAAAAAAGAAGCAAATCAGACAAAGTTTAAGAGGGATGTCTGAGCCGAGGGCAGCAAAAAAAATTAGCTACAGAGTACTAGGGAGAGGTAACCAGAGGTGGGGGAAGATAATACCAGAAGTGGGGGGAAGTTTTTTAAACAGGGGAAAAAGAAACCGAGGGAGCTCCCTGGAGGGGGAGATGAGAAACTGCCCTGGCATAAGGGAGACCTTCTGCCTCGAGGTAACGGATTTCCCCCCTCGTTTAAGTAGACTTGACAACGGGAGAGTAAAGAAGGGGGAGTCATGAAATTAAGGGAAGAGGGAGGTCGATTGCAAGAGTATTTGAATGGTACGGCACCAAAAACTGGGCATTTGGCATAATCTGCAATATTTTGCTGGGGGGCCAAACGCGCAATTTTCAACTGTTGCGGTGTGGGATCACCTTTCGAACTTGTAACCGATGTCCTGCACTAAACTGAGGGTGGGAGTTCACGGCTTTTTAAAATTTTTAAAAGAGCCACATTCTAGGGTATCGTTTCCCCCGCGGGGAGGAAAAACTAAGTGTCCCCACCTGAGGATTGGGAGATCTTGGAGTTCCAGCTTTTCAAGAATGTCGGTGCCACGTCTGGAAATTTTGTTTAATATGGTAGGGAGAATGACGTACCACTAAAGAATTGAGGGAATGTGCTTTTTCAAAAGTTTTTCAGGGAAAAGTTTGATATGGAAAAGACGAGAAAGCTCATGAGCTGGGGAGCATTCTTACGTGACGATGCGCGTACCTCTTAGAGCATGAAAAGAAAAATCTTTACCCCCATGCGTGGGTGCCTTGCCAATACTGGGGGTCAGAAAAGATAGGCAGAGGGAAATCTGTCCCTAAAGGAAGAATTTAGTCCATTTGGCGTCTGAAAACCCAGCGTGGAAAAGGGAGTGAAGGACGTTACTTTTTTGAAAGAACGAGAAAGGGGGAGAAGTACACAGCAGGGAATTGTCGTCTTTTGGGCGGGGACCCGGTTGGTCCGACTTGGGAAAGGCTGGCGATTCGAAAATTGCCGCCCCGTAGAGGGGGAGGCCCGGGAAACTAAGGGGAGCGAAGGGCAATAAATCGAAGGAGTCGTCGAGGGCCCCAGTACCTGAACGGGCGAGGAAACAGCACCGGGAAGAGGGACAGAGGCATAAGGATGTCCCAAGAGTGGTCCCCAAAAACGAGGCGGGGTCAGAACGGGGTGCGGTACAAGAAGGAGCCCGGGGGGTTTGCAGGTTATGGACTAGGGGGCCATGGTTAGGTTTCTTTTTTTTTTTAAAAAAAAAAATAAAAAAATAAAAATAAAAAAGGGGGGACCAGGGGGGGGATATTTCCTAGGGGGAATAAAAGGGGCCCAGAAATTCCCTCCCGCCCAAGGGACCTCACACCGCAAGACGCAGATGAAAGCATGGAACCTTGCCATACCCTACCCCATCACCCAAAAACCGGGCAACCGGGATAGAAACCCTCACATCTGCCGAGCTACCTCGGTGACAAGAGGGGGGGCTGGAAATCCCCAAAAACAACCTCCTTAGGCCACCACCCCCCAATCCGAAAAGGTGCTTCCAAAATAACCCTCGCCCAAGAGACCCAAACCACCCCCGGGGTACCGGAGAGGGACAGGACATCCAGGGAAACCAAAATTCCAAAGGGAAACACGCCACCCCAAGAACCTCAACGGAAAGGGATGGGCCCCCCCACCCTTTCCCCCACCTGGAACTAGGGCCTTGGAAAAAAAAAAAAAAAAGGGGCAAAAGGGAGGGGAGGAGGAGGAAAGGAAAAAGGGGGGGGTGGGATAGGGAAGGGGGGGTTTGGGGGGTAATTAGGTTGGGTTTAGGAAGTAGACCGACAAGCCCAAATTTCCTCAACCAAGAGCCTCTTCACCACACCAAGGACCCCCCCCTTTGAAAATAATTCTTATAGAGGATGTGTTGACCAGTGCATAAATTGGGGGAAATTAAAAAGCTTGGAAATAAAGGCAATAAAGAAATCCAGACGATTCTTTTACTCGGAGAATACCTGAGAGGTAAAAATTTGAATCGCATACTGGGTACGACTTCCGGGGTTTACGAAGCACCCAAAATTGCCCACAATTCAGAAGGTAGGGGGCGTTAAAGGGCTCAGCCTGCGAATGAGTAAGACCCCAAATTGTTAATCCCTATAATATAATTGTTTAGCATTTAAAAATTTATGAAGAGGTACCTTGAGCAAGCCAAAATTTAGGGTCACTTTTTTGCCAACATTGAGGAAAGGGAGTCTAAGACCATCCTGAGAATTGTGTTTAAATTTGTAGTCCCAGGAGTAAAAAAAAAGTCCCTAGTTTAAATGACGTTTGATAAACAGGTCAGTCGTTGAGGGAAAAAATTAGGAGAATCTTTTTAAAATTTTTCAGGTGAAGCACTATGCCTTTTTAGGGCTGACGTAAGTAAAGTTTTTCCTAGAGTGGGTTTACAAGAGGCTGCCCCGGGATTGTACCCCTTCTTAGGGCCCTGAGAACCCTAGTGCCCCACTTACCCCTCTGAAAACCTTTCGCTTAGGACGTATTATTGTGGGTACATCCAGTCCGTTTCCCCCACTTCAAGTGACGATAAATACACCTTAAAGACGGGAAGTCCATTGAGTAAATATGAGCAAACAATTTTATGTGGACAATTTCCCCGGGTGTGATGTCAACTGAAAAACTGTTAATGACTTTTGGAGAGCTAAAAAAAAATGCAAAGTGCAAAAATTTCCTCGGAGAAGAAAGTAATTCGGCCAAAATTTAATGACAAAATAAGTAAAGATTACCCCGGGGTGAATGCCAAAATGTATAAGTATTGGGTTTAAATTGGGGTACGAGATTTTCAATGTTTAAAACCCAATAATTACAGTATGCCCAATAAATTAACAATTTTGCTTGCTGAAGTTTCAAAGTTTGATCCCAGGTTTAGTGTCCACCCCTTACTATAAAGGGAAATTATTAAAACAGGAAGCATGGGAAATTTAAATTGCTTGGATGAAATTCTACCTAGGGGAAATTTTAACAGGTGGGGTGAATTAATTGGCGATTATGAAAAAAAATTTCCCAAAGTTGGAGTTCCCACGCCAGGGGCCAAACCAAATGGGGAAAAAAAATTTCTCCCCCTTTTTTTGTGATGCTTCAAAATTTGGGATATGGAGCAGTTGCTATCTTTAATGTATTGTGTTAAATTTTTTTTTATTTAAAGGGTAAAGTGTCTCCCAAATTAAAAAATACCTACCTCAGTTGGAATTTAAACCATTTATGAGGGTCAATTGCTATTTTAAAAAAAATAAGTTCAGAGTAAAATTAGGGCCTAAATTTGGTCTGATAAAGGTATCCTTACAATGGAATTCGCAATGGAAACAGTAAAATTTGTAGTACAAAAAATTCTGAAATTTTTCAGATGCAAGGAAATAAAAGTTTGGGTCAGCATTGTTAACATTTAATCATATACCTGGCGAGGGGAATCCAGCTGATTTCTTGTCTCGAGGTTTACCTTATGCTAATTTGTAAATGCTGTATCATGGTTTAAAGGACCGAGCTGGTTGGTAAAAAAAAGCTAATTGGTCTGTACAAAAGGCGTATATTGTCCAGTTGAAATTACTGTGACCACCGCTCCAATAGTTTGTCCTCCATTGATATAAATAGGTATTCTTCTTTACCCAAACTAATCAATAAACTTAAGTTTGTTTAAATTTTAAACAAGATGACATTTCATTTAAGTTTTTACATCCTCTTGAATACTGGATAAAGAGGGTTACAGAGGAAATCTATGGAAATGAGATTAAATTGATGGAAAGAAAAATTTGGGAAAAGGGTTCCAAAATAGAAAAATTTGGGGGCTGATTTAGAAACAAGTAATTAGGTGCAAGGTATTTTAAAAAATGTAAATTTGGGGTGATTATGCTAAACCCCTACCCCCTTCGCAAAAAACTCGTCTAACAAATTTTTTTTGTGCAAATCCCCCATAAAAATGAAAGCATGGGGGGGTACAAGATACCTTAAATTGTATTGGGAAAAACCTGGTTCCAGAAGGACGGCAAAGTTAAAAAGGGCGATTAAATTTGGAAATATGTTCCCATTGGACCCAGACCTATATGTACCAGGTCCTCCACCATTCCCAAAATAGCAATTCGAGTGTTTAGAAAGAACCCCCCCCCCCCCCGCATGTGGAAAATACGAAAATTTTTTTCCGGAAATAGGGTAATTTATAGGTAAATAGACCCTATATTGTATTTTTAAAAGAAGAAAGTTATCGAAAAGCGAAACCCTGCTGCTGGGGGACCCCCCCCCCCCCGTCGCCATTTTTGTTTGAATGGGCAAACTAATTAATTGTGGGGAAATTTTTTCGTGTCTAGGTTAAAAATTGGGGCGACACCTCCAAGTGGGAGCAAAATTTTTTGGGATGTGCATTCCTGCATAATTTGAGTATCAGGCAACGGGACAAGACGCTCCAGGAACCTCAAAGCTGTTTATGTTTAATTCGGCCATTTTTTTCAAAAATTTAGACGGGTTTTCTGAAGATACATCTATCTCCATCAAATTGGTGAGGTTTAAGATTATATTTTTTTTTTTGGGTTATGAAATTGTGTATTTATATAATCTTTTTTTAATTTAATATAGTCCAAAAATTTTATTATTTTACCAAAATTTTGGTGTTAAAATTCATTTAATTAATAGGTCCAGAGCAACTTGTGGAATGACAGTGGTGGGTATCAAAGGGGGGGACATTTTGCGCCCTAGGTGTCCCAAATTCCTATTTGTCTAACTGATAATTATCTATGCCATTTATTATGTACATAATTATACACAGTAAATGCAATTTTCCCAAAACTTCATGCACTTAAGAAGGGCAATAAGCCAACTTCACTAAATAACCACAATCAGAGAAACCCTCATCTGAACCCCAAAACAACAGTAATTTTTAACCCCCAAAAAGGGACCTCTGCTGGAAAAAAAGAGACCCCCGGGGGGTATCCCCCAAACAAAAACAGCTTGGGCCTACCCCCACTGCTAGGGGGTATATTCCCCTGAGAAACGAAATCTAAGACGTGTGGGTAATACCCTTTTTTAATTTCTTAGCCTCTACAAAAGAGCTTGATGTGTCCATTTTCCCCATTTTTAAATTTATTCAAATGTTTCATACTACCTCTTAATTCACTCCATTGGGCTACACTAGGAAAATAGCAACTTCTGCAAAATTCCCTTACAATTGGAGATTCCTCTGTTGCAGGGACACAAAATAATGTTTCATATCCTTTTTTAGGGGCAAAAAGGAGGAAATTGCACAGGCTACTAGCCCCTTACTTGCAAGTATTAGTGGTCAGTTTCCTTTGCCAGCCACAGACTATTTCCACCTTTCCATATAAATTTTTAAAAATCTGATTCACTTATTATATTTTCTTAAATTTTTTTACTGGCAACCCTGACCCCTTCATTACACATGTTAATTTTTAAAAGGGGCCCACAGCATATACCGATTTTGCCAATGTTGCGAACAGCTTTGAGCTGTTTGTTTTTTTTAATTTGACAGTTAGCTCAAGTGAATGCAGGTTCCCATATACTTCAATACTTTAAAAAATATATTAACGATAATATTTATTACATGCATTGATAAATGAGCAATTTGTATTAAGGGCCCCCCCATACATTGTACACACGATTATAACCTGCCAGCCTAAGTAGTTTCATAACTTCTACATCATAAAAATCCTTTACAGACCCAGCCGGAAAAATCCATACATCCCCCCCCACTACACTTCTTAAAACCCATTCTTTTAACCCTTAAATTGTCCAAATGTAGATCTGTTTTTTCAACATTAGAAAGTATGTAAAAAAGTAACTTACATTTGAAAACGTGTAAAAACTGATTTTTTATATTTGAAAATAAAAAATGTAGATCTACTTTTGGAGCACTACACATGAACGTAGATCTGCTTGGACAGTTTAAGGGTTAAAAATTGAATTTTCATGCCAATGTTTTAAGGGGCTACAGTACTTCTGAAGACTAACATTTTTCAGGGAAAGCACACAATATCCTCATTACATTGAGGTTTGGCATTTGAATCTAAAATTTGTCTGGCTATTAAATCTACATATTAAAACTTTTGATAGAGTACCCATAAGATTATTTTTTTTTTATTAACACTGGCCAATTCCCACCAAGGAAGGGTGGCCCAAAAAAACTTTCACCATCATTCACTCCATCACTCTTGCCAGAAGGGCACTTTACACTACAGTTTTTAAACTGCAACATTAACACCCCTCCTTCAGAGTGTAGGCACTGTACTTCCCATCTCCAGGACTAGTCCGGCCTGCTGGTTTCCCTGAATCCCTTCATAAATTACTTTGCTCACACTCCAACAGCACGTCAAGTATTAAAAACCATTCGTCTCCATTCACTCCTATCAAACGCTCACGCATGCCCGCTGAAAGTCCAAGCCCCTCGCATACAAAACCTCCTTTACCCCTTCCCTCCAACCTTTCCTATGCTGACCCCTACCCTGCCTTCCTTCCACTAAAGACTGACATTAAGTCATTCTGTTTCACTCCATTCTCTCTACATGTCTGAACCACCTCAACCCTTCCTCAGCCCTCTGGACAACAGTTCTGGCAATCCCGCACCTCCTCCTAACTTGCGAACTACGAATTTTCTGCATTATATACACACCACACATTGCCCTCAGACATGACATCTCCACTGCCTCCAGCCTTCTCCTCGCTGCAACATTCATCACCCATGCTTCACACCCATATAAGAGTGTTGGTAAAACTAGACTCGTGCATTCCCCTCTTTGCCTCCAAGGACAAAGTTCTGTCTCCAGAGACACCTAAGTGCACCGCTCACCCTTTTCCCCCTCATCAATTCTGTGATTCACCTCATCTTTTATAGACCCATCCGCTGACACGTCTACTCCCAAATATCTAAATACATTCACCTCCTCCATACTCTCTCCCTCCAATTTGATATCCAATCTTTCATCACCTAATCTTTGTTATCCTCATAACCTTACTCTTTCATGTATTCTGGAAATGTCAAAACCTAGCAGGACTAAGAAAATTAAAATGGAAGATATTACAAGGAACAGGAAAATAGTTTGTGGGAAGATGCCACAAGTTAGGTCCTGTAAGGCTGTGCTATACTCGTCCCAAATATTAATTTTCGGCAACTTGTCAAAAACTGGTAACATGCTTGCCAGTGCAAAAATAGGTTCAATACATAAAAATTACTTTAAGCATACTGGGGTAAACAAGTTTATGAAGCAATTGATAATGGAATTAAACATTGTGGCTCATTAATGTGGTCTGATATCAAGTGAAATAAGGACACTTAAATCAGAAAAGGATAAACACAAGTTAAATTTCCATACCTTATAAAGGATTTAAAACTTAACAGAGATTAAGCTGTGCTAAAAAAGCCATTTATAACAGACCAAAATTGGAATATGCAGTAATGATTGTATGCCCACACTGACTAGTTAGAAGATTGAGTTACAAAGTGGTTACTAGTACAAGTTATGATAAAAGGTAAAAAGCAACAATGCCCATGCTAGCCAACAGGACTAGAACCACAAATATAGTCATAATTGACTGGCACAGGCTACGGGGATAACAGTGAAAAAAAAAAGATTTTGAAATTCAATGGTTAACAATGACAGAAGGATGCAAATGCTTAAACTTCAAAAACATTGACAAATTACTGAAGACATGACCAGCTTAATTGCTTTTGTACTTAAAAACAGGCAGTTATTCTACAAAACCATGCATCTTCCCAGTTACTTTTTTCAAAACTTAATTTTGCCAAATATTCTTAATAGGACTATCTCTCAGCTGTAGCTAATGTATTGGTCATGCCCAAATACAAATTAGAAAATTATACCACCATATACCACTACACTCCAAGGAAATGACAGGTCTGTAGGACTTTTTTCTTCAGTGCCAAACGAGGGAAAGAATTGAGCATTTAAACATGGCTGACCGGCATCCAAACAGCCGCTACTGCCAGACGTACAACTAGCGAAGTGAAATTCTCATCTTTACTGACGTTCAATTGTTGACAGTAGCATCATATCTGTACCACCATCATATCACCTGTACCAGTGCTAACGAGAGGGAAACACAGGAGACATCGTCAAATCAACAGTACAAAACTCCAAGGTTATAGGTCGGATATCCCTCAGTGCCAGTCGTGAGAAAGAAGTGAATAGTTAACAGTCGAGGTTAATGTTTTAGTAGCTGACCTATATTCAGCTGACCAGTGTACAGTGAGAATCATAGCAGAAAACACCAAATATATCTATAAACTCAAGGAAAGTCAGGTTGTAGGTGGCATTACTCCCCTCTGTTTTAAAAATGGCTGAGTCAGCAGAACAGGTCAGGCAGTCAACACCACCACACAACCCCCAATAAATGGAATTGAGGGGGATTTGGAAGGATAAAACCATGGATTAAACCTTTCTGATCTACCAGAATGGAAAGGAGTTAGAAGTTAATTGGGGAAGCCAGACTGAAGTGAGATGGGAAGGGGAGTGTGTAATAAGGGGTTAACTGTAAAGGTTTTGTGAAGTTAAGGGAAAAGTGAGCAGTGAAGAGGGTTTTGAAGAGGAAATTTTACTAGTAATTCAGTGGTGATTGCTAAAGCAGATACTAAGTGTACTAGGGACTGGAAAAGAGAAATAAATATTATTGTATACGAGTAAAAGAGCGAAGAGTGAAAATGGCAGGCATTAGGGGGGTACAGGCTGCCATAATTATATTTATATTTCTTCTTCAATTCCATGAAGAAAAATCAGTCATGGGGGCTGGAAAAGGTGAATGGAGTAACAGCGCCCTGGACAGTAAGAGCCCAACAGTTGCCATCCTACCAGAAAAGTAAATCACTATCGCTGCAAGGTATGGCAACACCACATACCCAAACAAAAACAGTGGCACAGCTCTTATTGTAGCGCTGTTAAGTGGTGATATCCAAATTAATCCAGGACCTCAAACTATTGTACAGAGGCAAAACAGACAAATGACGGCGATAATGACGGTCTAGTAGCTAGGAATGATAACCTTAACTCCATATGTAATGCATACATAGGTCAATGTGAGACAATACAGCCATTATCTCAAACACTACCAAACAGGTGCATACACTGTACTAAAGTACGCATGAAAAACAGAAAAGGCACCTTATGTAAAATGTGTAAGGGGTGGGTGCATGATGGATGTATGTACAATTATAGCAACAGTGCCAGAATTCATTTTGTGTGTAACAAATGCACTTTGGCACAGTTACCCTTTAGCAGTGATGACATTGATTTACCTAATTTTAATATAAATGACCCATTGCCATATATTGATGATTATGATTGTTTTATGAAAACAGGCCTTCACTTTATTCATGTCAATGCAAGATCACTTCTTCCTAAATTGGCAGAGATTAGGATTCTAGCTAACAAAATTAGGGCGGCAGTTATAACCATCTCTGCATCTTGGTTGGATGATACGGTGACTGACGAGGTCAAAATAGATGGTTACAACATAAAACGCTTAGATAGGAACAGAAAGGGTGGTGGAGTATGTGCCTACATTAGAAATGACAGCTTACAACCCAAGACCTGATTTAAATAATAAACTGGAGATTATGGTTTGAAGTGCTGCTTCCTAAGACCAAACCCATCTTAGTAGGAACTAGTTACCGCCCTCCTACCCAGGACCAGTTCTTAGAAGACTTTTCCAGAGTCTTGTCCGGAGTTGAAAACAATTGCGAGACAATAATACTGGGCGACTTCAATATCTGTTTTCAGCAACAAAATAACGGGCTATGCAGAAGGTATAAGCAAATTCTAGGATTAAATAGTTACACAACTAATTAATACTCCAACCTGGATCACACAGTTCTCAGCCACCCTAATTGACCACATACTTTGTAGCCGCTCCGAGAACATTAGTCAGTCAGGCGTCATTACCACAGGTCTTAGTGATCATTTCATCATTTACTGCACCAGTTAAATCACTAGGGATAGGATAGGCCTACACAGGACAATAAAAATGAGGTCAACTAGAAACTACAGTAAAGAAACACTGGTAAATAGGCTACACAATTGTGACTGGACAGATAAGTTGCACGGACGTAAACGATGCCTGGGAAAAATTCAAAACAATGTTCACTACCATCCTTGATAATATTGCACCAGTTAGAGAGGTTAGGATTAAACGAAGAACTGAACCCTGGATGAATACTGAGATATTAGATATGAAATTCAGAGACCAGCTGCTAAAAAGATTTAAAGCAAACAGACAGGATATTGCAGCACTAAATGAATTCCAAAGGGTGAGGAACAGAGTACAGAGACTTATAAAAGGAGCAAAGGCAAAGCACTACTGCTCAAAAATTGAAGAGTATAAGCATAACCCCAGAAAGCTCTGGCAACAACTAAAACAGTTGGGGTATAGCCATAAGCCAGTAGATAGTACTCACTATCGATAACGAGGTATGCCACGAAACGTCTAAGGTGGCAAATTGCTTTAATTCATACTACACATCTGTTGCATCAACACTAGTAAGTAAACTACCAGCTGCATCAAATACCTTTAACACAGACTGATAAGTTTCAAACCTACTATACCAATAAGGGGCAACCCCAAACAGTTGTCAACTAGTAAGTATCTCATGACTATTCAAAAAGAACTAAGCAGGTTAAACCCAACTAAGAGCAAAGGCCCTGATAACATCCCGTCTAAGTTCCTAAAAGATGGTGCTTCTGAACTGTCAATCCCTATTGCTCACATAATAAATCTATCACCACTAATACTGTACCGGAGGGGTTCAAGGAGGCCAGAGTTACTCCTATCTTCAAGAAAAATAGCAAGTCTGATGTAAGCAACTATAGGCCTGTTAGTATACTCAGTATAATATCTAAAATTCTAGAGAGGGCAGTGTATTCTCAAGTAGTTAAGTACCTTAATGACAACATTCTCCATAGCTATCAATCGGGCTTTAGAAGATCTTACTCAACCGACACCTCCCTTATTAATCTGATGGATTGCCTGAGAACTGAAATGTCAAAGGGGAACCTCATAGGTATGGTAACAGACCTGCAAAAGGCCTTCGATACTGTCAACCACAATATATTATGTAATAAACTTCAAGCTATCGGTATAGGTTCTGTAGACTGGTTTAAGTCCTACCTAAGCAACAGGAGACAAATAGTCAAAATCAACAAACCAGAATCAGAACCCCTGCCGATAACATGTGGAGTTCCCCAAGGTAGTATTCTGGGTCCCTTATTATTCTTATGTTATGTCAATGATATGCCTATCAGTGTCAAGTGCAAACTCCTACTGTATGCAGATGACAGTGCTCTGTTAGTGTCAGGTAAAGACCCACAAGATATTGCTAATGTTTTAACACGAACTGGAGTCATGCAGCAAATGGTTAGTAGACAAACTATCATTACACCTAGGGAAAACTGAAGCCATTCTCTTTGGCACGAAACAAACTGAGAAGGGTAAATAATTTTAATGTTCAATGTAATGGGGAGCCCATCACTTTGGTTTCATCAGTAAAATATTTGGGAATCCCCTTTGACCCATGCATGTCAGGAGAATTGATAGGGAACAGTGTAGTAAAGAAAGCGAATGCCAGACTGAAGTTCCTGTATAGACAAGCACAGTGTCTACCTACCGAGGCTCGCAGGACCCTATGTCTAGCCCTTATACAATGCCATATGGATTACGCTTGCTCTTCTTGGTACTCTGCCTTGACAAAAAAAACAGACTGCAAATCACCCAGAACAATATCGTAAGATTCATCCTGGGGCTGGGACCAAGAGAACATGTAGGCCAGGATGAATTACAGCAGTTGGATATGCTGAATGTTGAAGACAGTAAAACAACTGAAGCTAAATCATGTTTATAAAATTGCTCTCAAACAATGTCCAGAATATCTTGCTGTCAATTTTGTCAAGGTTGGGAACCAAAGCAATCATAGTACTAGGGGGAGAGCACAATTTTGTAGTACCCACAGTCAGTGGCCAGGCTTCAAACACCTTTTATTGTACAGCAATAAAGGAATGGAACAGACTGCCCGCACATGTCAAAGCCAGTCAAAGCATGAACCAGTTCAAGAAGACTGCCAAAAGGTGTCTGATGAATGTAGCTACAGAAAGGGAGGGGAATGATTTTCTATTTTTTAGCTAACATACGTGTAAATTTTACCTTATTCCTAGTAATGACCCTCGTATTGTAGATAGTCTTAATGACCTTGGTGTAGTAGATAGTCTTTAGTATGATAATAAGATGTTATCTTCATTGTAGAATAATAAGAAAATATTATAACATTTATATTATAATAAGGTAAAAGGACCCCAATGGAAATAAGTCACTGACTTTTTTGGGTTATCCTAGGTTCTCTACACATATGCTGCTATGTATGATAATTCTATGTAACTATTTGTGTATACCTGAATAAACTTGCTTACAGGTGGTACTGTGCATTATGGGTATGTAGACTAAAAATACTAAACTATCACATGTAGAACAGTAGCAACCCACACCTGACAAGCCATTTGTGAAAATCTTGTATATTTAAATTAAGGTTAAGATCTGAGATTTTGGGTTCTTTTCTGTTTAGTTAAATAATGTATACACAAGTTGCCATTGCACAACCCACTCAATGTTTGATAATGTGCATAACCCATAATTTCTGAGAAACTGGATTTGCCAGATTTTTAACTTGGTGAATTAAGTTAAGCCATTAGGACAGCACATGTCAAAATACAATCAACAGAATTTACAGTAAATGGTTAAAACCTTATAGAAACATCCTAGTACAATTTTTTTTTTTTTTACTGCTTCTGATGACAGCACCAATGTATGAAAACCCTGCATAACTAGGAATGACATTCTACCTATGCAAGAAACTAGACTAATATGTACTGCTTTAATAAAGTTAAATCTTAAGTTTATTTTTTTTTGCATACTAACATCACACTGCTGGGCTCAGCTGGTTTTAGAGCAACTATACCAACCAGGCCTTTGGGATGGTCAGAATCTAATAACAGCACTAGCTAACATGAACAGCCTAGCTAATCAGGAACCAACTTCAGTAAAAAAAAAGTTTAATGATTTCAATAAATGAAACTTCCTTTTAACCCTTTCAGGGTTAACAGGCCCTTTCAGACTTCCTCAGGGTCGGCCAAATTAAAAAAAAAAAAAATCTTTTCCCAATCAACGACACCAAAAGTATGAAATTTGATGGAAAACTTACGGAATTATGCTCTCGCGAAGTTAGTGGTCTCTACTGTTTACGCATCGGCAATTTTGCCCACTGAGCCCTATTTTTGGCCAAATCAGTGTACTTGTCGACAAAAATCATAACTTTCACTAGAACTCCATTTTTTTCTATTTAACGAGTACAAGAAATCACCCACTTACCGATTTAAACTATCCAATACAGTGGTCAGAATTTAGCAATTTTGCCAATTTCATAAATTTCAAAAGATGCCAATTTCTGAATAGGGTCCAGAATAAACAAGACATTCCTGGCACTAAAATAACATTTCCTCTGTTCATTAGTCAAGTTCTCATGCCCCTCTTACATTCTTTTGCTTTCCACTTTGAATTTTTATTCACAAAAAAAAATAAAAGATTGTTATGCAGACTGCTGCATTGTAGAAATGGTATAAATAATATCAGCGCACTTGTGAAAGAATATTAGACTCGCCAGTTGACGTGTATTGGACGCACAGCACTTTTTTTGAACCGAGCTCAATTTCAAGGTACTTTTCTTTGTAAAACCAGTCAAAATCATCTTAATTTCTGTAATTGTCTTCCATTCTATAAAACGAGACCAGGAAAACTAGAATACAACAATAAATACCACACAAACAGTGCAAAGTCGCTGTTTTAATCCAAAAACACGGTCAGTTTTTTTCTCTCATTACGCACTGCTGCAGGATTTTTTTTTATACCACACACTGACCTCAGACCCATTCTTTCATATGTAGGCCTACCAGCTTCTTCACTAGATTTGAGGACTAGAATTTAGGCGCACTAGTACGTCAAAAACCCTGGCGCGTAAGCTGTACTAGTACGGCTGAAACCCAGAAAGGGTTAATAGAATTCTGCCCCACTGATAGGAAACATGAAAGGGTTTCTGAAAGACACTGCTAACAGTACTGCAATTCTGTTTAATTACTGTACTGGTACTTTACACTAAGGATACAGAAATATTAGCTTTAAACCCTTTACAGATTTTTGCCAAGAAACTGTCTTCTCTCTGCACTTAATACAATATAGCACAAGACTAAACTAGAGGCAGAGCCATTTAAAATGACCATCTTGCCAACTAAGGTCACCAATGTCAGGCCTATTTTTCAACTGGCAGTTCTTTTATACATTATTAAAGCTATCAAGCACTAACCAAACTCCCTATATATAATTATTACATTTGTATACAAAACCTAGCACTAAAAACATTAACATGTGAATAACATGCAATGTCATTTTCCAAGTTGACTTTACCAGAACTATAAATGCCAAAAACGGGCATGTAGTTAGAATGTTAGGCTACTTTGGGAAGACCTAAATACTTCACATCAGTAATGTGAGCCAAACATTCTCAAGTTTAATTTGGTGCCCATTATGCAGCCTGCAGCATATGCATGACATTACAATATAAAATTTAACTTGGCATTAGCATTATAGAAATGAAGGGCAGAGTCTAGCATTAATCTGCCAACTGTGTATACTGTTCAGATCTCTGGCCAGGGGAAGAATAACAGGAGGGGAGAGTTAGAAAAATCCACCTAGCTATTGTTCCAAGGGTTATCACCCTTGTCCCAGACCAGGCCTTCCAATGGAAGGCCTGATCAAGTTTATGCTAGCCACACTTATGCATTTTAAGACCAGAGATAGGCAACCTAAAAGGAAACCTTCATATAAACACCCTCACCAAATGTGTTGCATGTGCTCAGAGCTTCAAATTTCAATAGCCTCACCAAGAATGCAAAATGCCTCCAGGACTTTTCTTGCCAACTGGTCTCTCCAGATTTTTACACTACACTTGCCTTATTTCTTTTATTTCAACAGCATAAACTTCATTAAAGCCCATGCAACATTCACATTAACCTACTGGATGCTCAAGTGTCAAACTAAGCTTCCTTTATAGATTAGACTGATTAAAAGAGGTAGAGGCTAATTATCTAACAGACGAGCATGAAGTACTAACTTCATTCCCATTAAATATGGGTAAAAACATTACAGCAATTCACATTCCTTTACCACACCAATCAGCCTGCTTGTGTGGTTGATTATGTTGCAAGCTCCTTGCACAACTGGGCCATCAATTACCATTAGAAACCTAGTCAAGATGTGGGATCAATTCCAGCACATTAAACTAACATTTCCTTATCTGCTGCCCCTGTTCACCTAGAAGTACATACCTAGTTATGGTTGTGGGTAGTATTTTGAGGACAAAATTAACCTAGGTTGCTCAAAATGCTCTGCATAACCAGGGTCTTTCTATACAGGAACACCCTGTCAGCAAAGTTATGTACTTTTAGAAATTTATAACTTGACAGTCAGTGACCTTTGGAACCTAGGCCTAAAGTTAGTAATGTTAATGGCTTCCCTCAAATAGTTAATTAGGGATAACCCACTAAAGTCGGCATATTTATCTGGGGTCTAATTCAATTTAAACTCACTGTACTCTAGTTTCAAACTACAGATACGCTAGTTTCCATGCACTAGTTTATGCCTTCAATTGAGGAAATGGATTACCTCATTAACAAAGGAATATGAAATTTAATCCTTACAGTGCACTATTCACTGCAATAAAAATTAAAAAATTTCAGTACTAATTAACTCATGGCAACAGAACACTTTTTTCAGTGCTAAATAGTGCCTCATGACATTCCCTTAACCAATGGAACCCTGGTTCATTATTCTTGGGAATATGCTAAACCCCACAAGGCTTGCAGCACCTGGAGAATGGGAGGTAATCAGGTTTGATTCAAGCTAGTTTTTATTAAAAACCAAGGACAGATAAGGCACTTTCTTTGGTCAGCCTAGGTTAATCAAAGGTTAATCCTGTCAGAACCTAATACCCATGTTCACTGTAAACCTTAAGTATGATTGAAGCAGAGCAGTCTCTGCAATAACACCCAACAATACATAGCAATTCTTAAAAGTAAAGGTTTGGCCATTGCTTAATGTGGAACTTTCTAAAATAACTGGCCTTCATGGAGTAAAAACCACTAAACTGGCTGGTTACGATGACTAGCACACATGGTACACAATATGAACCATTTTCAAGATTCACTTGTGCCACAATACTCCACTTTAGTTACACTTTAGTTCTTAGGCACTGTCAGATTACTCAGTTTGAGATCTGTACTAACATACTATTCAAATTACCCTGAATAATTGAAGCTAATCAGCGACTATCCACAGGATCTTTTAAGTGTTACTAGTACAACCCACTAACTTGTACCTCTGGTAGGGAACAGGAACTGTATAGGTGTTAGGGTATCTGGCAAAGTTCAAGTTGCTAACAAAGTTATCCAGGTGATAAAAGTTAGCCAACAATTTAAGTACTAGGTTACTGCTTGCCAATTTCCTCCAGATTTGGCAATTACTTGCAGTCTCAAGGTGATCTGTCCATATATCACCCACATCCCACTTAAAATCAAGTATCTTAAGTTGTGCAAGAAGCTGATGCTGACAACCACCGAGTGGCTTTGTTAACTTTCAACAATATCGCCAAAATGGATAGCATTTCTAATTGGTTTATGGTTGAATGAACTATTGTGTACTGTAACTGTTTAACATTCACTCAACTGACATTTACTAACCTATAATGTCTAAGTGACTATCAATAGTTTTGAAGTTAATGCTAATGTTCAAATTAAGTACTAGATTCGTATATTAAAACCCTACTTTAAAAATCTGGTCCCACACCATCTTTCCCAAGTCACAGACCAATCATTTTTGCAACTTTAGTACATTTTAAATGCAATGTTCACATGAACTAATATTGCAGAAAGTTACTTTCTGAAAGGGACAAAGCCTAGATCATACAGCAGACAGGAAATTAAGTTTGATGAAAGAAGGTTAGCCGCAAGTACACTTTAAACCAGCCACACTAAAGTGTTAAGGAAATATTACAAGAATTTAATTTTTAACAACATGCCGACATACATATATGGGGTATTTTAACACATCCAATTAACAGGTAATGATCCAAGTTACAAACGATTACTAAATCCTTTTAAGTGTGAAAGTTATTAACTACTCCCCACCCCCCACATACTGTAATGGTTTAGTAAAGGACAAATTCAAAAGCTTTCTAGAAAGTCGAGCACAACCTTAGTAAAGGTACCATGTAATTTAATCCGTAGAATGGCATCTTAATTATGTCGTTTGAGGATTTATAAATGTTAAACCAAACAGGTACTACATGCAAATTAGATTTTAAAAGTCAACTGAATTAAATATGGCGACAGAAAGGACGTGTCCTAGACGGTGGAATATTTTAAGACTAAACCTAATTATGGCATTTCCAGTAGCTTCAAACTATAGTAATTGTCTGGATTATCCTAGCTCTTTTACAAGAGGATAATTTTATTGTACCTGTGCCTAAAACAGCCATGACGCGAGTCAGTTCTCACAAGCTGTTATTTTATCGTTACATAGAAAATTGCAGTTAACAGTAAATCAACTGTCAAGTTAACAATAGCACACACAAAAAAAAACTTAAGTGTTTGTGGTGAAATTGAAGAGGGGGAAAGTAGGGATAACGTTAGGGGAGAGGCAGAGGGCAAATAACGAGGTCAAGACAACTTTCACTGGTGAGGATCTGTCAAGCGCCATGTGCCGCCTCTTTGTTACCTAAATACCAATACCTAAGTAACACCTACCTACACTATCTACATTATACACCCATATTTAACTTTTATGCGTCCAGGACAGTTTTAAGGATGCGTTGCTAGGTTTAAACAATGAAAAAAAAAATTAAAGCATAATGTGTGCGAGCCGGCGAACACTACTCACCTCAATATTATTACTTTTGGCCCATAGTGTGCCATCGTGACCAGCGATTATTGCCTTCGAAACAAGTCCAGAGCCCATAAGCTGCTGGTCAACGTAATTTTGCCAAGACATTGTGAAAAAATAATGTGTTAAGGGAGAGAGGCACTGCAACTCGCGCACCACAAGTGACTGGACTACTGACTGGCTGGGAGAGGCAGAGCCGCAGTACGCCATGCCTTCCTCCGCCTCAACTTACCATCTATCACCCTACACTACCATTAACCCGAATTTTTATCTGATAGTACTTATCATTACCCTTTTAATTTGCATCCTTTATCTTCATCATTTCACGGCCGATGTTGTGGTATATGACTTGATTTCTAGCTTTCAAGTAAGACACAGAAAATTTGAATTATAAATAGCTATCTGGAGAATGTGTCATGCAGACTAACACCGGCATGTACATCCCTCTTATCACTTATCTCAGTGATTTCAACGGTGTCTTACTAATAAGCTTGCGGCGTGAAAATACCCGGTGGGATAAAATTATTACCAGGAGGCCTATAAGTATAGGGAAAAAAGCCCATGAACTAGTTTGTTCCGCGTAGGTCGAGATGAATCATCGTAGTTACTGGGAGGGTCCATGTGTCAAGTGACGTCACCGGCCTCGAAAAGACTGGGAATTCGTGAAATATAAGAAAACGGGAATTTCCATTGCAAAGCAATAGGCATCTTGCAAATCCCTATTGCTCATTCTAGCTAAATTCCCAAATGAAACTCTTCAAACACGACCGCATAGGATTGAAATCGAGAGGAACAAGGGGGGAGGGATCGCGGGATCGTTGGCTAGTTTCTCTGACTAATTTTTGGGTCATCAAAGGTAATTTACACATATATTAAACTATGTGTGATAATTGTACTTATTTACACCTGTACCTAAATAAACTTATTTACTTACTTATAGAGACGTTAATTAAGGCAGGTCATTATTGACTGTTGGAACAGGTACTACTGACCTGTCATAATTATGGTATTACATGACATATATATATATATATATATATATATATATATATATATATATATATATATATATATATATATATATATATATATATATATATATATATATATATATATATATATATAATAATTTATAATTTAAATTTAATAATATTTACTATATTATATTATATATTATATATATATATATCACAGTCTGTGAAACTATTAAATTTACTGAATCAGTTACTTTGTATTATTATTTATTTTGGAAATGCATTAGTTCTGTTAAAGGCATCAAAAATACTCCTTTAAAGCACAGTAGTAGTACTCATTCCAAGCATCAAGACACCTTCACTATCATCAAGGATCCGTCAGCAGCATCAAGGGTCCTTCAGCATCAAGAGATCTTCACCAGCATCAAGGATCTTTCACCAGCATCAAGGATCTTTCACCACTGTCAAGGGACTTTCACCAGCATCAAGAGACCTTCACCTATATCAAGGGTCTTTCACCAGTATCAAGATACTAAAATAGTTACTGAGGCCAGCAGTAACAGCCTGGTTGATCAGGCCCTGATCCACCAGGCCTAGTCATGGACCTGGCAGCGGGGGCGTTGATCCCTTGAATATTCTCCAGGTAAGGGTCCTTCACCAGCATCAAGAGACCCTCACCAGTATCAAGAGACCCCTCACCAGTATCAAGAAACCCTCACCAGTATCAAGAGACCCTCACCAGTATCAAGAGATCTTCACCGGCATCAAGAGTATTTTGCCAGCATCAAGAGACCTTCAACATCAAGGGTTCTTCACTGGCATCAAGAAACCTTCAACATCAAGAATCCTTCACCAGCATCAAGGGCCCTTCAACATCAAGGACCCCCCTCCCTACTAGAAGGTAGGCAGGCAAATTCTCAACATAGCCAAGTTATAGTTGGTTCAACTTGACACATTCAACAAGAAGAATTTACATCATTATAAATGTTTAGACAGTCCATCTGAAGTATGAGAAAAAAGTTAACTTTACTGCATCTCAGTAAATTCTGACAGAATCAATAAAGCAACTTTCTACGCAGACTCTCACATCAATATGCATTATGTATTAGTTGGAGTCTAGACTATATTCAATAATCTTTTACAAACACACACACTATATATATATATATATATATATATATATATATATATATATATATATAATATATATATATATATATATATATATATATATATTATTTTTGTGTGTGTGTGTGTGTGTGTGTGTGTGTGTGTGTGTGAATGCACCACGCAGAAACAAGCGGGTATATACAGAGAAAGATAAATAACAGAATGCCCGCTGAGTGGATAAGAGCGCTGCCTGGGAATCTTGACCGTCCCCAGTAACAGTATCGAGTCCTCCTGACTGCGCTCTCTCTCTCTCTCTCTCCAGCGCACACTAAAAGTTTCACCTACCATAACCTTCTCTGGTGAAGAAAACTAGAAGCGCACACAAAAGGAGTTGCAAAACGTTATAAATTTCCCCTGAACCAAAAATACATGAAATATTAAAAAATAAGAAAAAAATGTGCTAAATTTATTTTTATTGTATTTTCGCCGATTTAGAGCAGTTTCAAGCGTTTTATGAGATGCTTCCTTTTTTTTAGCTAAAATACGTAAATTGTCACATTTTTATCAGAAATATTAAAATATAATTACGATCGACCTAACTTTCCCTGAACAAAAATATCATCGCAAACCAAAATATAATTACAAACGCTGTAACTTCCCTTAGCGTGCAAAAAAAATAGCAGGGCACTCGTCTTGTCACCAGAACTTCAAACAGGATTTCACCCATCCATCTGCTGCTACTATCACGACCTTAGACTTGCAGATTATTATAATTATAATTGTGGGGGAGTGCTAAACCCGTAGGATTATACAGCGCATGTGGGGGGGGGGAGATGGAAGGTATTCAGGCTTAATTCAGGGAACCAGAGCACAGATCCAATTCCCTAGATCAAGAGCCCCTCACCAGCATCAAGGAGCCTCCCTTGAGGGATAAGACTTGCAGAGAGGCGTGAAAATTATAAGGGGTGGGGTTTTGAGACTCTCTGATCGCGGGTTCAAAATCCCGCCCTTGGTATGGTTTGACAGAAGGGGGTAAGTGTAGGAAAATAGGAGAAGGGGTAGGGCAAGGAGTAAGAAGCAAGATTATATTGTAATCATACCTAAACGCTAAACCCACAAGGGTCATACAGCATAAGAGGCAAGAAAGGTTAGAAGAGGAGCACGAAAGGGGTAGAAGGAGCAGTAATAGAGTAAGAGAAGCAGGAAAGGGGCAAGATAGAAGCGCGAAAGGGGGTAAGAATGGGGAAGAAAATGGGTAAGAGAGGAGAAAATAGGTAGGGTAGACAGACCCACCAAGGAGCTACAACACCAAGCAGCAATAACCCAGTGCTGGCTGGCAGACACTTCGTATAGCTGATTGACATTACATATATACAGCAAAACAAGCACGTGCAATCCTATAGTATTTCTTTATGGCTATGAGGGATATTATCATACTCAGAACTAAGCGCTAAACCCACTAGGGTTATACAGGCTATGGGGGATAGAAATAGAATGAAAACCCAGAAAAATGCTAATCTCCTTAATTTTGGTGGTAGTGGGTGAATTATTATAATCAAAGAAGGCGCTAAACCGACAAGGGTCATGCAGCTGGTAGTGGGTAAAATATTGATACTGAATAATTAGCAGTGTAGTCTTCCAGCACACTGCGGATAACTGCATTCATGCAGGGAAGCGCTAAACCTACAATGGTCATGTCAAAGGTATACTTTTACTCTTATTGTTACAAAGAAAGCGCTAAACCGGCAAGGGTCATACAGCTATACTTTTACTAGACAATTCTCTTCATCCCTTATGAGAACCTCTCCACAAATACTACTACTGTTAGCAACTTCTTATTGCACCTATTCCAGGCATTTGCCACATTACTTCCCTTATCCAGTCATGTGCGTTTTCTAAATTAAAGAATGTGACTAATTTCTTGACCATTATCTACCTATTGTTCACTATTAAATTCATGGGACAGAGCCAAACCTGTACGGGTCATGCAATGTGTTATTTACTTGCATGTTCAATGTATCTCGATTAGTATAATCAAGTGTTATTATTATAATCAAAAAGAAGCGCTAAGCCACAAGGGCTATACAGCATAATCAAGTGTTAAGCCTGGAGGGTTACACAGTGCTGTAGAGAGGGATAAGTCGGAAAGTAATTACACGTATGAGCGATGGTGAAAGTACTGAATGACTAAAGCTTTTTCTTTCATTTTGGGGTCACCCCGTCACGGTGGGAAACTGCCAACGTGTTAAAAAAAAAAAATAAAGCACTAAACCCTTCAGGGTCATATAGTGCTGAGATGACTATATATAATCAAATTAAACCCTAAACCTGTCAGGCTCATACAGCTCCTGGAGAATGGAAGGCATTCAGGCTCGATTCAAGGAATTGGTGCAGAAGTCAGATTCCTTAGAGCAAGAGCTCCTCACCAGCACTAGGAAACCTTTGAGGGGTGCGTGAAGGATACAATAGTGCCCCCTTCCCCTCGTATATGCTGGCTCCTTTCCCTTCGCACTTGACTAGTTAATGGCCCAAGTCGTTCAAGTTTCAATCTCCACTTTCAGGCTATTTGTATAAATCCTTGAGCAACTGTAATCTTGATGTCTTACCCCTATTTTATGACTTTCAACAGGAAGTACCAAACCCTCAAGGGTTATATAGAATCTAAGAAATGGGAGGCATTCAGGTTAGATTCAAGGAATGGGAGGATAAGTCCAGCTCCAGGGATCAAGGCACCTCTAGAGGAAGTTTTATCCCCAACTTTCAATTATACTTCTAGCACACACTTGTATATAACTTTTAACACCCTATAATTCTTGCTCTTTTGTCTATTTCCCTCATACAGAAAAACTGTTTTATGCCAATCCTTAGGTACATTCATGCACACATTGAACAAATACACCAACCACTCAAACTCCTCGCCCTCCCTCCCTCCCTTCTTGTAACATGTCCATGCTGCTTCAACTCCTTTCCCAATATTCACAGCTTAACTTTTCCTTCCATCACTAATCCCTGCACCATCCATGCATGAAACCATATCCCTTTTTGATTATAATAAAAAAAAAAGCGCTAAACCACAAGGGCCATACAGCTATCCCTTTCTGAACATTCAACTAAAACAAAAATACTCATTAAGTTTCCCAAATGGTGGAGTGCACTAACAAGAATACTCAAGAGATCTGGCATTATGATGAGAATGTCAAGTGCCAAGTTACAATAGGAAGTAATAATTGAAATATTATCAACGTTGGTTAACAAGTTAGGTATGATCATTTATGCTCAAAAAGTGTTTTCAGACAGATTTAATCAAGACCTATTGAACAGTGCAAAAGGAAAGTTGCAGTGTGAATTAGAAATGTTGCACTACAGATGGTGCTATCCATAATCTATACTTTGGATAATAAAACAGCCTAGTGTGTGAAATAATTTGCGTGAAGACTTACGTTATCTTAAAATATGAAATGTAATATTAAGGACAAATATACTGAAAAGTTTTCTTCTATAATAAAATTTAGCAGTATGTAGAAAAGCTCACAATTCAACACTATAGCAATAAAGTGGTGGATTAGTGGAAGACTATTCTTGTATTATCCTCTGTGATATTACATCTAAGACTGTCAATGATAAAGTAATGCCAGCAAGGACCCCAAATTTTTTATTTACAAAACACCAAGTTTGGTTATTTAGCACTTTAAACATTTAGTTCATAACTATCCAATATAACTAAACCTTGGTATTGTCTACCAATTTATAATACTTTTACATAAATCAAACCACAAAAATAAACTTAATGTTTATCATTCTGCAATCCGTATCTATAATCTGAAGTCAGCAGATTTAAATGAAATAAAATAGCCACCATTTATGCTGAAAGATATGCTAGATTCTCTTCCTTGAGAAGAGTGGCATCCTTCCCCAATAGGTCTACTTCCCAATCACCATGCTCAAGTGACCCAGTGTCAGGTGGGGAGGAAATTTGCAAGGAATGCTATTATTTGCACGAGTGTCAATGCTATATCAAGGAACAGGGTTATTCCTTAAAATATATATGCTTTTGCAGCAGGTGGATAAAGTATGCACCTAACCCAGTCAAAAAAGCAAACTTTATGGCAAATATCCTGAAAAACAGCACAATAGAAGAGTTCATAGTGTTGCAGTAACTAAGTCTTCAATTGCGACATTTAATATTGCTCCCAAACTACAGAAAATGTGTTTAAATCATTTTCCACTTTTATCTATGTATTCAACAGTCAAATTCACAGACATGGCTCAAGCTCTTAAGCAGTGAAGTTGCACTTTCCCAAAATGGACATGTTAACTTTCTTCCAATGTGAAAGTGCTATTAAGCCTAAAATTTCTATGGCTATGTTATCTATCCACCCATTTGGGACAAATCTTGCATGATACAATTAAACTCATTCATGGAGCATGCATTAAATACTTTGGGGTCTGAGTAGTTGCTAAACCCATAGAGGTCACACAGCACTTGGGGAATATGAGGCAATCATGCTATATTTGTGGAAGGGGAGATCAGGTTAATTCCTCGAATCAAAAGCCCCTCACTATCATCGAGGAACCTCCTATGTGCGGAATATATAGATTTATCTATTGTTTTGATAAAATGTAATCTTTTTTCCACTGGTTAAGTAAGAGCACTGGCAACTATACAATACAGCACATCACAAATACTTTGTAGCTTAACATATCAGGTATACAGTAGCCACACAATTAACATTATAATAGTCAAAAAGCGCTAAACCACAAGGGCTATAACAAATAACATTAAATATTTTAAATTATCAACTTGTGCTACGTAGAAAGTATTTGGTCAATAGAAACTTTTATTTCCATTTTCCTACTTTACAGTAGTTCTGCAGGAAAAATTATCTAGACGCAATTTAGGAACCTAACAACTTCATTTTCCAAACTCGTTCCCTTTACTATTAAGGGCCATCATTGCCACAATTTCAATGGGCCAGTAAAAGGCCAGAAAATATACAATACATATATGTATATAAAACAAAAAAAAATCTGAAGCACCATATTCTTTAAAGAATAGGGACACCGAAAGGTAACAGGTAATTACACAAATATGGTGACTTTGTGCTTTATTGACCGTGCATCACAGCTGTCATGATCTGGAAATACAAAAACTTCATTAAATCTAGTGTCACCAACTTCTCCCCAAGCAATAGTCATCCCTAAAGGGACTTGATGAACCAATGAAAGGATTTGAATGTGGTGTTTACAAGTTTTATTAATAAATACACCAAGAGGTCTCATACATGTTAACAGACATTTCCGACGTCTTCTCTTTTGGATATAATATCCGTGCCAAACACCTAATACCATCTTCCTTAGACAGATGAAAGCAATAGTAGATACAGTAATTGTGTAATTGAAAAACTGAACCTCTGCCTCTGCTCTGCTAGTACATGTGCAACTAAAGTATTTATTCCCTAAACTTGACATTGCAACAAGTTGCAGGAACAAGTAAGAAGTACAGAATGTAAAGGGTGACATTAACAGTCTATATGATTGTGTGTAATGAAGGGAGGAGGTAAAGGATAGGAAAGAACGAGGAGGAAGAAAGGTTGACAGAGGGGTGGACAGGTTGCCGCCGCTTTCAAAGGGCGGTTCTGTCTATACCCTCAAGTTTTTTTTTTTCCTTTTTCTCACAATTATGTATATATATATGTATATATATATATCTTCAAAAAATTAAAATAGAGGGCTAAAGCCCGTTCTATCTCTTATACCTAAATCTAACTACTGCTGGAAACCATGGAAAAATACCTGAATATTCGCAATAAACAGGCAATAAATGGTGACCACCTGGAACCACAAGCTCAAACAGCTGGCTATTTAAAGAATTCCAGGGAGACACTGCTCAGACACTGTTCACGATTCAGATCAGATGCGTCCAAGCTCTCAGGGTAGATCACGATGTCAGCTCTCGAATGGGGCGGACAGCGTGCACAATCAATTGGCGAATAAGACAGTGGGTCAGAGCAACAACAACCGAGGCTTTATTGTCGCTATAGTCTCACCTAGATTAAATCAAATCAGCTACATTCATTGGCATCTCTTCAATAGAGGTACGGTAGTGCTCTTCAATGTCTTGGAGAATTCTGGTATCTTCAGTAGTCACAAAATTAATGGCCACGCCTTTTCGGCCAAAACGTCCACCTCGGCCAATCCTGAGAAAGTAAATTTTTGTTATGAATACAGTACAAGACCTTGTATGCATAAAGCAAAATTCATTATAATGATGTCTGAATTAGATCAGAAATAAAATTAAGAGAAAGTACTATGTGGTATGGTAAATGCACGATTTTTATAACTGGAAAATCCAAAGAATTTTGAAACAAAAACAAGATCATGTACTGTACATTAATTAAAAGCAAACTTTGTATAGTGAAAAGGTTAAATCATCAGCTTCCCAAGTAAATAATGCACTACTGGGCTCTTCTATACAGTAGTGTGTAGTACAGTACACTAAGTGCTACCTATGTTTGAAAATTCATTAAAGTAGGAAGTAACAAAACATTCAAATGTTAGTAGCCAACATTCAGCATTACCATCTTTACAAATTAATACAAATGTCTTAAACAATTTACAAAAGCTAATGAGCAAGGGGCAATTGATATCAGATGCTGCAAGCATCTAAACTAATTGTGAAGACTCTTAAATGTCAAAAAGGTATATCACAAATACTAAGGGAGAAAAATAATGTGCAAGGCATTTAAATATGAATAAAATCAATGACTTGTGTAATAATACCAATGTACTTCGTATTGTCATCATTTATGGGTAAGCAATGCACCAAGATGTATATACAACCCAAGAAAATGGCTAAATTCAGCTTACACTGATATACATTATTAGTCTATTGTTAAAGCTCATCTAATACATTTGGCATCCTGTGTACTGTTAACCCCCTTTTGGGGTGGGTCCCGTTGTGTTATGGCTTTGAAGCCCCGGCAAGTCCTGTTGTTCTACACGAGTTCAGCTCTCAGATTAGCCGAGTAGTATGAGAATGAGTCTACGTGGTAAATGTACACCACAAAAAAATCCCATAGCATGCAGTCCATAATTGGAAAAAAATATTGTGACTGCATTTTTGGTTTAAAACAGCAACTCTGCGATGTATTTTTTTAGTTTTTATGGTTGTATTCATGATTTCTTAGTCTCATTTGACAGAATGAAAGTTATTACAAAAATAAAAGATGATTTTGATTGCTTTCAGGACTAAACGTACCTTGAAACTGAGCTCAAAGTAGCGGATATTCCAGAGTACACGTATTACGTCACTCGTCCAATACGGATCCAACTGGTCAGTTTAATACATGTTCACAAATGCACTGACATACAATTATTACAACAATGCAGTAGTCTGCATAACAGTAAATAGTTTTTGTGTGTGTAAATAATTCAAAATAGAAAGCAAGCATAATATTGGAGAGGCCTGGGGACATAACTAATGAACAGAGGAATTTTTTTTTAATGCCACGAATGTCTACATTGTTCATTCCGGACCCTATTTTTAAAGTGGCAATTTTTTTTTTGTGCAAAATTGACCAAATTACTGATTTTTGATCACTTTGTTGGGTAGTTAAAATTGGTAAATGGGTGGTTTCTTGTACTCAATCGTTAAAACAAAAGGAATAGTGAAATAGCTACAAGTTCGGTCAACTAACAATAGAACTGACCAAAAATAAGACTCAAAGTGAGTGAAAGTGCTGATGTGTAAATATCGCCAAGACTGCTAACTTTGTGAGAGCACAATTCCATAGTTTCCATTAAATTTTGTAGTTTTGGTTTTATTTCCTTCGGAGAAAGATTCTCTTCATTTCATAAATTTTTTTTTTTAACCCTTAAACGGTCCATACGTATATATACGTTCACGCGCGTAGCGCCCCAAACGTATACATACGTTTTATTTTTCATTCGTTCAAAATTAGCGCAACAGGCCTGAGTCGCCTAGACATGAGAGAGTGGGTGTGCGCAGTATACAAAAAATCTGGGACGCCTGGGTACCACATGGTAGGACCAGTTACATTCAGCTCCATCCTGGGTCAACATCATGACACATCCTCGTGATTCGAGGAAAGTGATAAGAGATCGTGAGTTTAGTGGATTTGACACCAATGGGGCCAGTAATATTCAAGGAATTAGTGAAAATATCGACGATAACCCAGATGACCCCCAGCCCATCACCTCTGGGGTAGCGACACCTGTCCTAGGGCCAAGCACCTCTGGGGTAGCCAGTGTGCCCATATCAGACCCTAGGCCAAGCACTTCTGGGGTGGCCAGTGTGGCCACAGAAGACCCTGGGCCAAGCACCTCTGCAGTGGCAAGTGTTACCCATAGGCAACTTCACAAGAGGAAACTATCATTTTCCCGGTGTTTTAGCAGTGATAGTGAAAGTGATGTAAGTGATGATGAGATTGATTTTATGCCAATTGAGGATTCGTCTAGTGATAGTGACGTTCATTATTCACCAGTGAAACTTACTTTTAGGCGTCGTTATCTATGTTCAGGCAGTGTGCCATATGCAATCCCCAAGGGTCGTGGCAGGTCACGATCCAAAACCCTGGCCACTGATAGTGAAAGTGATCATGAAGGGGAGTATGCGGGGATGGAGGAAGTAGTGGTGGGTGGCATGGTGCCTGGACCACATGGCGCAGTGGATGGACAGAAAGGACCGCCCAGCACCCCCTCAACCATGTGCTGCCTCCACTCCTCTCCCTCCTCCTCCTGCCCCCCCTCGCCCCATGCCACAGGTCCACCCTGCACCATGTGATTGTGAGTGGAACTGGACACAAAGTATATTCGTGCCACAGCCTTGTGATTTTGATGCTAGTGGAAGTGGTATCCAGCCAGAATGTCCCATAACGAATGAGTCTACAGAGTTAGACTATTTCCAGTTGTACTTTGACGAGCCTATAATGAACTTGATAGTGACTCGGACAAACATTTATTACCAACACGTCATGAACAACACAACAGAGGTTGGAGAATCATCACGGCTGCACAGGTGGAAAGACACAACAGTGGCTGAAATGTATTTATTCCTTGCTACTGTCATGCTTATGCCACATATCTATAAGAACAACATACGTAGTTACTGGTCTACAGACCACTTTATCAGTACTCCAGTTTTCCGTGACCTCCTTCCCTGCAACAGCTTCACACTGTTGCTACGAATGTTGCACTTCGCAGACAGAAATACGCCAGACAGAAATGACCTATACAAAATCCGGGAAGTGTTTATGTATTTGAAGCAGAAATTCAGTGTATACTTTTATCCCTTCAAGAACATTGTTATCGAGTCCTTGATTCTGTTCAAGGGACGCCTGTCATTCAAGCAATATATACCGAGCAAACGTAATCGCTTTGGTATAAAACTTTTTGTGTGCGACTGTGAGAGTGGTCTTGTGTTGGATGTAATTGTATACACAGGGAAAAACACACTCGATGATGACAGAAGGATGTTGGGCATTTCCGGTGATGTTGTTCGCAGGATGATGGAACCATACCTTGGCAAGGGCCATACATTGTACACAGACAACTGGTATACAAGCCCTATGCTTGCTGATTTCCTACGTGTGACCAATACTGATATATGTGGAACAGTGAGAAGGAATAGGAAACATATGCCAAGGTTCACTGGAGGCAGTGTTGAAGGTGAAGTGCAAGCGTTTCATGCTAATGACATGGCACTGACGTGGCATGACAAACGAGACGTGACATATTGCTATCAACCATCCACAGAAACGAGATGGTACAAACAGACAGACTGAGCAAGTTCAACAACGAACCTATTGTGAAGCCACTTGCTGTCTTGGACTATACGAACAACATGCGACTAGTTGACAAGTGTGACATGATGATAGGGTTTGTTGACTGTGTGCGTAGGAGTCGCAAGTGGTATATAAAACTTTTTTCACCTTGTAGACATTGCAGTGATCAATGCATTCAATATGTACGAAGTAAAGACTGGAAAATGACAATGCTTTGCAGATTTCTCTCTGAATCTTGTCAAACAGATAGCAAGAAAGTATGGTACCACACCTGTACCTTCCCCTCAACAGCGACCTGTCACACCACAACCTGTCCCCCAACCACAGCCAGTGGGGGAAGTGCCAGACCGAATCACTCCTAACTGTCACTATCTGGTACCAATACTGCCTACCAAAAAGAAGAATGCCCAGAAAAAGTGTATTGTGTGCTCTACCACCAAAAAACGACCCCAACAGCGGAAGGACACACGATTCATGTGTCACCAGTGTGGGGTGGCACTGTATGAATACATGCTTCATGGAGTATCATACAATTGTGGAGTTCTAGAAACATAAGTGGGACATGTAAATACTTGTATATAGTTGTAGATAATGTGCAATTCAGCCAGGTGTGCAAAATAACCTGTCAGTGTGTGTGTGTGTTTATGACAATATGATAAAAATTTTGTATGTAATATTGGTGTATAAAAAAAAATTGGCATTGATATCAAATGACTTACTATGAAACAATTATGATATCATGAAAACCAAGAAAATGAAAAAAAATGGAAGAAAACGGTAAATATGTTGAATTTCTGCAAGCAGCAGTGCTCCACGTTGCTGTCAGGTGATTGCCAAGTGCCAACTTCGCAGCCTCATACCTCGGTAAGTAATGACCCTAAATTATTTTTTTTTATGCTAAAACACTTAAATTAAAAAAAATGTGCTCTTTTTTTTTCTATATAATTTTTTTTTTTTTCAAAATATTCGGGGCGCTGCGCGAGTGAACGTATATATATGTTTGGACCGTTTAAGGGTTAAATTCTCCAACCATGATAGGAAGTTCCAGACCAGGGATTCCAACCCTCAAGGGTTAATTACCCTAAACTGGTTCAAGTACTGAACCTTTACTCTGAGATACTTCAAGATTAACAAAAACAAGCTAACACAAAGGCACAAGAAAATAAGAAAAAAAGGAGTCCTTTTGATAATATTTTAAAACTAACTTCAAAGAAAATGAACCTTAGCATCTTCCTCACCTGTGGATATAGTTCTCCCTGTTGGTTGGCAAATCATAGTTGATAACCAAGGACACCTGCTGGACATCAATACCTCGGGCCAACAGGTCAGTAGTAATAAGGACACGAGATGAACCAGAACGGAACTCACGCATAATCACATCGCGCTCCTTTTGGTCCATGTCACCATGCTGTAATAATATTAAAATTAAGGAATTAATATCCACTTTTTTTTTTTTTGTCAGCCGTCTCCCACCAAGGCAGGGTGACCCAAAAAGAAAAAATTCCCAAGAAAATACTTTCATCATCATTCAACACTTTCACCTCATTCACACAATCACTGCTTTTGCAGAGGTGCTCTGAACAACAGTTTAGAAGCATATACATATGAAGATACACAACATATCCCTCCAAACTGCTAATATCCCAAAACCCCTCCTTTAGAGTGCAGGCATTGTACTTCCCATTTCCAGGACTCGAGTCCGGCTATGAAAAAATAACCGGGTTTCCCTGAATCCCTTCACTAAATATTACCCTGCTCACACTCCAACACATCAGGTCCCAAATACCATTCATCTCCATTCACTCCTATCGAACACGCTCATGCACGCCTGCTGGAAGTCCAAGCCCCTTGCCCACAAAACCTCCCTTACCCATTCCTTCCAACCTTTTCAAGGATGACCCCTACCCTGCCTTCCTTTCCCTACAGATTTAAATGCTCTCCATGTCACTCTACTTTGATCCATTCTCTCTAAATGACCAAACCACCTCAACCCCTCTTCAGCCCTCTGACTAATACTTTTAACTGCACACCTTCCCCTAATTTCCGCACTCCAAATTTTCTGCATATTTACACCACACATTGCCCTTAGACAGGACATCTCCACTGCCTCCAACCACCTCCTGCTGCTGCATTCACAACCCAAGCTCACACCCATATAAGAGTGTTGGTACTACTATACTTTCATACATTCCCTTCTTTGCCTCCATAGATAACGTTTTTGTCTCCCCACATACCTCAACGCACCACTCACCTTTTTTCCCTCAACAATTCTATGATTAACCTCATCCTTCATAAATCCATCTGCCGAAACGTCAACTCCCAAGTATCTGAAAACATTCACTTCTTCCATACTACTACTACCCAATTTGATATACAATTTTTCTTTATCTGAATCATTTGATATCCTCATCACCTTACTATTTTCTATGTTCACTTTCAACTTTCTACCTTTACACACACTCCCAAACTCATCCACTAACCTTTGCAATTTTTCTTTAGAATCTCCCATGAGCACAGTATCAGTAAAAAGCAACTGTCAATTCCCATTTTGTATTTGATTCCCCATAATTTAATCCCACCCCTCTCCCGAACACCCTAGCGAGGGGTTTGGACTTCCAGCAAGCGTGCTCAAGTGTGTTAGATAGGAGTGAATGGAGATAAATGGTATTTGGGACCTGATGAGCTGTTGGAGTGTGAGCAGGGTAAAATTTAGTGAAGGGATTCAGGGAAACCGGTTATTATATATAACCAGACTAGTCTTGGAAATGGGAAGTACAATGCCTGCACTCTAAAGGAGGGGTTTGGGATATTGGCAGTTTGGAGGGATATACATATTGTGTATTTTTATACATATATACTTCTAAACTGTTGTATTCTGGGCACCTCTGCAACAACAGTGATTATGTGTGAGTGTGGTGAAAGTGTTGAATGATGATGAAAGTATTTTCTTTTTGGGGATTTTTTTCTTTTTGGGTCACCCTGCCTCGATGGGAGACTGCCAACTTGTTGAAAAAAAAAAATGCATAAAAAAAAAAATGTTGGAGGGGAAAACTTCATTGCAAAATTAGTATACTGATATAAAAACTTGCAAATTAAAAAAAATACCAAAGCATTATTTTTTATGAATATGCCCGATTATATTCTCAATCTTAAGAATGAATAAAAAAAAATTGGAAAAAAATGGTATGAAAAGTATTCAGGACACATCACCATATGTTTCTGTTATTGGGTTGAAGGGTTGCAATGGACCCTAAGCTGTCCATTCTTCAATCCAACAATGCTCATCCATTGCCTGTTGAAATTCTTTAGTGCAACAGCCATGGGATTTGAGACTTTCACTAAAACTTTCTGTAAATTATGGCATCAATACTTCTCAATTTATATTCACCACAATCATTAATGCAACATTAGAAACTATTACTGCTGATGGATTGTTATTTGGAGATTGGGAGGAAATTCATATGGAGAATGTAACCGTTGAGTGCATATATAAATGTATTGCAATGTGACTGGAGAATGTAACCGTTGAGTGCATATATAAATGTATTGCAATGTGACTGGAGAATTGCATTAATAATGTAAATTTAGGGGTTACATTACAGATACTGAGATGACATCCTTGAAAGAGGAGTCTTGTTCAAAGACATGACTAAAACCTGACAATTTTTTTTATAAACATTTTCAGTTTACTCCCATTTCAAAACTGATTATGCAGATGTGAAACCTGAGCATTTTTGAGTAAAAAAAAAAAAAAAAAAAAGTATATCTGATTCCAGGAAAATAATACTTTTTTTTTTTTTTTTACCTTAACAGTCTCCTACCAAGTGACCCTAAAACAGTTAAAAACATTCACCACCACCACCGCCATCCTTCCTTCAGTGAAAGCACTGTACTTCCCACCTCCAGGACAGAAGTCTGGCTAACCAATTTCCCTGATTTCCTTACAAGTTACCTTGCTTACAGTGGAACAGCACTCAAACCATAATAGTAATAATAATAATAATAATAATAATAATAATAATAATAATAAAAAAACTCCAGCCCTCTGATCTATCTATCACTTACACAACCCCCTTGCATTGAAAACTTCTCTTTACCCCTTCCTCCAACTATTCCTGAGATGACCCTTACCCTTCCTTCCATCCCAGATTTATACACTATTGGTTATCATATCTGACTGATCTCTCCCAATGCCCAAACCATCTCAACCCCTTTTCAGCCCTCTGAATTAGATCTCTGATGTCCATACCATCTTTAATTTCTATGCTAAGACTTCCAGTAAATTATTTAAACCACACATTGCTCTCAAACATTATCCCCACTGCCTCCAGCCTCCTCCTAACATTTTAAGCTATTACCATATAAACCACATATAAACCTCTTTCTTTCCATAGAAGCCTCACACACTGCCTACCCTTTCCTTTCCTTGTCTACTATGGTTCACCTTGTCTTTCATAGCCACATCTGCTAACATGTCCACTCTGACATACAGTGGATCCTCAATATTTGTACGTCCCTACATTTGTACAACTATATTCACCCAACTTCGAGAAATTTTTTGACTCCATATTCGGATGTTGCCCTGACATTTGACCTAAACAAAATGGTCCGTCTGGACAAAGTCCAATGAAAACATAGTATCACAGGCTCAGTCTCTCATTGGCTTTCGTTCATACAAGCTCCGTGAAACTTTGGTATTTCATTGTTTTCTGTGGTATTTAAAGTAGTTTCATTGAATAAAACAAGTAACCATGGCCTTAAAGAGACTAGTGATCCAAGGAAGCCTAAAAGGAAAGCAGTGAGAACAATTAAAGTGAAGAAAGAACTCATTGCTAAGTGGAACACTTGTAGTAAAGGATTGTTTCTCTGGACCGTCCATGGGTTTGGAAATAGACAATGAGGATGCAGAGGAGTTGGAGGATCACAAGAATGAGCTCACCACAGAAGAACCTCAAGACCTGCACAAATAGCAGCAAGAAGTCATTGAGGAAATTTCTTCAGGAGGGGAGGAGGGGGGGGGGGGGCATAGACCAGTAAGGGCATTTCCAGGGCAGAGCCTGGTGGAAAAATGGCATCCTAACTTTACTGTTGTAAAAAGGAGCATCAACCTGTTCTATGACAATGTTGTTGACCCCTTTAGAATTTTTTTTTTTAAAAGTTGTCAAAAATAGACAACACTGGACATTTTCTTGAGCAAAGACAAAAATGCTAGTAAATCCCCATCATCTTGAAGTGCTACTGCACAGACAAAACAGAAAACACAAAACGGGCAGTTACCTGTGTTTTATGGACGGTGACAACACCCTTTCCAAACATCTCTCCACCTTCCTCTTAGGCCATCAGCACTCCTCAGTTAAGGTAAATTGCAGTTAAATTTACATTTATTTCATGAATTTATTGTTTTTATAATTCTCGCATAAAATTTTATGTATGCAATTATTATATGGGTTTAAATAAGCAATATTTTCACTTAAATTTTTTTATAATTGGTAATTTTTTAGGGTCTAGAATGAATTAATCCAACAATTTCTTATAGCAAAAATTGGTACAACTCTATATGAACAGCCTACTGGGACGGATTAATTTCGAATATCGAGGTACCACTGTATCTTAACACATTCACTTCCTCCAGTATCATAAATCTTTCATTACCTCTCACTGCCTTGCTCTTTTCAATGTTTTTTTTTTTTTTTTTTTTTAACCCTCTCAAATTCCTCCACTAATTTTTGTAACGAAAGTTCATTTCTCAGCTAAAACCGTTAGGAACAATTGCCTCAATGGAAGCATACTTAAACTAAAAAAAATGCTTAGGCTGGCCCACGCCTAGCTCTGGGAGTAGAAGAACTCTTGCAACTCATCAAAGGTATGCTTCCCTGGTGAGGGAGCCAAGGATCTAACATTACTGTCACTTAGGTCTACTTCAGGCCACTTCTGGCCTGAAACTGACAAAAATAATGTTCATATCACCAGTATATCTTAAAGAATCCAGTGAAAAACAGACAATAAAACCAACAAGACCTTTCTCTCTCCCTGAAAATGTCTCGGTCACTATTTTAACCTAAACAAGGTCAGAAGTTTATGTCTCATAACACTGCATGGGCATGCTAGTAAATCATGGACAGCACAGGGCATTAAGTGTCTGGCAATACTGTTATGCTAATTTTTTATCAGTATGCTATGAAAAAGACTGGAATGTAATTTGTATGGCACCTGTTCCTATTTTAATGGGAAAAAAAAAGAAAACAATATTCAACTTACCATGGCAGATACTGTGAAATCTCTCTGGTGCATCTTGTCTGTAAGCCAGTCCACCTTCCTACGAGTGTTGCAGAAGATGACAGCCTGGGTGATGGTTAAGGTTTCATACAGATCACAGAGTGTCTCCAGCTTCCAGTCTTCCTTTTCTACATTTACATAAAACTGCTTAATACCTGTGAGAAAGAACATTAATTCAAGTGATATTCCAGTACACGAGAAAAAAAAGAGAAAAAAGGGAAAAAAAGTTAAAGTGGAAAGCAAAATGCATAGAAAAAAATGCAAAATGAAAAAAAAAAAAGAAAAAGTAGGAAGGAAACAGGAAAATGAAAAAATATTGATAAAAAGGGAGAGAATAAGAAAATAGGGGAGAAAGGATAAAAAGAAAAACAGCAGAGGAAAATGTAATAAAATAGGAAAAAAGGAAAAAAAAAAAAAAAAAGTACAGGTCGGCCATCACTAATCTGGCACTAATTTCGGTTAGCATAATTTCAAATTTCATCATTATACTGACTCAAATTGTGCAGATAGCTGTAAATCCACAGCTGCAAGCCAGTGGAGGAGAAAGCAATTATGAAAATGAGGAAGATGTAGCAGAAAGTGTGTATTGATAGGTCAATTAAGTGTATTCTAACCTAACCACTTTGTAATCCAGCACACTATGTTACAAGTTGTCAAGTTTAAAGCTATTTAGAACAGAATGCTGCAGTAGGCCTACCAAGGACCAACTTAGTACTGCTAAGTGAACAGGGGCAACAGGTGTACAGCAACACGCCCAACATTTCCATTTGTCTGGAAACTGAATCCAGATTCCTCAGCTGCACTGGTCAGTCACCAGGGAGCCCTATATCAGTGTGTCAGGCAGCATCAACTGCCAACACATGTATAAAGCCACACTTTTCCTACCATTCTGTACCTATGGTTGCTGTTGCTTGTTGATATGCAAATATGCATATAACTTGCCACCTATATACAAAAACACACCAAACACGAAAGCATCCAAGAAAGAATAGAGAAAAGCAGTAGTATGGCCTTCCCTAGGTTGCAGAAATCTCTGAACAAAAATGTATTTGTCTGTACCACCTTTTTTTTAATTTTATTGCAAGAAATACTGAAATTTGCAAAAATGTAATATTTAGAACAAAACTAAGTGATATTTAGAAGCACAGAATATAATTTTAATAGGAATATTTAGAAGCATAAAAGGGAGCCTATTACAAACTTTTTAGCCTAACGAACTCATTATAAAACTAGAATATCAGGCTGCTGAAATTGGCATATTTATTTTAACCAAACTACCTATCTCCCACTAAGTCACAGTGACAAAATCATTCAATAGCAGTCTTGCCAAAAGTGCAGGAACATCACAATTCACGGCCTGGCAAACTGCAACACCCACCCATCCTCGAGTGTGGGGGCACTGTACTTCCTACCTCCAGGACTCCAGCTAACAGGTTTCCTGGCTTAATGTGTAAGCTATGATGAACACCAATGATGCCATACCTTCTAATGTAAGCTCTTCTTTCTTAACCAAGATGGTGATAGGGTCTCTCATAAATTTAGTTGTTACATCCATTACATCAGCAGGCATGGTGGCAGACAGAAGAACCACTTGAACGTCATTAGGAAGGAAGCGGAAGACATCATAGATCTGATCCTTGAAACCACGGGACAACATTTCATCAGCCTCATCTAAAACGAACATCTTTATATTCTTGGGATCTGGAAGGGTAAGAAAAGTATTAAACAAGTAGGATTGTGGCCAAGATTATAAAACAACACATCTGGACATTTTATATAAAACTCCATACACACGGTATTCAGAGGATGCCTGTGCCTTGACAGCCAAGGCTAAGCCATTTAGCAATTTTGTAGTTCAACAGAATATAGGACTGACTACCAAGTGAGTGACAACGACACAACTTACATTTCTCATCAACAGCAGGATTTTTAGTGAAATCCTATGTTCATTTATCTTTTACACACTATACCTCAAGTGATACTCCTTGGGGAAGTGGTACAGAATTTTTCCCCCGTAAGCCATGCGTGTCATAAGAGGCGACTAAATTGCCGGGAGCAAGGGGCTAGTAACCCCTTCTATATACATTACTAAAGTTAAAGAAACTTTTTTCTTTTTTAGCTACCCTGCTTTGGTGGGATACAGCTGATTTGGAAGAGAATAATTGAGAGAAAAAGAAAAAAAAGAAAGGAAAAAAAAATAGAGAAAGAGAAAGTGGTAATGCCAAGTCATATTTACCCATTATTTGGGCGATACAGCCCATTCAACTATCAGAACTACTCTTTGAAGTCTAATATGGCCAATATTACACAAAATTCAGCAAATTCCAACTTGAAAACAAAGTCCAAATAAACACTACACATTCGTCACTAAAGCAACCTATCTTCTGTTCATTAATCACGTCCCCAGGCCTCTCCTCTAACACTTTCCTTCCATTTTGAGTCATTACAATAAAACAGAAATCAAATATAGCCAAGAATGACTGATCATGGTTTAGGGTGTCCCAGTAACTGAAGCCAACTGAATATCCATAAAACAGACCAGGGTGGAAGGGTGAAATTATGAGGCCTTACCATGCCTCAGGAAAAGTAAAAGGTAGCACATTTCTACCATGCTGAGCCTTATTTCAAGCTACTTAGTCCTGAAATTGATCAAAATCATCTATTTCAGTAGCCTATTCAGTCTCGGTCAATCAATACCAAGAAACAGCCAATAGTCAACCATTACAGAAAAAACATCAGTTGCTATTTTAAACCAAACAAGGTCTGAGGCTTGTCCTCCCCCCCCCCCTAATCATTCACTGCAAAGGGGAATATTTTTTTTAATACATCGAACTTTCACTGTGCCATCCCATTCTCGCATATCTAGGCTAAAATTTACCATTAAACATATGAGGGCATTGCTTAAAATACATATCTACTTTAGCAACACTGGCATCAATAACAGACTTGTGCAAGACAATGAAATAATTAACTTTCTTTATTTCCCCATTATCTTCATTTTTAGTCTAATATTAATCAGACTATGTACATGTGTATATGTACATGTATATGTGGAGTCAAAAAAACGTTATCTATGGAGGCAAAGAAGGGAATGTATGAAAGTATAGTAGTACCAACACTCTTATATGGATGTGAAGCTTGGGTGGTAAATGCAGGAGCAAGGAGACGGTTGGAGGCAGTGGAGGGCAATGTGTGGTGTACATATTATGCAGAAAATTCGGTGTGTGGAAATTAGGAGAAGGTGTGGAGTTAATAAAAGCATTAGTCAGAGGGCAGAAGAGGGGTTGTTGAGGTGGTTTGGTCATTTAGAGAGAATGGATCACAGTAGAATGACATGGAAAGCATATAAATCTATAGGGGAAGGAAGGCGGGGTAGGGGTCGTCCTCGAAAGGGTTGGAGAGAGGGGGTAAAGGAGGTTTTGTGGGTAAGGGGCTTGGACTTCCAGCAAGCGTGCAGTGAGCGTGTTAGATAGGAGTGAATGGAGACGAATGAGTACTTGGGACCTGACGATCTGTTGGAGTGTGAGCAGGGTAATATTTAGTGAAGGGATTCAGGGAAACCGGTTATTTTCATATAGTCGGACTTGAGCCCTGGAAATGGGAAGTACAATGCCTGCACTTTAAAGGAGGGGTTTGGGATATTGGCAGTTTGGAGGGATATGTTGTGTATCTTTATATGTTTATGCTTCTAGACTGTTGTATTCTGAGCACCTCTGCAAAAACAGTGATAATGTGCGAGTGTGGTGAAAGTGTTGAATGATGATGAAAGTATTTTCTTTTTGGGGATTTTCTTTCTTTTTTGGGTCACCCTGCCTCGGTGGGAGACGGCCGACTTGTTGAAAAAAAAAAAAAAAAAAAAAAAATTCAGGGAAACCGGTTATTTTCATATAGTCAGACTTGAGTCCTGGAAATGGGAAGTACAATGCCTGCACTTTAAAGGAGGGGTTTGGGATATTGGCAGTTTGGAGGGATATGTTGTGTATCTTTATACGTATATGCTTCTAAACTGTTGTATTCCGAGCACCTCTGCAAAAGCAGTGATAATGTGTGAGTGTGGTGAAAGTGTTGAATGATGATGAATGTATTTTCTTTTTGGGGATTTTCTTTCTTTTTTGGGTCACCCTGCCTCGGTGGGAGACGGCCGACTTGTTGGAAAAAAAAAAAAAAAAAAATGTACAAATCTTACTTTTCTAATAGCTGCACAAATTTTGTTATGCTGTCAAAACACTTACTTAGAACTCTGCGGTTTATCATATCATATACACGACCAGGTGTGCCCACAATGATTTGAACACCCATCTCCAAGCGACGCATGTCTTCACGAAGGTTAGTACCACCAATGCACGCGTGGCATGTCACATTCATGTAATCGCCCAAAGCAAGTACCACCTTTTGAATCTGCAATAAAGTTATTCTCATGAATGTCAGAATATAAATTTGCTAGTTAAACATTAAGTATTGCCTTGCTCTTTCCTATCCTCAACATAGCTATATCTACATTTTTCTTTATACTGCAGAGAGAATAGACATACAAAAATACAGGAAAGTAACAAGGGAAAATAAGCATGAATAGAATGGCACAAAAAAATATAAATGGGAAAATTTGACTGAAAGAGCAGTTAGTGAAGATAGTGAAAAACCTGACCACCTGACAGTGTATAAGAATAGAATTAAGATGGAGAAGTAGAGATGTCTATCCTATACTTCCTCTCGAAAGTATCATTTCAATGAGTGACTAGTAATAATGAAAAGTATAAATTTTAAAAATTAACCAAAGATCCACTAACAGATGAAGTAACTCATTCACATCACACTACCAATTCCAACAGAATATACTTCTACCAAAAACTGATATAATGTTAAACTACAGAACTATTAGCATTTTATCTGAGCAACTGACCCATGTCAGTCATTAAGGTTGGTGGTCAAAATTTCGGCCAACTTTTTTATTTTTCAACCAATTTTTTTTATTTTTTGGTGTACGTTTAGAGGTTCATATGCAGAAGAATGTGACAAAGTTTCAGTATGATTGGCCAACAGAAAAAAATATTTAATGACTTTTCATATATGGCAGCAAGGCATGACAAAATGGCACTACGCGTGGCACTTCCGACAATCCCAACCGTTAGAATTCATCCAACACGAATTTTTGATGCACATGTTTCATCTAATATATCTTATTATCATGGAAAAAAAAAAATACATTTGATAGATTTTTTGGCATTCACCAAAATATCTGCCTTTTACCTCCCACAAAATCAAAAATATTTTATATATTCCAAAAAAAGAAGCACCAACTAGTCAAACACACTTTTATATTGTCTGTGAAAATCATTTCAATACAATCATTAATAATGGTGTAGGTAAGCGAAATAAGTGAAAAAGTTACTTCCGAGATAGAGCCCTGGAACGCCGGCCGACCCGCCGTCTCAATTTTTTTTTTTCGCAAAAATCGCGTTTGTTTCAGTGGTTTTCTAAGTAAACTGATGTTCTAGTGCAGTTATCCTCTTCAAAATACCGTTTTCTATCACTCACAGACCAAACAATACAACAAGGAGACGAGGAGTAACTCATTTATATCGAAATATTGCTGGTGGACTCTCGCCATATTATCGCCTATTTTATTCAGTCTAGAGTACATAACATGTTTGTTATTTATAGTGATTATTATATCATATTAGATCAATTCTGATAGATAAATAAGCCGTATAGTTGATATATAAGCTGATATAAGCGTAATAATGAAGTGATTTCACCTGGCACCGTCTGGAGGGGGAGTACTGCCGAATGTTCTCAGATGGCTCCAGATTGGCTGGCACTCTACTGATAAGCTCCACCTACTCTTATATGATGCCAAATAATCAATTATTATATTAGAAAGAATAATGCAAAGAAAAAGCGATAAAAAACAAGGAAAAAATTCCAAAAAATACATGGGTTGAGATCAGACCCGCTACCTACATCACCGTTACCATACCTGATATAAATGACTATAATTTCTTGTAGAAACGTCTTAGAACATTGATTCTTGTACCATTGTGTTGCCAAAGAGTTAAGCTATTTTTGTATATGAATAACTCAATTTCCATAATTTTTTTATTTTTTTCTTGAGCGCACGCTGAAAATTCCCCGCCCGTCCTTAATGGATGTCCACCAATTTTTGATCTTTAGCTTCACTTAAGCATTTATTTTTTGGCATAGTCCAATTTCTTTACCCTTCCAATACAGTAAACATATTAATCAGTTATGCATACTTTCCAGCATTACATGAACTTGTAGAACAAACTATATTATACTCTGAAACTGACTAGGAAATGGGCTTCAAAGGCCTAGCAAAAATTATATGCTCATTTTCCCAAAATTCTGGTTACAAAGGGGAAACGTTTAAAATAAAATTTTGGTACAGTACAACTCAAATATTTGAAATGCAATTTTTTTTATACATGCTTAAGCAATATTAACCATCACATTCCTCTCATTACAAGTTTCAAAATATGTTGGACAAAGAAAATGTGCATAAATTCTCACCTGCTGAGCCAATTCTCTGGTAGGTGCCAAGATAAGGGCTTGAGTCTCATTGGACTTTACATCAATTCTTTGAAGGATAGAGATGGAAAATGTAGCAGTTTTACCAGTACCAGATTGAGCTTGGGCAATGGCATCATGTCCCTTAATGCAAGGCAAGATGGCACGCTGCTGGATAGCAGAGGGTTTCTCAAAACCATAGGCATAGATACCTCTTAATAAACTTTCTCCTAGATTCATGTCATCAAAACTTGTTGCTACCTGTAAATACAGATCAAATATTAGGATTTTAAGAGAAAATTTCTACCAGTGACAATAACTACTGTTGCAAATATTTTTTTCCTACAACTGAACTGCAGATCATTCCAGGTTAATTATCTAACTATTAAATAAAGCCTGCTAAGTAAAACTAGCATGACAAAGTATGAAGCATTTGCTCTTTGATGGTAATTAACTTATCTTGCTCTCAGTGCCCCCCTCCCCAATGTATCACCATACACATACCTTTGGAAACTTTTACTAAAATTATAGGGAGAGAACATGAACATCAGCAATCTGTGTTAGCAAAAAGCACTGTAAGGATGCCATATTTGTTTGTCGTATGTTAGCTTCATGCTGAAATTTATATTATGAAAACTGAAATTTTCAGCAAACCTAAGATTAATTCTATATATTTAAAACAGATCAAGTGGAATCAAGTGAAACAGGTTCAATTAGCATAGTGATCAATGTTCTAGTCATACACTAAAAACATCCAAGAAAAATACTTAACACTACTGGGTCTATTGATTTATTGGAAAATTCAGGTTTATTAAAACGCATTTTATTGATTTTTATTGACTTCCAGCAGGTATCCATGAGCGTGTTTGATAGGAGTGAATGGAGACAAATGGTTTTTAATACTTGACGTGCTGTTGGAGTGTGAGCAAAGTAACATTTATGAAGGGGTTCAGGGAAACCGGCAGGCCGGACTTGAGTCCTGGAGATGGGAAGTACAGTGCCTGCACTCTGAAGGAGGGGTGTTAATGTTGCAGTTTAAAAACTGTAGTGTAAAGCACCCTTCTGGCAAGACAGTGATGGAGTGAATGATGGTGAAAGTTTTTCTTTTTCGGGCCACCCTGCCTTGGTGGGAATCGGCCAGCGTGATAATAATAATAATTTTATTGATTTATATCTTCTGCACAGAAATTAAGAAATTTACATTATCAATATATTGAGAGATGATAGGGAAACTACATTCAAATCAATATTTATAGAAGTGGGATTGGTACAAGATGCATTTGTTCTATTCAGAAATGGGGTGGTTATGAAAATTCTTATATTTTAACTCAAACATTTACTCTGATCTGAATTAAAAGTAGCAATGTTGATATATCAAAGTAAAACACTGGTCAATGGGAGAATCCTTCTCTGAATGTACAGTTCAAAAGCCACCATCACATTCTCTGCCCATCAAGCAAATTGCCATGGCCCTACACTAACAATTTAGCTATTAGATATCTTTTCAGTCAGTTTTACAAAATCCAAACATTTCACCACCATTAGTCTATTTTCTCTAGAAGTTTACCTCAGTCCAGCTGGATTCAATGACACCATCCACATCCATGCCAGCTGGGCCATCATAATCCTTTGGCTCACTGTTTCCTCCACCACTGTTACCACCTGAACCCCAGTCTTCATCCCTGTCCCTAACAAGAAAAAATGTCAAGTTAAAAGTTTTTCTGCAAGGGAGAAAAAAAAAATTAAAGTTTAAAGCAGCTAAAATAAACATTAAATTCTTTGTAATATAGTCAGTTTAGTCAAATCACAATATTATACTGTATGCAAAATTACCAGGCAAGACTGCCCAAAAAGCCAATTTTATTTAAATTTAAACCACAGGTTCGAGCAAGCCAAAAGTATCAGTTCATTAACTAGATGTACACAATGTTCACACTTCTATACACCTCCCCAAATATGAATCAGAAGCAACACAAACACATTTATATGAGGCATATTACAAACTAATAAGAGTACAGTACAGGTGCACATCCCTTTATCCGAAGCCCTTGGAGTCTGTATTGTTTTGAATTAGACTTTTTTTGAATTTCAGAATGATTTTCAATGCTACCATGTGGCAGCGTGACCCAGCAAGGAGACGACCGACACTAGACGAAAAAAATTCGGTTTACGGAACTTCTCAAATTTCAGAATTTCGGATCAAGGGATGTGGACCTGTATGTTTCAGAAGTGTGTGCAATTTTAATAGTTACCTTGTTTCCCCATCTCTGTAAGAAAGACAAATAATTCTTTAGAAACCAGTAGAATACTGTACATAAATATTATAAAAGCACAGCAGTCCTACATTCCAAAGTGTGTTCAATTATTTCCATTTAAAAATTAAAATATATTTCAAAATTAGAGCAGGGCTTGCATCTTCAAAAGTCCATGTAAAACTGGCACCAAATTCTTGACAAATTTATGCTATCAGCATCTTCCCCAATCTAGAACAGCATGAGTATTTTAAATGTACAAATTTCAGCAGTGATATCTAGATTGCTATTTTAACTGTAAACAGTGCCATTAGCACAGGCAGACTCAGACTATAAAAAAAAAAAAAACACTATTATTAAACCAGTGTCCCTGCAAAAACACTACAGTAAAATTAGAAGCCTTATAATTAAGATCCTTTACACCAGAGGTTCCAAAGGATTAACCACCAGTTACACCTCAAGGAGGATTCCTCAGTTTATCCTACGCCAACTTTACCTGGGTTCCCCATCCCTGTTGGGAAGAGAAAGCTTGGTTTAGAAAACTAATTGTCTATACAAAGTTAACTCCATAATCTAAACCAATTTAATTGTGCATGCTTTAGGTATGCCCGAAGAAAGCATAGGCAATGCGAGTAAAATTTTAGTTTTACAGCCGAATCTTAGAACAAAGTTCTATGGCAACTTAGAAAAAAAAAACTCAATGAAATATAAACACTTTTACAACAGGCATTTAAACATTTATGATACTAATCATTTTTTAACTTCAAAAATCTATAACTATTTTTGCAAAACGTGTTGGTGATTTTAGACAATACCAAAATACAACCACCACTAATGCATAGTATTTTTAGTAATCCTCCATGTAAAATTCATGAATGTAAAAAGTATTCCATTTTATTGGCAAAAATTATTTTAAGAATTAGTCACAGAACACACAAGAAAAATTCAAATGTTTCTAAAAATTACTGTACAATATTTTAATGCATTAGTTCAGAGTGAAGAAATTCCAATACAGTACCAATACATTAATTGTTTAGTACTGCAAACTGAATACTGGAGTAAAATGGTATAAGGATTTTTTTTTTCTAAAACTACAAATCGAGTATAAAAAAAAAAAGCCAGTTCCTGGTTATGTTATTTTCTATGATCACCCTCTTTCTAAATCAGGTGGACAGATACCAGATGGACTGCATTTCAGCTGTCCATCTGGCAAAAACTCATTACTGATAGTTAAATTCTAGATCTTACAATATCACGAATAAATGCATTATAGCACAACTACAACCACGTTAAAGGGACATGCAAAGGTACCTTTCCCGGGTAACCTTTATAAAACTAGCATTAACCACTATCATTTCTAGAGCAACGTTTGCAATTTTTAGTACACCATGTGTAATATTTTGCATCAGAGGGAAAACTCTCAACAAAAATAGCAATCCATATTTTAACCTTCAGCAGATATCTATTTTCAACCTCAGCAGGAAGTTGATATATACGTATCAACAACCTTTTTTTTTTTTTTAACCTATATTAATGGCTTATGTCCATTACACTTTCTGATTAGAAAACATTGTATGTACATCAGATATGACTTGCATTATAAATTGATTGGTTTAAACTATTAAACATGCAGTTAAAAAACAACCCAGAAACAAACAATTTTAATTCAATTTTAGCTCAGAACAGCTTGCATCAATGAAAAATGGCTATGAGCTACTGTAAACCATACCACACCAGCAAGAAATGTACAGCAAACAATAATTAAAGCAATACTTCTTAAGAATGTCAACAGAAAATCTGATGCCAAACCACAATTTCAAGACAGTTGCAACAAAATGTCTATCTTATTATATACTGTATTACTGAAATTCATACTGCTATGAAGTTTATGGTCTGGTACTGGGCTTCATGCATCTAGTACAAATGCATCCTAATAATCTGAAGCACTGCTAAGAAACTAGTAACAGTGTGTACTTCTGTTTCAACAGCAAACTATATAAGCACTATTTTTTCCTAGAAAAACTGGCACATAATATTTATCCAAAAGCAGTAGGAAATTAACAAATAAAATTTATGAAGTCATTAACTGCAACAGATTACCATGCAAATACATGTACCATTTCCAAACCAGTTATGAAAAACTCAACCCACACTAAAGAAAAACTAAATCTGCATGTTTATGCACATGTTAAAATTTAAAATCTAAGTTATTTTGTAATTTCAAACCATTTTCTTTACCTGAACTCCTCATCCCTGTGGACAATGGAAAAGTTAGAGAACCTTATTTCCACAAGTAAACTTTGTACGGTTATGTAAAATGCGTATAAAATATTCGAGGGCACTACATAAAATTTATGACTCCTATTAGCTGGATCATGCTACATTGAAAATTTCTGTATTCAACATATCCTTATATTGAAGAAGGAGAGAAAAAAATTATATATATAATCTCTCATATCACTTGACACACACAGTAGAACCCCCGTATCCACTGATTCGGTATCTGCGGTTTCAGTTATCCACAGTTTACTGTAGCTCAAAAATACCTCTTAATTTTGCATAATAAAAGCCCCAAAGCACAAAAGTAGAGAAGCTTGCAGTACTTCAAAGCCTAAGCCATGAAGTGCTTCCCATCAGTGAAAGTGATTGATAATTCTCTACTTATTGTGCACAATTTATCAATTAAACTTTATTAGCATTTTGTACTGATGTTTTACAAAGACATGTCTAGTGTACAGGAATCTCAAAAAACACCAAAATACTAAATTACAGTTTTATGCCCAAAATAAAACCCCAGATCTTTTAAGATTAAAAACTTCATATGGCCTATCAGGCCAGGTTTGGCACCCTTTCAGAGAAAACCATCACAATGTCTAACATAAGCTTGAACCTCTCAATTCCTCAACAAATTTTTCAAAAACCCTAGATAATCCATTACTAAGCCTTTTCAGCAAATTTCATACAATGCCTTTCATGAAAATGAAAATTTAGCTTTCTAAGTCAAAACCCAAACATTTCATGTGCAAGTAGAACATACATTATACTGGAAATTCTTATAAGGCTTCTTTCTTTATATACCGAGATGCCTTTTTGTAAAAAAAAGACTGAAAAAGTAATGTACATCAAAAATTAAAGCATGCCTTTGCAAATGCTATTTAATTTTGAATGTACTTTTTTCAGTCTCATACAAAAAAAATTGTAATACGTACATGGGAGCTTCAAACTGCCAATAGTAACTTGGTAAACCATTACTGATCTCTTAATATCACTGAACGACCCTACAGTGCAAGCACTTGAAGTGCTAATATTTACCAAATCATGACGAATGGTATTGTGTCAGATGTGGAAGATGACCAGTGCAAGACCTATTTTCTCAGACCTACACAAGAATATCTTGCACCTCCCACCCCCTCCCAATTTTTTTTTTAGTACATATTTGCATTTAAAGAAAAATACCTGTAGGTCTTGAATTTCTAATATTGGCCAATTAACCTGACCTCAATAGTGGTGAAAATTGCTGGACTATAATCACACATGAAAGTCAATGTCACCAAAACAAAGTTTGATGAAGCAATACAGTGGACCCCCGGCTTACGATATTATTTCATTCCAGAAGCATGTTCAGGTGCCATTACTGAACGAATTTGTTCCCATAAGGAATATTGTGAATTAGATTAGTCCATTTCAGACCCCCAAACATACACGTACAAACGCACTTACATAATTGGTCGCATTTGGAGCCGATCGTAAAGTGGGGGTCCACTGTACTTGTTTTTGCAAGGGGTTATTCTTGCCTGACAAATTTACCGACTTTTTTTTTTACTTGGATATTTGAAGCAGTGGACCATAACACCTGACTGTTTATAACAAATGAACACTACAGTAAACTTAATGGCCTATGCTAAGCAGGTCCTACTTGTATCGAACCTACTGTATTTTCAAAGCTACCCAGTGTACACATCAACACTACTCTGTAGTGTTCCTTTCCTCCACAGCTCAAAATAGCCAAACATGCTTACCTATATCCTTTTATACAGGATCTAAAGTTATCCATCTTATTTCCTTTAATGCAAGCCCTGTCTTGGTAAAGATATTTTCAACAGTCTATATACATCATTCTCATTTATTCCTATACAGTATTCCACTTGCACACTTCAACCACATCCCTACCTAATCCGAATCCTAGGGAATCTTGCCAATGCTTCAATTACCAATTTTTCAGAAGTCTCCAATATTTCCCTGGTAGCAGAGCTGTCTCTCAAATTTAGCAAATACATTGGCAAGCATTCTTAAATATAACCTAAGGGCAAGAAGGGATGGATTTGAAAATTTATTTGTTGACAATTCTGCCATATTTTTCAGTCACTGAGCCTATCACCTGGATAACTGATGTCACAAGCTTTGAAACAGACTTTACTAAATAACCCCTAATCCCTAGGACTTTCAAGAGTGCAAATTTCATGCATTCAACTTAGAAAAGTTTTTGATAGAGGATGTAATATTCTTTTTTATACATTACATTTTTATACAATACATGAGTGGGTGTGGGTGGGTGCGAGTTGGACCTGATTAGCTTGTGCTACTAGGTCAGTTGCCGTGTTCCTTCCTTAAGTGAATGTGACCGGACCCGACTAGGTTGGGTGCATTGGCTTAAGCCGGTAGGAGACTTGGACCTGCCTCACATGGGCCAGTAGGAGTGCTGCAGTGTTCCTTCTTTCTTACGTTCTTATATAGAAGAACTTTTCACCAGTTAAAAAATACCACACTATCACCGACAGACTGAGGTCTTGAGAAAATGAGGTCACTTGCCTTATGCTGAACTTGTGCCAAAATACTTACATCACACAAATATTAGCGAGTCTAATAAAGGGTTACAAGATCAGTTGGAAGTAACAGTAATTTACATAGGTTAAGTTATGCAAGATAAATGTACTTGTGCATACCTGTACTTAAATAAAACTTACTAGCTGTGGTAATTGCCAATTTTAAAATTATATTACATTCATAACTGGGCTCTAACCTGTTGGCATCATACAGCTCCTGGGCAGCTATTAGGTTCCATCCAAGAAGAGATTATACACAATTCCTGGTATTAAGAGCCCTCGCTCTCCCTCACATCAAAAAAAAAAAAACCTTCAAGTGGACACTTAATAAATTTACGAAAATAACAATTACAGACAACCTTGCCCAACCCTCTTAAAATCTAATCTGGGTAAATTAATTCTTTATACACAATTTTTACATTTCCACAATAGCCTTGGGGGGAGCACAGGTATTATATAGTATATTTTACAGATTTCAACAAGAACATAAATTTTAAACATTCAGTACATGCTTAACATTGTGATTTTAATTAGTTATTTGTGTAATATTTCTGATTTAGGCCTAGTCTGAAACTAGGCAACTGGGGGGGGGGGGGTGATGACAAACCCAGACCCATTAGAATAATTATTATTATTTAGGCACAGGTGCACAAGTACAATTATCATAAGTGTAAATTACCCAAGGATAACCCTATGTATTTTAGTAAACTTTTAAGTCTCTTGCATAATAAACTTCACATATTAAATGAATTTTGTAGATTATAACACAGGATTACTGAATAAAACCAAACTAACATTTCAATTATAACTCATGTTCAGTAGTTACAGATGCCATATTAAAGTGAACAATAAGTAACATAAGCAATGTTCTAAACTTCAGCAAGGTTAATTTTTAGGCCTCTTAACTGCGAACTTTAGCAAACTTTCTAAGCTTTATACAACAAATTATGTAGCATTTAACTTAGACCTACCCAATAAAGCCAACACATTTCCATGGAAGTTACATAAATAGGCCTACATAATTCACCCCTTAAATCTCACTCCGACTTTAATAACCCCTTTAACAGGAAGCTGGAACCACTCTCACTACTCCATAAGCTATATCTTCTCACAACGCCTCAAATTAATACTACTACTATTCACGAGGCTATTTGGCACTCCCAGAAAAAAAAAAATACCATTCCTGCACAAGCAATCACTTTAGTCTTCGCCCATTCTTAGTCCCCTAAGCAATAATCTTATCATAAAAACAGACTTTTGAGGCCTAAATACACAACTTCTCCGAGTAACCCGGTTAGAAGAGCAGGTGAGAGGTACAAAACCCGCCCCAACCGGCAATAAATATAGTGCCAGCTGATCACTGAAACTGACCCACTGGCCGCCATTACACCTCCACAACCACGTCTGACAACTTTACCCTCTTATCTATATGAAATTCCTAGCTCCATCGACCAGAAAGCCCCTCGAGGCTGATTACTAGCCCTTAAACTCGCTCTGGGGTGGGTAAAAGGACAAGGAGGCGGTAAAAAACCAGGAAAACACTTACTTCTGGTGTTCGTATTTGTCCGACATCTTGACTGTGACAGTAAGTCCTTTCAAAGGACCATGTGAACTGCACAATATTCCTACGCCACCTCTCTTTTCACTACTATTTCCTCGCAGCGCTCCCCGAAGATGCAAAATTAACATAAAAAACGTCTCCCACTTTTAAAATGTTTTATAAACAAACGCCTTTGGAAGGATATTGGTAAGTGGGGGACTAGTTTGTAAATGCAATTCCCATGATGGCGGAGGATTCGTCTTGCCGGCCGATGGCGCCAGATTTAAAACCTTTTAAAATTAAATGTAAAAGTCGAAGATTTTTTTCCCCACATGATGTAGTGTTTGTGCAGAGCTGGGTCCCTTGGTTGAGTGCAAAAAGACCATGGTTATGCAGTGCATTTCTGGCAAGCTTAAGCCTGGTCAATGATGGACTCGGTGGCAAAGCTCTCGTTTCACACGGCGGGGTCTGGGTTCGTTTCCCCACCAGGGTGAAAAATTTGGGCGTTTTTCTTTAACCTGTTGGCTATGTCCCCCATCAGTAAAATAGGCCCGGGGTGTTGTGGATGGGGGGTAGCATCGGGACCTGACCCAATTTGCCCGAAATGCTCACGTAAAAAGGGCTTTTTATATATTAAATTTATATTATATCATAAAATTTTCATAACGAAAAGTTTATTTCTATAAAGATGTTTACAAGTCAGTCGGGAAAAAATGAAGTTACTGACAGAGTTTTTGAAAGCCCCCATTTTTACAGGGGGACGATACTTTTCCAAACAGTTTATGAAGGAAATAATGGCTCGTACAGGCTTGTAGACGGGAATGGGAAAATTAATTGATTGTAAATTTCGACCCAGGCTGAAGTCTTTTTTCAAAATTTTGCCCTTAAAAGTAGTCCCAGCAGAGTCCCCCCTGACCTGTCCCCCCACGCGCTGCCCCTACTTCCAGCCCACTTGCACGGTGAAAAGGCGCGACCCTTTCCCATAAATCCTGTTCTCCTTTCATTTGTAATCTGCTGAAGGGACCCGTTGGGGTCGAAAAATGCAGATCAAAAAATTTTGAGTTTCGTCCCCATGTGGGTTTTATGAGCACGACAAGTGTTCATTACACTTTCTTATTTATAATAATATATATATATAAATTTTAAAATAATTATATAAATATATATATATATATTTTATATATATATATATTAAAAGATATATACGTATATATAATTTTTTGAAGATATTTTCATTGTTAAATCAAGGGTCCAATGGAAATAAGTCACTGTGTCTAAAATTTTTTTGGGGTTTCCCCCGGTTTTCTCACATATGCTGCTATGTTGTTTAAATTTTATGAACGTATTTGTGTATACCCGAATAAAATTACTTATTAAAAACATTGAAAGACTGAGTCGCCGTTCCCCCCTGTCACTATCGGCTTGAGTTGCAGGTGATGATTATAGCTTTGGCCCCCCTTGGGGCGGGGCCCTAACCACATACATCCCGGGCCCCTCTGGCCTTTTTTGGTACTTTTTCCCTCAAAATCCCGTATCGCTTTTACTCATTCAGGGTGATTATAGCAGTGAATGATGCGAGGCAGGACGAGCAGGTGATAACCTGGTGGTGACTTGATTGTATTGAAGGGGTTTTAATCCAAGGAAATGAAGCTATTTTACCTTTCCTTTGATCAAACCTGGTTACCATTCATCCTCTGTGCGCTGAACGACCCATACAGGTTTAACGCGTAATGAAAAAAGTAATATATAATGTATAGCATTCAGGAACCTGAACAGGGAATCCTTCAGAATTTTATGCACAACATACGCTAATCAAACCATACCACGGGCGGGGTTAGAACCCGCGATCAGTGAGTCATAAAACTCATTGAATGGAGCCCCACCTGGTCACGCATGGGTAAAAACTTGAACATTATATTAAATTTTGTGAGATGCTGAAGCCATGTGGGTCATTCAGCGCAAGGAGTGGTGAAGGATCGATCCTACGTCCTCTTAAACTGGAGACAGATACGCTGTTCTTCCAACATCTAAACCACATTACCTGTATATTGCATATTAGAAATAAAATTATTATTATTATTATTATTATTATTATTATTATTATTATCATCATCACCATCATAATGCATCGTCGTTGCAGTAGAATTAATAATATTTATGTATCACTAAGACAAACTGACGAGACTCCAGCTTTGAAACAGACAATGCAGTTCATTGCCCTGAACATAACAGTGACCGGAGACTCAACAAATGGTGGCATTTTTGTGTAATTTCTGATTTTTTTTTTACTCATAGGAACCATATAACACCAATTGCTTTAAGACCTGCCTAGCATGGGCCAGTAGGTCTGCCACAGTGCTCCTTCTTTCTTATGTTCTTAAGATACCTCACCGGGGTCAAGGAACCTCCCTTGAGGGTTGAAGATGAGACGGTCCACACTACACGTGAAGGTCACATTGGTGGCAGGAACCAGCCGTCTGGGTCACTAGTACCCTTCCCTTCACACAGCTATCAGAACTTCGCAGTCCAGTACCTGGACCCATTATGTACCTCTATAATCTTTTGACTACCGCCCACACCATGGGTATGGGGTGCATAATAAAAATATTAAGCTAACGGTTTGATATAGCACCTGGAGAGCTAAACTGGAGTTTACCTGGAGAGGATTTCGGGGGTCAACGCCCCCGCGGCCCGGTCTGAGGCCAGGCCTCATGGTGGACTTGTGTCCTTTGACCTAAGAATATTAAACCAGGCACATGTGCAACATCTGGATATCTTTATTGTAGACGTTTCGCCATCCAGTGGCTTTATCAATACAGATTCTAGGACATAATAGGAAGACAGATAAAGACATTGATAAAGCCACTGGATGGCGAAACGTCTACAATAAAGATATCCAGATGTTGCACATGTGTCTTAACTTTCATATTGTCGGTATTTTATACCTTTCTTGCACAATATTAAACCAACTAACTTCACACTCTCCTAACAGTGTCCTCAGTAACTAGTAAGTGCCATGACTGGAACAATGACAAATGACCCGCACCTGTAGGAGATCGAAACATATAACGACGTTTCGGACCAACTTGGACCATGAACTAATGTGATGGTATAAAAAAACCGACAAGTTGATAAGACATGTGCAACAGTTAAGTATCTTTATTCCGAAACGTTTCGCCTACACAGCGGGCTTCTTCAGTCGAGTACTGTTTGTTTCTGGTGATGAAAATTAGACACATGTGCAACATCTTCATAAGAACATAAAGAAGGAACACTGCAGCAGGGCTACTGGCCCATGCGAGGCAGGTCCAAGTCTCCTACCGGCTTAAGCCAATGCCCCAACCTAGTCAGGTCAGGCCACATGAGCACAACATCTGACCTAGTAGCACAAACTAGTCAGGTCCAACTCACACCCACCCGCCATCCAGTGGCTTTATCAATATAAATTCAAGGACATGGTTGGATGGCGAAACGTCTACAATAAAGATATCCAGATGTTGTAGATAAATGGTTCTAGATGAATGGTTCAGAGAACCGACATGTTGTTGAATTAGACAATCTTGATTCTATTCAAGATTGATGGACTGACCACATCGACTCAAGGCTGAGGGACTGATTACCTCATTCTCCTCCTGTTCTTCAAGTTTCTCCTTTGTATGGACTGATGAAGCCACTGTGTGGCGAAACGTTTCCTCAATAAAGATACCCAAGAGTTGCACATGTGTCTAATTCAACAACATACCCAGATGTTACACATGTGTTTAATTTTAATTTTGTCGGTATTGTATACCATTCCTGTACAACTGTTTCTGGTACCTCTGTATCCGACAGAAGCCTACTGTGGAAATATAAACACAAATGCAGTATAATGTGATCCTTTATTGACAACGTTTCACCCACACAGTGGGTGATTTGAGAAAACCCACTGTGTGGGTGAAACGTTGTCAATAAAGGATCACATTATACTGCATTTGTGTTTATATTTCCATTGTGTCGGTATTTTATACCATTTATTACCAGAAGCCTACTGTGTAAGCGAAACGTTTCGGAATACTGATACTTAACTGTTGCACATGTCTTAGTCACACAAGTCGGACCGAAATGTAATTTTTGGCCTCATATGTGCGGATTATTTGTATAAGTAAAAAGTGAGCAAGTAGTGAGTAAATTAAGTATGCAATTAAATACGTTTTATTTATGAGAGGGAGAATAAAAGCTACCACACAATAAGTGTCCGGGGCCCAAGACTGTTCAACTGCCTCCCAACATACATAAGGGAGATTACCAATAGACCCCTGGCTGTCTTCAAGAAGGTACTGGACAGGCACCTAAAGTCAGTACCTGACCAGCCGGACTGTTGTGGTTCGTACGTTGGATTACGTGCGGCCAGCAGTAACAGCCTGGTTGATCAGGCTCTGATCCACCAGGAGGCCTAGTCACAGACCTGGCCGCAGGGGCGTTGACCCCCGGAACTCTCTCCAGGTATACTGTTGCTAGAACAATTCACAACTAACTCACACATGAAAGGTAAATCTAGAAATAAGCCAGACTGACTTGATTGGGTTATCCTAAGTTAAATCTACGTAGTATCATTGCTGTATGCTGGAGTATACCTGGAGGGGTCAATGCCCCCAAGGACCTGTCCATGACCAGGCTTCGTGGTGGATCAGGACCTGATCAACCAGGGCTGTACTGCTGGCCGCCCCAAAATCGGTACGAACCACACCCCGGCTGGTCGGGGTATGACTTTAGGTCCCTGTCCACCCCCTCGAAGACACCCAAAACATCATTTGCCCAAAACATACAAATGTGTGCTGTCTGTACAATATTTATAGATTCCCTAAATAAATTTAAAACCAAAAAAAAATTCCCCTTTTATATATACCGAAAAGGTATGTCTCTCAGTGAAAAAAAACACCGAGTGTTCGGTTTAATATCTTTTTTGGGTATAAAGTATTCTTGTCCGTAGGGCGGGTTTATATGCAGCTTTAATGGCCCCCGTATTTTATAAGAAATAATAGGTCCCTGAATTTTAGTCCTTTACCCCTTTTTCCCGTTCACATATCAGAAGTAGGTACCAAAATTTGTTCCTTTTCATCTTTTTGCAGTAATTTAAAGGCAAGACAAAAGTACATAATTTTGGCATTACAGCGAATATAATTTTTGGTTTCATACAAGACACAAATAATGGAAGCCCCTCGGGTTATACTTCATTTTGTGTATCCTTGGTAAGACCTCTTTTTACATAGCCCAGTAGGGTCAACATAAAATGAGCTAAATGCCCTGGGAAACGTGCAATAAAGGGTGAAGGTGATAGCGCTAGATACGCCAAATGCACAAAAAAGGAATCCCGGGAAAATTGATAAATTAGCACATATGCAACATTTGGGAACTTTATTGGGGGAACCCTTTGTAACTTGGTCATGATTATACCGATCTAGTTCATTCCTTTGTAACTTGCTCAGCTATAAAAAACTTGGAGCCAGCCCCGGACCAATTATTACCTCTGAATCTTTTGACTACCCCCCACAGGAGGGTAGGGGGTTCATAATAAACATATTAAACTGAAACTGAAGGGAAACGTTTCGCCACTAAGTGCTTATGTCCAACAAAGGAAAGGTGAAAACAGGGGGATTTTTGAGGAATGGGTTTCCCCCAGCCTTGGGGTGGTGTGGAGACACCGTGGCGTAGAGATCTGAATCGCTACGACCCGTTGGGAAAGGCTTACTCACCCTTAAAACAACTTCAGTCCGTTTTACTAAGGCTGGCTCCTCCCCAAAAATTAATTCATGAAAAAGAACAAAAATGACAAACATAAACACTTTATTATTTGAAATATAAAATATAAAAAATTGAAAAAGAAATATTGACCCCATTAAAGAAAAGAAAAATGAAAAAAAAAATGAACTAATTCAACGCTAAAATTAAAAAAACTTGGGGGTCTGGTGTTGGGACATGTGTTTGTTAAATTGTAGCTGTTTCTGATGATGGGGGGAGGTACAGGTGTGGGAAACCCACCGCCATTCTTCCGTCTATAACCGTAAAATAATCTTCCGGGTGACAGAAAGCGGGTTCTTTACCGCTCAGTGATAGGGGGGTTTTGTCCTGCAACTTTATACAAGTGCACAGGTAATGATGAAACATGGGGACTCTCAGGGGCGTTTGTCCGCTCCTTCAATTCTACTCGTTGGTTGGCAGGTACCCATTCTGTCTTCCAAACTGGGAAAAAAACAGGTTACCCCCGCTTAAAAAATCACTCTCCATAGTACAAACTAAAAGACGTGGGGATTTTAAGACATTTAACAGAGCAAGACCGAAAGGACTAAGTTTATTATTGGGCAAAAGTGAAGCTTTCAACCAAAAATCCCTAGAATATGGCAGGATTATTAAGTAGTGTGGGGTGTGGTTTAAGGGTTATGTTTGGGCCGAGCTCCCCCCTCCCTTTCGGGGGAGGGGGGAAAGGAAAGGGGAATTTTAATGATATTAAAAAAATAAAATTCCTTTAGGGGGGGGGAAAAAAGGGGGGGGGTAGGGGGCTGGATTACCCCCCTTAAAAATAGCCCGGAATGAAACTATTGTTTTATATACTCCCTGTACTTATTATTGAACTTTTTCCCCCACACTCCCCCAGGCCCCAAAACTTATAGTCAAGGGTGTAAAAAAAAGGGGAGGAAAAAGCACAACCGGGAATCACGTAAAAAAATCTTACTGACTGTCATGAAATTAACGTCGAAATAATTGGATGAACCCTTGATATACACAAAGGAACTTAAAAACTTGGGGTGGCAAGGTCCACCTCAAGAGGGAAATGTTGGTTCCCTTAAAAGTTTCCAGGTATATCAAAGGGCTTGTTATCCATTTTTCTAAAATGAATTCTTTTCCAAGTAGATAAAATTTAAGCTTGGAGATACCCCACAAAGAGTCCAGAACATTTCCTTTCAATGGTGGGTATCTCGTTTCGGGGGACGGGTTTTCCGGTTTAGGAAGCATAAGGGAAGGGAGTACATCCATGCTATTGTAGTAACACCGACCTAAGCCAGTATTTGGAGAATCAGTTCTTAAACAAATGTTTTTTAATTCTGGAAAATCTTAAGTATAGGTCTTTCGAGAAGATTTTTAATCTCATTAAACTTTTCCCGAGCTACGGTCGAAAGTTTCAAGAGGTTCCTTCACAGATTAAGGAAGTTGATAAGATGCCTGTAGATCAGTAAGGTATCAGTTTCAGTTCAGGATAAAACCGATGCATAAAAGTTTACGAAACCAGAAAGCTACGCATGAGCTTCTTAGTTTTGGGGAATTTAAATTCCAATCAAGCTCTTAATTCTTACTGGGCGAGAGGCTGCTCAGGGATTATTAGAAAGTATCAGTCCAAGATATCTAATCTGTTATACCCCAAGGAAGCATTTCTTCGGCTTGGCAGTGAGGCCATATGAGCGTAACCTACGTAAAATGATGTTAATGTTTGGATATGCTCGCCCCACGTGGATGTCCCCCCCCCCCCCCCCCCCCCCCTCCCACATAAATTGTTATCAAAATAAACTGAAACATTTGGCATATTACCCAAAGACCTTTCTCATCAGTCTCACGTATGGTAGCCACAAGCAGTTACAAAACTGAAGGGCATAGTCTCTACTGCTATCATTAAGATAAGATTCGTTCGGATATTTTTAACCCCGGAGGGTTAGCCACCCAGGGATTAACCAGAAGTCAGTGCGTCATCGAGGGACTGTTAACTTATTTCCATTGGGGTCCTTAATCTGTCCCACAGGATGCGACCCACACCCTAGTCTGACTAAACACCCAGGTACACTATTTGCCTGCTAGGTGAACAGGACAACAGGTATGGTAAGGAAACGTGTCGAAATGATTTCCGACCCGCGGGGATTCGAACCGGGCCCTCCGCTGATGCTGTTGAAGCGGGAGCATTTAGGCCACCAGGCCACCGGGTGTGGAGGAAAAGCGGTTGTACTGCCCTTAGAAGGATCTAACATTACATTGATATGCCCTGCGTAATACAATCTCTGAAAAGAAGGCAAGAGTATAAATTTGTGTAGATCGCTATCTATTAAGGGGCATTAGGCTCAAGCATCCACACCCGGGTATAGCATTTACAGGCCTCTGAAGTCAATAGCAAGTTTATGATTATCCTCCTTCTTAAGCATGACTACTGGTGAGTAATATGCAGATACTGAAGGTTCAGCATCTTTAGTTTTATAATTTGTCTACCTCTCTGTCAAATGCTTCCCTAGGTGAACTGGAACTGGGAATAATTTCCAGTTTGATAGGACTGTCCGTCACTAAGTCAAGCTTATGGACTTACGTGGGGTGACACCTGGAATATCAGTAAAGATCTGAGAGTTACATCAACAACATTGAGTAGTTATGTCTCTTATGGTTGGGCTCATTCCAAAGATTCATTAATTATTATTTTGTTGGACCCGATGTGGTCAAGAGTCACAAGTCATGTAGTTCTCTATCATATCTAAGTTAGAGGTGTCAATTACGCACACATTACCATTCTTCAAGTTGTCTTATACAAGTTCGTGTGAAAAACTAGTCAAAGTTATTAAGGCAGTTAACCGAATTTCTTCGGTAATATTTTTAAGGATGCTTTTATATGATAGAGCTTAGGTTTTCCCCTGGTTTCTATGAAGTAATCAACCTTTCCCACAAAATTTTTTTTTAATTCTTATATGGACCTTTCTGCTATTAATTAATTTATTTGACTTGATAGGACAAAAAGGTACCAGAACTTCATCCCCTACTTTAAAATTCTCCTGGCTTTTGGAATCAAAATAGGTTTTGTATGGTGTCAATTGACAAGTGTTAAGTTTTTCGAAAACTGTCCAGAGGTCTCCTCAAGTGTTGGATCTAGGTCAAGGAGATAATCTGGTTAAGAAGGGATCTGAACCTGTTCAGCATTTGACTCTTCTCATTAGTTCCTCATTATAGTCATGAAGGATTGCCTATAATTGAGTATCCTGTCTGGCCTGTCTACCATAGAGATAGTTCAAAAGGTGAAAACAGCAACATCGAATGAGTAGTCACTGGGAAAGCTTCCCTTTCATGTGCAGCAAACTCAGATAGAGCAGGGTCAGGTAACGATGTCCACTCTTAGGTTTAAGGGTTAGCATAAGGTTTCCTTAAAAATGGACTCAGAGAATCTAATGCTGGTGCTCAATCCTCCCATTCAGTTGGGATGATTGGGGTGGGTAAAAGAGAGTGCTTTCACTCCCAGAAGTGGTAGAGATGTTTCATTAAGTCAGATGTGATATTGTGTCCAAGGTCAGACAAAATTTCTCTAGGGATGACCACTCTGAGAGATAGATGGACAAAAAGGGCTTCAGCCACCTCTGTAGTTATGTGTCTTTATGGGTTACGGCTTTCAAGCAAGGAGAATAATCTTTTCGAAGCTTAATCAAAACGTAATGTTTAATATATATTCTATGTTCCCTCAGATGAAAGTGGAGATAAAGAACCAAGATCGTCAATAGCTTATCTTTCAAAGGGTACCGTAAAGAGACTGGCATTTTGACCATAGATACTCGCCTGGGTAACCTCGGGAGAGGATGGCACGTTGGCAAACTTTACACGATACTACAATAGGTAGTGTCATCTGTGTGACATTTTTGGGCCAGAAAAATTAGGTTTCCCTAATTTTTTTATTTAAGGTTTTACGATGCGAGGAGAAATGTCCAGCCATATGCGCAGGGTCATGAGGCCATTTTATAGAACAGTCTCTCTGCAACGGGGGGTTGCTAGCCTTGTCTTGGAACAACTAAGAGGGAATTAGTCTATCTCATCTGGAATTTAATTTGGATTACTGGACTTGTACAACGATACATTTTTATATATTCAAATTTATATGAAAAGTTTTTCTTGGATAACTTGATTTTGTTCAGCTCGGCATTATGGCAATTCTGAAGAGTAAGGGCAATTAAGTTGTTAATTGACAAAAGGAGTCCTTTGATATATCTAAAGGCTTTAAAGTAGGGAAAATCAACGGTATATATGGACAATTAAGGAGAAGCTGGACTTGGTCAGCCTAAGTCAAGACATTTATAGTATCGGAGGTGGTATCTTCACTTTCATGTAACAAGTGTGAACCGGTGATCCTATACCTGCTTTCGAGAGTATAAGCATCAACTGGTTTTTAATCCACATTGAATCTTCACGAGACATTGTCTCATCTGAACTTCGAGAGGGGCTTCTCTGGACTCTACAGGAAGATGAGGATCTGAAAAGCTTATGTCCATTTTGGTGATGAAGGTCTAACCTCAGAAGGAAGAATGGCACCTTTTTACAGTACCTATTGTGTACGAGCAAGAGTGATGGGATGTGCTAGTACGGTTCAGACCAACCTGTGAAACCATTTAGACTAATGTAACAACGGATGGTTAGGAAAGTGTCCGTACGGCCCAAGTAGTCTGAAAGTAAGCAAGAGGAATGAGTTTAGATTAGGGAACAGCTTATCGAAATGACTTACATGTGCATCCAGTGTCTTGTAAATGGTAGATTACAGTTAAGTGCATTAAACTGTTCTGAACAGAGGGTGCTTGGTCATTACAGTCTTTAAAAACTCTTCCAACTTTTTGGACCTTCTTAGGACAATCGGGACGTTTATGTCCCTTAACCACCACACAAATGACAAACAGGATTAAAAGGATGTCATTTTATTCTCCACTAGAGGATTTGATTCTTAAGGTCTGATGAACCTTGCCTTAGGGTCGATCCCTTTAGGATGTTTTATTGGATTGTGAGCATCGATGCATACTAGGTCAGCAGCCTCAGCAACTTTCCTCTGCTTTAATCAGGTTACGTTTCTCTAAATGAATGTTCTTATCTGGTGGGGAAGAGCTGCCAGGAAACTGTGATCAGCCAAACCATGAAGTCTCTAAGATTCATAACTGATCAATTCCTTGAACTCTTATCCAAAAGGTCGTAACAAACTAAATGAGTGTTACTTGTAAGTGCTGAAAAGTTTTGGCCATGCTGTAAGGTGGCTTACTGAAATCTTTCCTGCTAAGAATTGTGTTTTTTTGATATTGCTTGAGGATTGCTTCGTAGGGTTAATAATTACATATTATATCTGCGACAAAGTTGCACATTGATATTCAAAGCTGTCCAGAAAATAACATTCCTAACCTGGTAGCCCATGGTGTCAGCAGGCCACATTCACAGAGGGTAGTCGGTATTTTCAAACCTGATAATGTATGAAGTACATAATCTTCACCTCTGTTGCAAGGGAAGTAATTTAGGTGTTGGAATACGTGCACTAGCTGCAATGATGTTCAATTACTTCCTTACTCTAATTGTTGCTGTGCAAGAGTTAACTTTTTATTCTCTAATTCGAAGGCGAGCTTTTTCGGATCTCGCGATCTTTTTCTCTCTCTTATCTCAAGTTCTCTAGCTTTTTCCTCACGTTCTCTTCCTTTGCTCCTTTCTCAAGGTTCTCTTAATTTAACTTGTTTCTACGTACTCTAGCTCTTCCCTCACAAAATCTAGTCTATCACGTCCTTTTTGTCTTCTCTCTCTCTCTCTTTCTAACTGGTCTATCTTGGTTTTTTCTTTTCGATTCTCTCTTCTTTTTTCTCCTGTCTTTCAAGGTTCTCTTTCTCTTTTTTCTTCTTTTCAATTCTCTCTCTCTCCTTTTCCTCTTCTCTTTCCTTTCTCGTCTCTTCTTCTCTCAATTCTCTTTCAATTCTTTTCTGGGGATCTTAGTACTAATATGAAAAAATTTAAAATTTTTCCTTGTTATTCCTAACTTACTTCCAGCGCTTCATCCAAAAACTGGTATTCCTCCATACTTGCAAGAATAAACTTAAACTACCAGGGGAAAAATGAAACGGGTATCAAAGAAAAAGAGGGGTTTCAACTTCCTCTCACTCAAACTGTAAATAAACCATGAGGGCTCGATCCGCTTCAATTAAAACAATATATATTCATGAAAACGAGGGTACTATGCCGGCTCCCGAGGCCAAACAGTAAGTTGAATGGGGTCTCTTGACATCCAAATCTTCTCTACCAACAAATCTCAAGAGTGTCCTATGACAGTTCCCTTGTTTTTTATATAATAAAGAGATCAAAGAAACATTGTCACTGGAAAATCTCGGGTCCCTAGAGTCTAATCCGTCCAAGTGTTCAAGGTCACACAAAAATAGGTCGGCAGAATTAACTAGTATTCCTGCTGACTTGACTTTCATTAAATTGAACATAACAATCACAAAATCTTTTAAATACCTGTTTCTGTTAGTCCTACCATAAAGATATGATTACTCATGGGTGGTGGGTAACGTCTGTGGTAGTTTCGTGGATGGAGGTTGAATCTTGATTCAGTCGAGCGAATCCTGGAAAGGTCGGCACTTGAGAAGGCTTACTCGCCCCTGTACATCTTCAGTCTGTATTACTAAGGCTGGCTCCTCATCAGGAAAATTATGCATAGAAAAAAGAACAAAAATGACAAACACTTTATTATTTAGTAAAAATATAAAGTATAAACACTTATATATGAAATTTATTGATCCTACATTAAGAAATGAAAAATGAAAAATATAAAGTGATATCTGAATTCAACGGCTAATATATATAAAACTTGGGTTTTGGTGTACTGAGTGACACTGCGTTGTTGTTGAAATCGTAGCTGTTGCTCTGATGATGTGGGGGGGGGGGTCACAGGTGTTGGTGACAACCCACCGGCTCGTTCTTCACAGAGTCTATAGCCGTAAAATAATCTATCCAGATGACAGGAAAGCAGGTTCTTTACCGCTGCAATGATGAGGGGTTACATCCTGCAACTTCATACAAGTGCACAGGTAAGTAGATAAAACGTGGGACATCTCAGGACGTTAGTCCGTCTCCTTCAATTCTACTCGTTGGTTGGCAGGTGACCCATTCTGTCATTCCAAGCTGGAAAGAGACAGGTTACCCACTGCTTAAGAAATCACTCTCCATAAGTACAATACCTAAAAGACGTGGTGATTATTAAGACATTTAACAGAGCAAGACTGAAAGGACTAAGTTTATTATTGGTCAAAAGTGAAGCTTTCAACCAATAAGTCCACTAGAATATGAGCAGGCATGTACTTACAGTAGTGCTGGGAGCTGTGAGTAGAGCGATTACTGTTTGGCCGGAGCCCCACACGTCACCTTTCGGGGGGGGGGGGGAAGAGGGAGGGGAAGGGATAGCAGGAGCTAGACTGACCCTACCTTAACAAGCAGCCGGCAATCAAACTATCACTTTCGGGGAGGGGAAAAAAGGGGGGGGGAATAGCTGGAGCTGGACTTACCCTACCTTAACAAGTAGCCGGCAATGAAACTATTGTTACTATATACTCCCTCGCTACTCCTATCTATTGAACTTTTCCCTCACAACGGTGCTCTCCACACCACCTTCAAGGCTGAGGGACTGATTACCTCATCTTCTGTATAGTTCTACTGTCTTCTAGTTATGTCCTAGGATCTGTATTGATAAAGCCACTGGATGGCGAAACGTCTACAATAAAGATAACCAGATGTTGCACAGGTGTCTTAATTTCATCTTGTCGGTATTGTATACCATTCTTGTACAGGTACCTGAATGTTAACTACCTTACCCCATGTTCACCTAGTGGTAAGTAGGTACCTGAATGTTAACCACCTTACCCCATGTTCACCTAGGTACCTGAATGTTAACTACCTTACCTCATGTTCACCTAGTGGTAAGTAGGTACCTGAATGTTAACCACCTTACCCCATGTTCACCTAGGTACCTGAATGTTAACTACCTTACCCCATGTTGGGTTGTGTATATACATGTCCTGTATCAATGTGTTACGGTGTTATATTCTTTTTCTTTACTGTATAATTTGTATGTTTGGTTGGGAATAGGTTTGGGTGGGAAATGCAAAGGGGGGGGGGGTTGAGGCTTTAAACACGCTTGTGTTGGGGATAATTTTTAGGAATAGGTGTCTTTTCCTGTAGTGAATTACTTGTGTGCTACTCGTCTTTTCTTTGTAACAATGTACTGTTGTGATATATATATGTCAATATGTCTGTAAGATTAATACAGGTTGCTGTGGTAAACCTGTTTGATTTAGAATAGGGGGGTAAAGGGGGGAGTGTTGGAAGCCACACGGAGTTGTGTGGTTTATTAGGCGATGGAAGGTTATCACATCTGTTGCCGGATAGGTCTTGTATTATTTTTTTTTATTAACTGTTCTGTACTGTTTTAAATAATATATATATATATATATATATATATAATATATATATATATATATATATATATATATATATATATATATATATATTTTATATAAAAACATGTTCACCTAGTGGTAAGTAGGTACCTGAATGTTAACCACCTTACCCCATGTTCACCTAGGTACCTGAATGTTAACTACCTTACCCCATGTTCACTTAGCGGTAAGTAGGTACCTGAATATTAATCACCTTACCCCATGTTCACCTAGGTACCTGAATGTTAACCACCTTACCCCATGTTCACTTAGCGGTAAGTAGGTACCTGAATGTTAACCACCTTACCCCATGTTCACTTAGCGGTAAGTAGGTACCTGAATGTTAACCACCTTACCCCATGTTCACTTAGCGGTAAGTAGGTACCTGAATGTTAACCACCTTACCCCATGTTCACTTAGCGGTAAGTAGGTACCTGAATGTTAACCACCTTACCCCATGTTCGCCTAGGTACCTGAATGTTAACTACCTTACCCCATGTTCACCTAGTGGTAAGTAGGTACCTGAATGTTAACCACCTTACCCCATGTTCACCTAGGTACCTGAATGTTAACTACCTTACCCCATGTTCACTTAGCGGTAAGTAGGTACCTGAATGTTAACCACCTTACCCCATGTTCACTTAGCGGTAAGTAGGTACCTGAATGTTAACCACCTTACCCCATGTTCACGCAAAAAGCCTGGAATATAGGGGAAAACTACGACCAGTGGTTAGAAGTTAATTAATGAAGCCGAAGCCAAAGCCGACATATTATGACGTCATTGATGAATAATTCTTCACATGCATCCGGAAATACCATCATCATTTCTCCCGATTAATAAATTCTCTACAGATTGGGCGAATAACTGAGTGGTACGGGGTTGAATATACACTGCATGTAATGCGCTACACCCGTATGGGTTATTCTGGCCCATGTTAAGCAGGTCATTCTCAAACCCCAAACCCATTTTCAACCCAGTTACCCCTTGTCCAAGACTCACTCGAATCCAACTTCCCCTCTCACTCGTGTATTTAACCTAAAATGTAAGCTACGCAAGGGTTTAGCTTCAATGACCGTATTAGGCAGCCTGTACCACTCATCAACTACTCTATTTTCAAACCAATACTTTCTTATATCTTTTCTAAATCTAAACTTTCTTATTTGAATCCAGCCAGTAGGTCTCATGTAGTGTTCTTCCATTATTATGCTCTTATTAAAAACCTTTCGGTCCTGGGACCTCGGTTCTAGCCCTCGTCAGGAACAGTGTCCCACCAGGCATAAAGGGAATTACCAATAGACCCCTGGCTGCCTTCAGAAGGGAGCTGGACAGATACCTAAAGTCAATACCCAACCAGCCGGGCTGTGGTTCATATGTTGGACTACGTGCATCCAGCAGTAACAGCCTGGTTTATCAGGCCTTGATCCACCAGGAGTCCTGGTCAACGATAGGGCCGCCGGGGGGGGCGTTGACCCCCGGAACGCCCTCCTGGTTGACTCCAGCACACAGTAATGTGCAATAGGGTTTGATTTCATTTATTCGTTTAATTTTTTATCAGATGATGACTAGTCACTGAGTCTTGAAAAAGAAGTTATCTATAAGGATAAATTTAAATTATTTCCACTTGATACATCGTTTGTAGAAGAATGGATGGCATGGTAATGGTACAGGGAAAACCCCAGGTTACTCCATACCTATGACCGGATCCGGGTCGTGGATGATTGTCATCCTGCGGGACCCGGGTCGTGGATGATTGTCATCCTGCGGGACCCGGGTCGTGGATGATTGTCATCCTGCGGGACCCGGGTCGTGGATGATTGTCATCCTGCGGGACCCGGGTCGTGGATGATTGTCATCCTGCGGGACCCAGATCGTGGATGATTGTCATCCTGCGGGACCCAGGTCGTGGATGATTGCCATCCTGCGGGACTCAGGTCGTGGATGACTGCCATCCAGCGGGACTCAGGTCGTGGATGACTGTCATCCTGCGGGACCCAGGTCGTGGATGACTGCCATCCAGCGGGACTCAGGTCGTGGATGGACTGCCATCTCCTGCAGGACTCAGGTCGTGGATGACTGCCATCCAGCGGGATCAGGTCGTGGATGACTGCATCCAGCGGGACTCAGGTCGTGGATGACTGCCATCCAGCGGGACTCAGGTCGTGGATGACTGCCATCCAGCGGGACTCAGGTCGTGGATGACTGCCATCCTGCGGGACTCAGGTCGTGGATGACTGCCATCCAGCGGGACTCAGGTCGTGGATGACTGCCATCCTGCGGGACCCAGATCGTGGATGATTGCCATCCTGCGGGACCCAGATCGTGGATGATTGCCATCCTGCGGGACCCAGATCGTGGATGACTGCCATCCTGCCGGACCCAGGTCGTGGATGACTGCCATCCTGCGGGACTCAGGTCGTGGATGACTGCCATCCAGCGGCCGTAGTGATGTCAGTAAATTAATAAGCTTATTTATACACAGATACACAGAAGTGCAATTATCATACGTAGTGTACATTACCTATGATTAAGTAAGTTTATTTGTACAGGTACACTCACAGTTACACAAATTATCATATATAGTGGTATAAACCTTGGTATTAAATACCAACAAATTGGTTTAGAAAGACACGTGAGCAAACACTAGGACATATATATCAGAACACGTTTCGGTCCTGGGACCTTGATCACTTCACGACCAAAACGTTTTCTAATAAATATGTCGTAGTGTTCGCTCACGTGTCTTTCTAAATCATAAATAGTAACATATGCTTAACAATTTCCAAACGGGCGAAATTATTTGCAAACATTATCTCGGTCCACAGCAGGATTCGAACCTGCACATTCATCATCAGGGTACACAATACTTTGTTCACATGGCCGGAGTCTAGCTGTGTGACTAGTGAGTTTATTCAGGTATACACAAATACAGTTACATAAATTATCATACACAGCAGCATATGTGTAGAGAACCTGGAATAACCCAAAAAGTCAGACAAAGTGACTTATTTCCATTGGGGTCCTTTAGTAGCATATGTATAAATTACCTAGGATAACCCAAAATGTCAAAGTGGCATCCACAGGGGTCCTTGTACAACCCACGACGTGGGCGAGGCATGTCTTCTGATGGTGGTGAGCTGCAGAAGCTTAGCTATAAAAAAAAGTGATGTGTAGCTGGTATCGTCATCCCAGTGTTCTCGACATTGCTGGTCTCACAACTCAACAAGCAGCATCTCTCTCCAAGGTCAACTCAGACTCGGCTGACGCATGAGTGCCGGAGTGACTCTGACCAGCACCTGTGGCCTGCAGGCAAGGTGGGGGGAATATGTGTGATGGCCTCCCATTACTAGGTTAAAAACAGGTAATAATCTCTCGGAAGGGAGGATGGATTAGAGACGGACGTATTCACATACCCTGGGAATTTCTTTGCTTCTTTTTACTGGTCGCCAGGCGAATATTTTGTTGACAGCATTTAGGCAGGGGTTGAGTCACAGCACAGAGTTGGTTAATGTGGTATAAATCCTGTCGACTAAACCAGGGTCATTAAGCCTGCACGGTAACCTTTTCACCAATCGAAAACACTTGAATTCCGAATACAGGTCACACTGAGACTAAAACTCAAAGGGTAAATGAATTGATATATATATATTCCCCTACGTGTTCACCGTTGCCATCATTACTCACACATCAAGAAGACTATACTTACCATAATATACATACTTACCATAATATACAGTTACCATAATATATACACTTACCAGAATATATACAAACTTTAAACATAAAGGGTACGTACAGCTAACTTTTAACTTTTAAGGTTTAAATAATAAGATGTTACAAAAACCCAAATGGAAATAAGTCACTTTGACTTTGTTGGGTTACCCGAGGCAATTTACACTATGTATGATAATTGTACTTATACTACTTATACATATCTGTGCCTATAAAAACTTACACAAAGGGTACGTAAAGACGACCTTAAACAATATGGAAAAAAAAACCTGAGTATAAGTTAGGTCTTGTGGCTAGTGGCCTCTCACTACCGTGTCCGGCGTTGAGCGGGGAGATGCCTGACTGATGTCATGTTGCCAGTGTGGAGGCGATACTAATAGCTTCCTGCTTTCTGTGTGATTGTGCTTGTTGCAGCAAGAAGAGACCATTCCCAAAAACGGCATCTGTAGATATTTGGTTCCGTTATGATCATATGTACTTTGTTTCAATCCATCGAGTAATCTGCAGCGTTCAATCAACAAGCACCAGTTTCTAAGATTATCCTATTGCATGCATATTTATGCTCATTAATTATACTAAATCCATTACTGAGAGTCCTGTTTTGGTTATATATTTTAAGCATGTTAGTTATATCCTATCTCGGTTTTCCATGTACACACTTCACTCATACTCTTCCCTCCCTCCTAATTCTCCACTTTTCTGGAGTGTGCAAATTCAGGGCCTTAAACTTATTTCCGTAGGAAAGATTTTTGACAGATGGGATCAGCTTTATCATCCCCCTCCGTGAGGATTAATTCGAGGAAGAACATGTTTACTTACACCTGCTGCCACTGTACACCTAGACGTAGGAACCTGGATGTCAGTCTGTTTAATATTTTTATTATACACCCTGATAGCTAAACGAGTTGATAAGACACATGTGCAACAGTTAGGAATCTTTATTACGAAATGTTTCGCCTACATAGTTGGCTTCTTCAGTCGAGTACAGAGGAGGCAGCAGAGATGTCAAGATGATGTAATCAGTCCATCAGCCCTGAGGACGTAGTGTCTCCCTCAGCCTGGAGAGACTGTTTTTCTTCATAGTCTGCATCAGGAGCTACATGAATTTTCTCATGCAGAAGCCGACATCACAAAGTGTATCAGCAGGCACTTGACCTTAGTCATGCAGGAGCTGACTTCATCACAATGAATGTCAGTGTAACTCCTTGACTGCTATTCAGAAGCTGAAATATTAGGCGTGTTTCCTTACACTGGTTGGCTATGTTCCCCATCAGTAAAATAGGTACCTGGGTGTTAGTGGACTGGTGTGGGTCGCATCCTGGGACAAGCTAAGACTAAGACTTCAACTAAGACTTGCCTCACCCTGGAGAGTTTACCTGGAGAGAGTTCCGGGGGTCAACGCCCCCGCGGCCCGGTCTGTGACCAGGCCTCCTGGTGGATCAGAGCCTGATCAACCAGGCTGTTACTGCTGGCTGCATGTAAACTAACGTACGAGCCACAGCCCGGCTGGTCAGGAACCGACTTTAGGTGCTTGTCCAGTGCCAGCTTGAAGACTGCCAGGGGTCTGTTGGTAATCCCCCTTATGTATGCTGGGAGGCAGTTGAACAGTCTTGGGCCCCTGACACTTATTGTATGGTCTCTTAACGTGCTAGTGACACCCCTGCTTTTCATTGGGGAGATGTTACATCGTCTGCCAAGTCTTTTGCTTTCGTAGTGAGTGATTTTCGTGTGCAAGTTCGGTACTAGTCCCTCTAGGATTTTCCAGGTGTATATAATCATGTATCTCTCCCGCCTGCATTCCAGGGAATACAGGTTTAGGAACCTCAAGCGCTCCCAGTAACTGAGGTGTTTTATCTCCGTTATGCGCGCCGTGAAGGTTCTCTGTACATTTTCTAGGTCAGCAATTTCACCTGCCTTGAAAGGTGCTGTTAGTGTGCAGCAATATTCCAGCCTAGATAGAACAAGTGACCTGAAGAGTGTCATCATGGGCTTGGCCTCCCTAGTTTTGAAGGTTCTCATTATCCATCCTGTCATTTTTCTAGCAGATGCGATTGATACATTGTTATGGTCCTTGAAGGTGAGATCCTCTGACATGATCACCCCCAGGTCTTTGACGTTGGTGTTTCGCTCTATTTTGTGGCCAGAATTTGTTTTGTACTCTGATGAAGATTTAATTTCCTCGTGTTTACCATATCTGAGTAATTGAAATTTCTCATCGTTGAACTTCATATTGTTTTCTGCAGCCCACTGAAAGATTTGGTTGATGTCCGCCTGGAGCCTTGCAGTGTCTGCAATGGAAGACACTGTCATGCAGATTCGGGTGTCATCTGCAAAGGAAGACACGGTGCTGTGGCTGACAACCTTGTCTACGTCGGATATGAGGATAAGGAACAAGATGGGAGCGACTACTGTGCCTGGTGGAACAGAGCTTTTCACCGTAGCTGCCTCGGACTTTACTCTGTTGACGACTACTCTCTGTGTTCTGTTAGTGAGGAAATTATAGATCCATCGACCGACTTTTCCTGTTATTCCTTTAGCACGCATTTTGTGCGCTATTACGCCATGGTCACACTTGTCGAAGGCTTTTGCAAAGTCTGTATATATTACAATGCATTCTTTTTGTCTTCTAGTGCATCTAGGACCTTGTCGTAGTGATCCAATAGTTGAGACAGACAGGAGCGACCTGTTCTAAACCCATGTTGCCCTGGGTTGTGTAACTGATGGGTTTCTAGATGGGTGGTGATCTTGCTTCTTAGGACCCTTTCAAAGATTTTTATGATATGGGATGTTAGTGCTATCGGTCTGTAGTTCTTTGCTGTTGCTTTACTGCCCCCTTTGTGGAGTGGGGCTATGTCTGTTGTTTTTTAGTAACTGTGGGACGACCCCCGTGTCCATGCTCCCTCTCCATAGGATGGAAAAGGCTCATGATAGGGGCTTCTTGCAGTTCTTGATGAACACGGAGTTCCATGAGTCTGGCCCTGGGGCAGAGTGCATGGGCATGTCATTTATCGCCTGTTCGAAGTCATTTGGCGTCAGGATAACATCGGATAGGCTTGTGTTAACCAAATTCTGTGGCTCTCTCATAAAAAAATAATTTTGATCTTCGACTCTCAGTCTGGTTAGCGGCTTGCTAAAAACTGAGTCCATATTGGGACTTGAGTAGCTCACTCATTTCCTTGCTGTCATCTGTGTAGGGACCCATCTTGTTTAAGTAGGGGCCCAATATGGACGTTGTTCTCGACTTTGATTTGGCATAGGAGAAGAAATACTTTGGGTTTCTTTCGATTTCATTTATGGCTTTTAGTTCTTCCCGCGATTCCTGACTCCTAAAGGATTCTTTTAGCTTAAGTTCGATGCTTGCTTTCTTGACCAGTGTCTCCCTACGCATTTCAGAAAATATTGACTCTTTTAGCCGCTCTGTTATTCTTTTCCGTCCCCTGTAAAGGGGGCGCCTGTCTCTTTTTTATTTTACATCTACTCCTTTTTCTTAGAGGAATAACCCTTGTGCATACATCGAGTGCCCCAAGTTAATCTGTTCTAGGCATAAGTTGGGGTCTGTGTTGCATTAGTATATCTTCCCAGCTTATATCGGTTAGGACTTGGTTTACTTGGTCCCACTTTGTTTTTGTTATTGAAGTTAATTTGGTGAATGCTCCTCGTGACTAATCTCATTATGTCGGTCTGGGGCTCCACGCATACATGTCTGAACCTCAATTATTTTTGTGATCTGAGTATATTGTTTTTGATATGGTGACATTTCTTATCAGTTTCATCATTGTTAGTGAAGATGAGGTCTAGTGTATTCTCCAGTCTAGTGGCTCTATTATTTGCTGGTTTAAATTGAATTTTGTGCAGGATTTAAAAGCTCGTGTGAGTGTGAGTTTTCATCAGAGCTGCCTCCTGGTGTTATTACTGCAACAATATTATTTGCTATATTCCTCCATTTTAGGTACCTTAAGTTGAAATCCCCAGGAGCAAGATGTTGGTGGCAGGAGCTGGAAGATTTTCCAGGACAGTGATCAATTTTTAACAGCTGTTCCTGGAATTGCTGGGATGTTGCATCCGGAGGCTTGTAGACTACCACAATGACTAGGTTTGGTTCTCGACCTTACTGCTAAAACTTCCACTACATCATTTGAGGCGGTTAAGCAGTTCTGTGCAAACAAGTGACTCTGCAATGTACAGGCCAACCCCCCCCTTTTTCCTGTTCACTCTGTCACATCTGTATAGGTTTTTAACCCGGGATCCATATTTCGTTGTCCAAATGATCCTTTATGTGGGTCTCAGTGAGAGCCGCGAACATTGCCTTTGCCTCTGCAAGCAGTCCATGGATGAAAGGTATTTTATTGTTTGTTGCTGGCTTTAGACCCTGTATATTTGCAAAGAAGAATGTCATCGGACTGGTGGTATTGTTGGTACTGGGGGGGATGATTTTTTTCCGGTATTAGTATCTGTATCTGTTGGTTTGGAGTGGAGGCCATCGACTGTGGTTCCACTCCAGGAATGACTGGATTTGGTGTACGATTTCTGCCATTTCCTGCCAGTTTTTTTTCCTTCCTGGCACTAAAAAACCTCTCCCTCTTGAGTGGCTGTGGCTACAAAACTGACCTAATTTGCGGGAAATGTTCAGCATAACAAGCAGCTTTCTATATAGTATGTCATTGATGTCAGCTATGGTCTGTATACCTTGTACTTGTAATAAATAAAGATATTAATGAATATCAGAGCCAGACTGAGGGACTGACCTCCTCAAAGCTATATCTTCAAGGGTGATGGACTGATTACATAGTCTTGACATCTCTACTGCCTCCTCTGTACTCGACTGAAGAAGCCTACTGTGTAGGCGAAACGTTTCGGAATTAAGATACGTAACTGTAGCATATGTCTTACTTATCAACTTGTCGGTATTGTGTACTATTATCATAGTCATAGCTAAACAAGTGTTAGTCGACTGTCGTAGGTGGCATCCTGGGGAACAAGGTTAACCTAAGTTACCAGAAATGATTTGCATTGACGGGGACTTTTTATATAGTAAGAACATAAGAACATAAGAACGAAGGAACACTGCAGCAGGCCTACTGGCCCATGCGAGGCAGGTCCAAGTCTCCTACCGGCTTAAGCCAATGCACCCAACATAGTCAGGTCAGGTCACCTTGACTTAAGGGAGGAACACGGCAACCGTCCTGGTAGCACAAGCTAATCAGGTCCAACTCACACCCACCCACACCCACTCATGTATTTATCCAACCTATTTTTAAAGCTACACAACGTTCTGGCCTCTATGACTGTACTTGGGAGTTTGTTCCACTCATCCACAACTCTATTACAAATACACAAATAACCCGCACATAAAAGACAGAAGCTTACGACGACGTAAGCTTCTGTCTTTTATGTGCGGGTTATTTGTGTATCGTTCCAGTCACGGTATTGTGCCTTTTTGTTATTTATCTATTACAAAACCAGTACTTTCCTATATCCTTCCTGAATCTGAATTTTTCTAACTTAAAACCAATGCCGCGAGTCCTGTCTAGGCTAGATATTTTCAGCACACTATTTACACCCCCTTTATTTATTCCTGTCTTCCATTTATACACCTCAATCATATCCCCCCTAATTCTACGTCTTTCTAGAGAGTGCAGATTCAGGGCCCTTAGTCTATCCTCATAGGGAAGGTTTCTGATACATGGGATCAACTTTGTCATCCTCCTTTGTACATTTTCCAGAGCATTTATATTCTTTCTGTAATACGGTGACCAAAACTGTGCAGCATAATCTAAATGAGGCCTAACCAAGGATGTATAGAGTTGAAGAACAACCTGAGGACTCCTATTATTTATGCTTCTTGATATGAAGCCAAGGATTCTATTAGCTTTATTGCGAACACTTATGCACTGTTGTCTTGGTTTCAGATTACTGCTAACCAGAACTCCTAAATCTTTTTCGCAATCCTTAATATTAAGATCTACATTATTTAGTTTATATGTGGCATGGTTATTGTCCTGTCCAACATTTAGAACTTTGCATTTGTCTATATTAAACTGCATCTGCCACCTCTCCGACCACTGCATCAGTCTACTCAAATCTTCCTGGAGTGCTCTAATGTCCTCTTCAGAATGAATTCGACGGCCTATTTTGGTGTCATCGGCAAACTTGCTGATGTCGCTCTTTATGCCCTCATCTATGTCGTTTATGTATACTGTGAACAGCAGGGGGCCCAACACTGACCCCTGTGGAACACGCTCGTGACGCTTCCCCACTCTGATTTCTCTCCCATTTATGCAAACTCTCTGCTGCCTATTTGTTCAACCATGCCTCTATCCAGGAAAAAATTTTCCTATTCCATGTGCCTTAATTTTCCTCAATAGTCTCTGATGTGGGACCCTGTCAAAAGCCTTACTGAAGTCCATATTCACAAGTATCATATTCATTACCATGATCTACCTCCTCAAAATCCTTAGTGAAAAAGTTAATAAATTCGTAAGGCAGGAACGCCCCTTTGTAAAACCATGCTGAGTTCGTTGATTAATTTATGCTTTTCAAGGTGGCTACGAACTGCCTCGGCAATTATTGATTTCATAATTTTCCCACTATGGAGGTTAGGCTTATTGGTCTATAGTTCGAAGCTAAGGACCTGTCACCTGCTTTGAAAATGGTATCACATTTGCATTTTCACTTATCTGGCACCATGCCAGTTTGTAGTGATATGTTGAAAAGATTAGCCAAAGGTTTGCTAAGCTCCTTTTTACATTCCTTTAGAATCCTTGCATAGAGTTCATCAGGGCCTGGGGATTTGTTAGGTTTTAATTTATCTATTTGCCTAAGGACCATGTCACTTGTGACCCTAATCGTGCACAGTTTATTATCGTCCTGTTCCACATAATTTTTTCATTTCTGGAATATCGCTGGTATCCTCCTGTGTAAAAACTGAGAGGAAGTATGTGTTAAAACTTCACACATTTCCTTATCACTGTCAGTGAGCTGACCCGAGGAACTTTTGAGTGGGCCTATCTTGTCCCTGATCTTACTTCTGTATACCTGAAAGAATCCTTTTGGGTTAGTCTTCGAATCTCTTGCAACTTTAACCTCATAATCTCTTTTTGCTTTTCTAATTCCTTTTTTTATTTCTCTCTTTAACTGAATATATCGATTTCTTAATTGCCCCTCTCCTCTTTTGATTTGCCTATATATGCCTCTCTTTTGACCAATTAGATATTTTAATCTATTGTTCATCCATTTAGGATCATTTTTGTTTGATCTGATTTCCCTATTTGGAACATAATTTGACTGAGCAGCTAGAACTATGCCCTGGAAAGCGTCATATCGGCAACCATCACCACCTACCTGACCCTTAGTCAGGTCATTCCAGTTCAGCCCACCTAATGAACATCAAAATGGTATACAATACCGACAGGTTGTTAGGTAAGACACATATGCAACAGTTAGACAACTTTATTCCGAAACGTTTCGCCTACACAGTAGGCTTCTTCAGTCGAATACAGAAAGTAGGCAGGAACAGTAGAGATGCGAAGACGATGTAATCAGTCCATCACCCTTAAAGTCGTAGAATTTGAGGTTGTCAGTCCCTCGGCCTGGAGAAGTTCAGTTCCATAGTCAGGAACTATCTGAAGATCAAGCGACAGTGCGGAGACTTAAATACTGTCGGAAGGAGAGGTGCAGGGTAGTAGTAGTAGTAGTAATAGTAGTAGTGAGAGGCAACTGAGAGGTCATGTCCCTCTCAGATCCAACCCTTCTCACTTGAAAAGCTTGTTCAAGGTGTTTTCTGTACCAAGATGCCACGTGTTGCAGTGTCTGACAAGATGAACATCAAAATGGTATACAATACCGACAATACCTGCCTACTTTCTGTATTCGACTGAAGAAGCCTACTGTGTAGGCGAAACGTTTCGGAATAAAGTTGTCTAACTGTTGCATATGTGTCTTACCTATCAGCCCACCTAAGTAATTTTTCAGTCCTATGAAATCAGCCAAGCGGAAGTCAGGGACAGAGACTTGATTGCTATTATTAGGGGAATTCCATGATATATTAAAACTGAGTGATTTGTGATCACTTTCCCCAAGCTCATCATTAACCTCAAGATTATTAATTAGTGTTTCCCTAATGGCAAGAACCAAGTCAAGGAGGTTATTTCCCCTAGTTGGCTCTGTCACAAACTGTTTTAAAAAACAATCCTGGATCGTATCAAGAAAGTCACCTGACTTTAAATTTCCTGTCAAATTGTCTCCAGTCAATCTGTCTATAGTTGAAATCTCCCATTAGCACAACATTCTCGTATGTAGATGCCTTACGAATTTCGTCCCATAGAAGTTTACTGCACTCCCTATCAAGATTTGGGGCCCTGTAAATCACACCCAAAATTAGTTTTCCTCGGCCCTCGAGAAGCTGTAACCAAACAGGTTCAGTGGCTGACGCTTCTAATTTAATATCTTGTCTAACACAACAATTTAAATTGTCTTTGACATACATCGCTACTCCACCACCTTTCCTGTTGACCCTGTCAGTGTGGAATAATTTATAGCATTGTATGTGACATTCAGAGGGCATCTCTCTATCTTTCAGATTGGGCCAGGTCTCTGTTATAGCATTAATATCTATGTTTCCTGCACTTGCAATTAATCTTAGCTCATCTATCTTATTTCTTACACTCCTGCTATTAGTATAGTAAACCTTAAGGGAGCTAGTCCCAATGGTGTCACCTGAGTCTCTTAGTTGTATCATGTACCACTGGTAGATATAAAGATAATAACAACAATATAACAATAATAATAATAATAAGTACCTGGAGAGGGTTTCAGGGGTCAACGCCCCAGAGGCCTGGTCCGTGACCAGGCCTCGTGGTGGATCAGGGCCTGATAAACCAGGCTACTATTTAAAGCAAAAGGACACAAGTGCAACTAATGTGACATTTTATTGTGGCAACGTTTCGCTCTCCAGGAGCTTTATCAAGCCATTACAAACAATACATGGACACAGAGGGTATATAAAGGCTCAGAGTGAGGTGCAATACTAGTGAGGTACCATGTCGATGTTCACTAGTGGTAGTAGTAGTAGTAGTAGTAGTAGTAGTAGTAGTAGTAGTAGTAGTAGTAGTAGTAGTGACAAAAGTAATACAATATGGTAGAGCAATTAATTCGTACATGAGTAAAAGGATATAAAAGCTTTTACTCATGTACGAATTAATTGCTCTACCATATTGTATTACTTTTGTCACTACTACTACTACTACTACTACTACTACTACTACTACTACTACTACTACTACTACTACTACTATTACTACTACTACTACTACCACTACCACTAGTGAACATCGACATGGTACCTCAGTAGTATTGCACCTCACTCTGAGCCTTTATATACCCTCTGTGTCCATGTATTGTTTGTAATGGCTTGATAAAGCTCCTGGAGAGCGAAACGTTGCCACAATAAAATGTCACATTAGTTGCACTTGTGTCCTTTTACTTTACATATTGTCGGTAATTCTACCAACATTATTACAGGCTACTATTGCTGGCCGCACGCAAACCGATGTAATAGCCACAGCTCGGCCAGTTAGGTACTAACTTAAGATGCCTGTCCAGCGCCTTCTTGAAGACAGCTGGTAATCTCCACTTATGTATGATGGGAGGCAGTTGAACAGTCTTGGGCCCCTCACACTTATTGTGCTGTCTCTTAGCGTACTTGTGGCGACCATGTTTTTCATTGGAGGGATGTTGTACTGCCTGCCGAATCTTTTTTGCTTTTGTAGGGAGTAATTTCCGTGTGAAGAATTGTGACTAGTCCCTTTAGGACTTTCCAAGGGCATATTATGATGTATCTTTCTCGCCTGCGTTCCAAGGAGTACAGGTCAAGGGACAGTAAGTGAGGTGCTTTATTGTACTTATACGTTAGTTAGTTAGTTAGTTTAATATGTTTATTATGCACCCCATACCCATCCTGTGGGCGGTAGTCAAAAGATTACAGAGGTACATAATTGGTCCAGGGACTGGGCCTCAAAGTTTTGATAGCTGAGCAAGTTACAGAGGTAATGAATTCACAATTTACAAAGGTAATGAACTCACAATTTACAAAGGTAAGTACGTCCAGTGAAAGTTCTTTGTATATTTTCCAGATCATTGTATACAGATTAGTAATGATTACGAACAGTACCCTCATGATTATATATTTGTATTTTTGCTTTAGCAATCTGTTTAGACAATTAAAAATGATGAATAAACCTGAATGAACATCAGCAATATTTTATAATACACTTTGAGTATACCAACCATATGGCAATGAAATTTATTTTCGACACCCGGGGTTATCCTATCCTATTATATATATATATATATATATATAAAATGCCTTCAGGGTGGCTAAAATATTGCTATGTAACCTTAATGATTAAACCCAATGGAAATACGTCCCTTTGATTTTTGGGGGGGTTATCCTAGGCACTTTACACATATGTTATTAAGTATTTTAAGTGTAAATGAGTAAGTTTATTTAGGCACAGATGCTCATAAGAACAAATATCATACATAATGTAAAATGCCTAGGATACCCCCCCCCCAAAAAAAAAAAAAAGTCAGACTTATGTGTACCTGTACCTAAATAAACTCCATTCAACAACCAGCTAACCTAAACTGTCACAGATTTGTTCGTTTGCCGTGGGCCAGTAGACCTCCTGCAGTGCTCCTTCATTCTTGTGTTTCTCTGTACAACATAACAGTCGGTTACTATGTTAGTCAATACATTGAATATAGCTACGTCTTAATATAGCAACGCACCAATACACTCCGACCTTTTCTGGTTTGCCAAAACAGTCGAGCTGCCAAATATTCTCCTTGCTGTTGTGAGCTGCACTGTGCTCTACTCAGCTGTTGTGAGCTGCACTGTGCTCTACTCAGCTGTTGTGAGCTGCACTGTGCTCTACTCAGCTGTTGTGAGCTGCACTGTGCTCTACTCAGCTGTTGTGAGCTGCACTGTGCTCTACTCAGCTGTTGTGAGCTGCACTGTGCTCTACTCAGCTGTTGTGAGCTGCACTGTGTTCTACTCAGCTGTTGTGAGCTGCACTGTGCTCTACTCAGCTGCACTGTGCTCTACTCAGCTGCACTGTGCTCTATTCAGCTGCACTATGCTCTACTCAGCTGCACTGTGCTCTACTCAGCTGCAATGTGCTCTACTCAGCTGCACTGTGCTCTACTCAGTTGTTGTGAGCTGCACTGTGCTCTACTCAGCTGAAGTGAGCTGCACTGTGCTCTACTCAGCTAAAGTGAACTTCACTGTGCTCTATTCAGCTAAAGTGAAGTGCAGTGTGCTCTACTCAGCTAAAGTGAACTTCACTGTGCTCTACTCAGCTAAAGTGAAGTGCACTGTGCTCTACTCAGCTAAAGTGAACTTCACTGTGCTCTACTCAGCTAAAGTGAGCTACACTGTGCTCTACTCAGCTAAAGTGAACTTCACTGTGCTCTACTCAGCTAAAGTGAGCTACACTGTGCTCTACTCAGTTAAAGTGAACTTCACTGTTCTCTACTCAGCTAAAGTGAGCTACACTGTGCTCTACTCAGCTAAAGTGAAGTGCACTGTGCTCTACTCAGCTTAAGTGAAGTGCACTGTGCTCTACTCAGCTAAAGTGAACTTCACTGTGCTCTACTCAACTAAAGTGAACTTCACTGTGCTCTACTCAGCTAAAGTGAACTTCACTGTGCTCTACTCAGCTAAAGTGAACTTCACTGTGCTCTATTCAGCTAAAGTGAACTTCACTGTGCTCTACTTAGCTAAAGTGAAGTGCACTGTGCTCTACTCAGCTAAAGTGAACTTCACTGTGCTCTACTCAGCTAAAGTGAACTTCACTGTGCTCTACTCAGCTAAAGTGAGCTACACTGTGCTCTACTCAGCTAAAGTGAACTTCACTGTGCTCTACTCAGCTAAAGTGAGCTACACTGTGCTCTACTCAGCTAAAGTGAGCTACACCGTGCTCTACTCAGCTAAAGTGAACTTCACTGTGCTCTACTCAGCTAAAGTGAACTTCACTGTGCTCTACTCAGCTAAAGTGAGCTACACTGTGCTCTACTCAGCTAAAGTGAACTTCACTGTGCTCTACTCAGCTAAAGTGAACTTCACCGTGCTCTACTCAGCTAAAGTGAACTTCACTGTGCTCTACTCAGCTAAAGTGAACTTCACTGTGCTCTACTCAGCTAAAGTGAACTTCACTGTGCTCTACTCAGCTAAAGTGAAGTGCACTGTGCTCTACTCAGCTAAAGTGAACTTCACTGTGCTCTACTCAGCTAAAGTGAAGTGCACTGTGCTCTACTCAGCTAAAGTGAACTTCACTGTGCTCTACTCAGCTAAAGTGAGCTGCACTGTGCTCTACTCAGCTGTTGTGAGCTGCACTGTGCTCTACTCAGCTAAAGTGAGCTGCACTGTGCTCTACTCAGCTGTTGTGAGCTGCACTGTGCTCTACTCAGCTAAAGTGAGCTGCACTGTGCTCTACTCAGCTAAAGTGAACTTTACTGTGCTCTACTCAGCTAAAGTGAGCTGCACTGTGCTCTACTCAGCTAAAGTGAGCTGCACTGTGCTCTACTCAGCTAAAGTGAGCTGCACTGTGCTCTACTCAGCTGTTGTGAGCTGCACTGTGCTCTACTCAGTTGTTGTGAGCTGCACTGTGCTCTACTCAGCTAAAGTGAGCTGCACTGTGCTCTACTCAGCTAAAGTGAGCTGCACTGTGCTCTACTCAGCTGTACCGTGCAACACTAGAACAATTACGGTACAAGGAGCTAAGCGCACGAATATTAAAATATAGATCCCATGATAATGATCGCAAATGAATGACCAATATATATATTTAAGTTTCCGACTGGACAGAAAGCGAGGTTGGAATTGTAAAATGTGGGTCATGACTTCTTGTTGGTTACTAGGTTACTTTTACTCTCTCTCTCTCTCTCTCTCTCTCTCTCTCTCTCTCTCTCTCTCTCTCTCTCTCTCTCTCTCTCTCTCTCTCATTGTTATGCTTGTGACAGAACCCACAGGATAACACCAGAAACAAACATCTCTACGACATTCCCCGTGTCGACTAAACCTTTACAAAATTTCAATGTATGTCAAAGGCCCTAAAATCTGGAATACCCTACCTGAGAACTCTAGAACTGCAGACACATTCATCCACCTTCAAAACTACCATTAGAAAACACTTATCTCCCTGATACACCCCGTCAACTAACTACACGAATACCCCCTGGTGGTTCACACTTACACTCGCTCACTCATTTGACCATAAACGAAATATTAATCTCAGTCTTAAAATAATGAATCCTGTGATACTCCAATACTGAAACTATATACTGTGCCAAAACAAAAGCATTCACATTGCTAAACTCACAAAATAGTATTTAGTCACTTAGCCATAATACCAACTTACCTCATAATTTGTAATATTTTACATTTAAGAATAAAACTAAATATGCCCGAAATGCCTAGCCATGCTAAGCGTTCTAGTGGTACACTCTGTAATCTCAATTTTACTACATGTAAACCAAACAATAACCAAATTTCTGTAAACTCAGCATTGTAATCCTTACAGAGAATAAACTTTGAATTGAATTTGAATTTGAATTTGAATTGTCACTGTCTTTCTGTCTGTCTCTCCATCCTTTTCTCGAGAGTCCCTGGAGTTGTGACTGATAACTGCCATGGGGCTGAGGAACTGTAGCTCAACACCCTCAAAATACCTAGGAGCTAGAGGCTAAATCTCACTAATGGGGCCAAGAGCTGTAACCCAGCATCCTCAAGAGGCCCAGAAGCTGGAATTCAATTCTCTCACAACATAGGTAAAATCAGAGTTCAATCGGGCTAGGCATTGTGAAGCTATTGTATGTACAATGTTTTTGTCAAGATGCCACCTGTTAGAGGACGAGGTGCAGGCGAGGGTCAGGCTAAAGCTCTCGCTTTACATGGCGAGTGTCTGGGTTCGATTCCCAGCGAGGGTAGAAACATTGGGCGTGTTTCTTTATACCGGTTGTCTATGGTTTTTTTTTCTTATTCGCCGGTATTCTCCCGGCCCGGGTCTTTTCCAAGTAGTGGTGACCCGGCCTTGGCTCCCTATCTGGGGAGTATCCCGAGACCTAAGTCTCCCATGGGAGGAGGTACACTACCTGGAGTTTACCTGGAGAGAGTTCCGGGGGTCAACGCCCCCGGGGCCCGGTCTGAGACCAGGCCTCCTGGTGGATCAGAGCCTGATCAACCAGGCTGCTGCTGCTGGCTGCACGCAAACCAACATACGAGCTACAGCCCGGCTGATCCGGAACTGACTTTAGGTGCTTGTCCAGTGCCAGCTTGAAGACTGCCAGGGGTCTGTTGGTAATCCCCCTTATGTGTGCTGGGAGGCAGTTGAACAGTCTCGGGCCCCTGACACTTATTGTATGGTCTCTTAACGTGCTAGTGACACCCCTGCTTTTCATTGGGGAGTTGTTACATCGTCTGCCAAGTTTTTTGGGCTTTCGTAGCGAGTGATTTTCTTTGTGCAAGTTCGGTACTAGTCCCTCTAGGTTTTTCCCAGGTGTATATAATCATGTATCTCTCCCTCCTGCGTTCCAGGGAATACAGGTTTAGGAACTCAAGCGCCCCCAATAATTGAAGTGTTTTATCTCCGTTATGCGCGCCGTGAAAGTTCTCTTTTCATTTTCTAGGTCGGCAATTTCACCTGCTTGAAAGGTGCTGTTGTGTGCAGCAATATTCCAGCCTAGTAGAACAAGTGACCTGAAGAGTGTCATTGGGCTTGGCCCCCCTAGTTTTGAAGGTTCTCATTATCCATCCTGTCATTTTTCTAGCAGATGCGATTGATACAATGTTATGGTCCTTGAAGGTGAGATCCTCCGACATGATCACTCCCAGGTCTTTGACGTTGGTGTTTCGCTCTATTTTGTGGCCAGAATTTGTTTTGTACTCTGATGAAGATTTAATTTCCTCATGTTTACCATATCTGAGTAATTGAAATTTCTCATCGTTGAACTTCATATTGTTTTATGCAGCCCACTGAAAGATTTGGTTGATGTCTGCCTGGAGCCACATCCCCCGCCCTCACGGGGCTCGTAGGGAGAAGCTAGGCCTCTGGTCTGTCTATGTTTCTCATCAATAAAAGGGGAACCTGGAAGTTAGTGGACTGGTGTGGGTCGCATCCTGGGACAAAACTGACCTAATTTGCGGGAAATGCTCAGCATAACGAGGGACTTTCTATATAGCAGTATCTTATTGATGTCAGCTATGGTCTGTATACCTTGTACATGTACTGGTAGTAATGAAAATATATTATTATTATGAAGGTGCTGGTGAGGTTCAGGCAAGGTGGCATTGCATCAGTTTTCAACTGCTAGAAACTTCCAGAACAACGTTGCAAGCAACACGGTCCCTGCGCTATCCAAGAGTTGTATCCCCATATCTCGTAACCCCGGCCCCCTCTACTTCAGTGATCTGAAAGGTATATTATAATATCCCTCAATTCTATAACCCCGGCCCCCTCTACTTCAGTGATCTGAAAGATATATTATAATATCCCTCAATTCTATAACCCCGGCCCCCTCTACTTCAGTGATCTGAAAGGTATATCCCTGTATTCTATAACCTTAGCCCATCTCAATTCACACTTTAAGCCCCTTAATTAAGAGGCAGAAGAGCAGGAGTTTAACTTCCTCAAGAGGGGCGCCAGGGCACGGGGCACCAGGCCACGGTGCCCTGTGGCCTGGTGACTAAAGCTCTCGCTTCACACAACGCATGTCTGGGTTCAGTTCCCTGCGAGGGTAGAAACATTGGGCGTGTTTCTTTACACTGGTTGTCTATGTTCACCCATCACTAAAATGGGTACCTGGGAGTTAGTTGACTGGTGTGGGTCGCATCCTGGGACAAAACTGACCTAATTTGCCCGAAATGCTCTGCATAACAAGTGGTTTTATATATAGTAGTATGTCATTGATGTCAGCTATGGTCTGTATACCTTGTACATGTACTTGTAGAAATAAAGATATTATTATTATTATTATTATTATTATTATTATTATTATTATTATTATTATTATTATTATTATTATTATTATTATTATACAAGTTATAGCTTTATCATCCCAATAGGTCCAGAAGATGAAGATCAATGTCTTCACGAAATCCAGGAACTTTAGCTCAACACTCAAGAAGCCTACTTAGGTTACCTAGAGAAGATTTATTTGCACCTGTTCACCTGTCAGTAAGTAGGTACCTGTGTACTCACCTAGCTGTGGTTGCAGGGGTCGAGTCACAGCTCCTGGCCCTTCCTCTTCACTGACCACCTGTTGTGGGTGGCATCCTGGGGAAGATAATCAGAGGGCAATTACACAATACAACTTTATTTCTTCTCTGCAATATACAAATTGTAGTTTACATGCAATAAAATATTGTTAACCACAAAAGAAATAAACGAGAATGCAGTGCATTTCAGGCAGATTAATCCTAAGGCTTACAGACTACTTATGAACTAGACATGAATGGTGAAGAAACAGGAAGTTTATCAGGTTTCAGTAGGATTATAATGGAACAAGATGAGTAATTTATTTTCTATGAGAGTTTGAGGAAGACCGGAAGAACAGGGATAGAGTTGTTTGAGCTGGCTTTGTTTGGTACAGTTAGTTAGTTTAACATGTTTATTATGCACTCCCATACCCATGGTGTGGGTGGTAAACAAAAGATTACAGAGGTACATAATAGGCCCAGTGACTGGGCTGTGAAGTTTTGATTGCTGGACAATTTACAAAGGTAATGAATTATGTATTTACATTTTGTTATAGCAGTGATGATTTAGTGATGAGGTGATTAGTATATATCCTTTTATTGCAATTGATTTTCACACAGTTGAATTCCTCAGCCGTTTTAACATTTAAAGTTTAAATAAAACATTTCAAGAACCCCAATGGAAATAAGTCACTTTGACTTTTTTTGGGGGGTTATCCTAGATAACTTACACTATATATGATAACTGTACTGATGTGTACCTGTGCCTAAATAAACTTACTAATAACAGGGCCCGGTGGCCTGGTGGCTAAAGCTTCCGCTTCACACACGGAGGGCCCGGGTTCGATTCCCGGCGGGTGGAAACATTTCGACACGTTTCCTTACACCTGTTGTCCTGTTCACCTAGCAGCAAATAGGTACCTGGGTGTCAGTCGACTGGTGTGGGTCGCATCCTGGGGGACAAGATTAAGGACCCCAATGAAAATAAGTTAGACAGTCCTCGATGACGCACTGACTTTCTTGGGTTATCCTGGGTGGCTAACCCTCCGGGGTTAAAAATCCGAACGAAATCTTATCTTATCTTATCTAGCTCTAAACTGATTGGCAGACAGGGGACCTTTTACTGGTTCAGGCAATAAATTCCAGCGGATCTTAAGGCCTTTACATGCGTTGCATTTATTTAGGTACATTATTATTATAATTAAAAATGAAGCACTAAACCTACGATTTAAGTACAGGTACACATAAATACATTGACACACATTATTGTACAAAGTAACATATGTGTAAATTACCTGGGATAACCCAAAAAGGTCAGACAAAGTGACTTATTTCCATTGGGGTCCTGTGTGTTCTGTTGTAGTTATCAGGGAAATTAATTGGGATAGTCACACGGGTGTCACTAGCACGTTAAGAGACCATACAATAAGTGTCAGGGGCCCGAGACTGTTCAACTGCCTCCCAGCATACATAAGGGGGATTACCAACAGACCCCTGGCAGTCTTCAAGCTGGCACTGGACAAGCACCTAAAGTCGGTTCCTGACCAGCCGGGCTGTGGCTCGTACGTTGGTTTGCGTGCAGCCAGCAGCAACAACCTGGTTGACCAGGCTCTGATCCACCAGGAGGCCTGGTCACAGACCGGGCCGCGGGGGCGTTAGCCCCCGGAACTCTCTCCAGGTAAACTCCAGGAATAAATTTTGCGATTATCTCAGAGTATGTCTTAAACTCTGGCTTATGTGGGTGAATTTCACAGGTAACAATCCTGAATTAACATTTCACACACACATAACTGGGGAGAACTCTGGCATGTATAAAACAGTTGACACTAACAGATGAGACTTTAACACGAGTGGGTCACATTACTGTCCTTCCTTCCCTGTCCAGCCTTCCCTGTCCACCTTCCCTGTCCACCTTCCCTGTCCAGCCTTCCCTGTCCAGCCTTCCCTGTCCACCTTCCCTGTCCAGCCTTCCCTGTCCACCTTCCCTGTCAGCCTTCCCTGTCCACCTTCCCTGTCCACCTTCCCTGTCCAGCCTTCCCTGTCCACCTTCCCTGTCCACCTTCCCTGTCCAGCCTTCCCTGTCCACCTTCCCTGTCCGCCTTCCCTGTCCACCTTCCCTGTCCCCGCCTTCCCTGTCCAGCCTTCCCTGTCCACCTTCCCTGTCCAGCCTTCCCTGTCCACCTTCCCTGTCCAGCCTTCCCTGTCCACCTTCCCTGTCCAGCCTTCCCTGTCCAGCCTTCCCTGTCCACCTTCCCTGTCCAGCCTTCCCTGTCCACCTTCCCTGTCAGCCTTCCCCGTCCACCCTTCCCTGTCAGCCTTCCTGTCCAGCCTTCCCTGTCCACCTTCCCTGTCCAGCCTTCCCTGTCCCCCTTCCCTGTTCCAGCCTTCCCTGTCCACCTTCCTGCCAGCCTTCCCTGTCCAGCCTTCCCTGTCCACCTTCCCTGTCCAGCCTTCCCTGTCCACCCTTTCCCCCGTTCAGCCTTCCCTGTCCACCCTTCCTGTCCAGCCTTCCCTGTCCCCGCCTTCCCTGTCCACCTTCTCTGTCCAGCCCTTCCCCGTCCACCTTCCCTGTCCAGCCTTCCCTGTCCACCTTCCCTGTCCAGCCTTCCCTGTCCACCTTCCCTGTCCACCTTCCCTGTCCAGCCTTCCCTGTCCAGCCTTCCCTGTCCAGCCTTCCTGTCCACCTTCCCTGTCCACCTTCCCGTCCAGCCTTCCCTGTCCACCTTCCCTGTCCAGCCTTCCCTGTCCACCTTCCCTGTCCACCTTCCCTGTCCAGCCTTCCCTGGGCCAGCCTTCCCTGTCCACCTTCCCTGTCCACCTTCCCTGTCCACCTTCCTGTCCAGCCCTTTCCCCGTCCACCTTCCTGTTTCCCGCCTTCCCTGTCACCTTCCCCGTCCACCTTCCCTGTCCAGCCTCCCCTCTCCACCTTCCCTGTCCAGCCCTTTCCCCGCCACCTTCCCTGTCCAGCCTTCCCTGTCCACCTTCATTGTCCCCCTTCCCCGTTCACCTTCCCTGTCCACCTTCCCTGTCCACCTTCACTGTCCACCTTCACTGTCCACCTCATGTCCACCTTCCCTGTCCAGCCTTCCCCGTCCACCTTCCCTGTCCACCTTCCTGTCCAGCCTTCCCTGTCCACCTTCCCTGTCCACCTTCCCTGTCCAGCCTTCCCCGTCCAACTTCCCTGTCCAGCCTTCCCTATCACCTCCACTGTCCACCTTCACTGTCCAGCTTCCCTGTCCAGCTTCCCTGTCCAGCCTTCCCTGTCCAGCCTTCCCTGTTCACCTTCCCTGTCCACCTTCCCTGTCCATCTTCACTGTCCACCTTCCCTGTCTACCTTCATTGTCCACCTTCACTGTCCACCTTCCATGTCCACCTTCCCTGTCCACCTCACTGTCCACCTTCACTGGGCCACCTTCACTGTCTACCTTCCCTGTCCAGCCTTCCCTGTGCCCCCTTTCCCTGTCCAGCCTTCCCTGTCCAGCCTTCCCTGTCCCAGCCTTCCCTGTCCACCTTCCCTGTCCACCTTCCCTGTCCAACCCTTTCCCTGTTCCCGCCTTCCTGTCCACCTTCCCTGTCCAGCCTTCCCTGTCCACCTTCCCTGTCCAGCCTCCCTGTCCAGCCTTCCCTGTCCAGCCTTTCCCCGTCCACCTTCCCTGTCCAGCCTTCCCTGTCCACCTTCCCCGTCCACCTTCCCTGTCCAGCCTTCCTGTCCAGCCTTCCCCGTCCACCTTCCCCGTCCACCTTCCCTGTTCCCCGCCTTCTCTGTCCACCTTCCCTGTCCAGCCTTCCCTGTCCCCCTTCCCTGGGCCACCTTCCCTGTCCAGCCTTCCCTGTCCAGCCTTCCCAGTCCACCTTCCCTGTCCACCTTCCCCGTCCAGCCTTCCCTGTCCCCATTCCCTGTCCAGCCTTCCCCGTCCAAACCCTTTCCCCGTCCACCTTCCCTGTCCAACCTTCCCTGTCCACCTTCCCTGTCCACCTTTCCCTGTCCAGCCTCCCTCTCCACCTTCCTGTCCAGCCTTCCTGTCCACCTTCCCTGTCAGCCTTCCCCGTCCACCTTCATTGTCCACCTTCCCTGTCCACCTTCACTGTCCACCTTCCCCGTCCACCTTCCCTGTCCACCTTCACTGCCACCTTCACTGTCCACCTTCACTGTCCCCCCTTCCCTGTCCAGCCTTCCCTGTCCACCTTCCCTGTCCACCTTCCCGTCCAGCCTTCCCTGTCCACCTTCCCTGTCCACCTTCCCTGTCCAGCCTTCCCTGTCCACCTTCCCTATCCACCTTCACTGTCCACCTTCACTGTCCAGCTTCCCTGTCCAGCTTCCCTGTCCCCCTTCCCAGTCCAGCCTTCCCTGTTCACCTTCCCCGTCCCCCTTCCCTGTCCATCTTCACTGTCCACCTTCCCTGTCTACCTTCATTGTCCACCTTCCCTGTCCACCTTCCCAGTCCACCTTCCCAGTTCCACCTTCACTGTCCACCTTCACTGTCCACCTTCACTGTCTACCTTCCTGTCCACCTTCACTGTCCCCCTTCACTGTCCACCTTCTCTGTCACCTTTCCCCGTCCACCTTCACTTTCCACCTTCACTGTCCACCTTCACTGTCCACCTTCACTGTCCACCTTCACTGTCCATCTTCCCTGTCCAGCCTTCCCTGTTCAGCCTTCCCTGTCCAGCCTTCCCTGTCCACCTTCCCTTTCCCCGCCTTCCCTGTCCACCTTCCCTGTCCACCTTCACTGTCCCCCTTCACTGTCCACCTTCCCTGTCCAGCCTCACTGTCCACCTTCACTGTCCACCGTCCCTGTCGACCTTCCTTGTCCACCTTCACTGTCCACCTTCACTGTCCACCCTTTACTGTCCATCTTCCTGCCCACCTTCACTGTACACCTTCACTGTCCACCTTCACTGTCCACCTTCCCTGTCCACCTTCACTGTCCACCTTCACTGTCCACCTTCCCTGTCCACCTTCACTGTCCACCTTCACGTCCACCTTCCCTGTCCACCTTCACTGTCCACCTTCACTGTCCACCTTCACTGTCCCTCTTCCCCGCCCACCTTCACTGTACACCTTCACTGTCCACCTTCACTGTCCACCTTCCCTGTCCACTTTCCGTCCTCTTCACTGTCCACCTTCACTGTCCACCTTCCGTCCACCTTCACTGTCCATCTTCATGCCCACCTTCACTGTCCACCTTCACTGTCCACTTCCGTCCACCTTCACTGTCCACCTTCACTGTCCAACTTCACTGTCCACCTTCACTGTCCACCTTCACTGTCCACCTTCCGTCCACCTTCACTGTCCACCTTCACTGTCCACCTTCACTGTCCACCTTTACTGTCCACCTTCCCTGTCCCCTTCACTGTCCACCTTCACTGTCACACTTCCCCGTCCACCTTCACTGTCCACCATCACTGTCCACCTTCACTGTCCCACCCTTTAATGTTTACCATCACTGTCCACCCTTTACTGTCCACCTTCACTGTCCACCTTCCCTGTCCACCTGCACGTCCACCATCACTGTCCACCACCCCTGTCCACCTTCACTGTCCACCTTCACTGTCCACCTTCCCTGTCCACCTTCCCTGTCCAGCCTTCACGTCCACCTTCACTGTCCACCTTCACTGTCCACCTTCACTGTCCACCTTCCCTGTCCCCCTTCACTGTCCAGCCTTCCCTGTCCACCTTCCCTGTCCAGCCTTCACTGTCCACCTTCACTGGGCCACCTTCTCTGTCCCCTACCCTGTCCACCTTTACTGTCCACCTTCACTGTCCACCTTCCCTGTCAATCTTCACTGTCCACCTTCTCTGGCCAGCCTTCCCTGTCACCTTCCCTGTCCAGCCTTCCCTGTCCACCTTCCCTGTCCACCCTCACTGTCCACCTTCACTGTCCACCTTCCTGTCCAGCCCTTCCCCTGTCCACCGTCCCTGTCGGGCCTTCCCTGTCCACCTTCACTGTCTACCTTCCCTGTCCACTTCACTGTCCATCTTCCCTGTCCACCTTCCCTGTCCCCCTTCCCTGTCCAGCCTTCACTGTCCACCTTCACTGTCCACCTTCATGTCCACCTTCACTGTCCACCTTCCCTGTCCACCTTCACTGTCCAGCTTCCCTGTCCACCTTCCCTGTCCAGCCTTCACTGGGCCACCTTCACTGTCCACCTTCTCTGTCCACCTACCCTGTCCACCTTCACTGTCCACCTTCACTGTCCACCCTTTCCCCGTCAATCTTCACTGTCCAAACCTTCTCTGGCCAGCCTTCCCTGTCCACCTTCCCTGTCCAGCCTTCCCTGTCCACCTTCCCTGTCCACCTCACTGTCCACCTTCACTGTCCACCTTCCCTGTCCAGCCTTCACTGTCCACCGTCCCTGTCGACCTTCCCTGTCCACCTTCACTGTCTACCTTCCCTGTCCACCTTCACTGTCCCCTCTTCCCTGTCCACCTTCCCTGTCCACCTTCACTGTCCACCTTCCCCTGTCCACCTTCACTGTCCAGCCTTCACTGTCCCCCTTCACTGTCCACCTTCCCTGTCCATCTTCACTGTCACCTTCACTGTCCACCTTCCCCGTCCACCTTCCCTGTCCACCTTCCCTGTCCAGCCTTCACTGTCCACCTTCCCCTGTCCCCCGTTCCTGTCGACCTTCCCTGTCCACCTTCACTGTCTACCTTCCCTGTCCCCCTTCACTGTCCACCTTCCCTGTCCACCTTCCCTGTCCCCTTCACTGTCCACCTTCACTGTCCAGCCTCACTGTCCACCTTCACTGTCCACCTTCCCTGTCCATCTTCACTGTCCACCTTCACTGTCCCCCTTCCCCGTCCACCTTCCCTGTCCACTTCCCCGTTTCCCTCTTCCCTGTCCACCTTACCTGTCACCTTCCCTGTCCAGCGTTCCCTGTCCACCTCCCTGTCCAGCCTTCCCTGTCCACCTTCCCCGTCCCGCCTTCAGTGTCCACCTTCCCCGTTTCCCAAAATTTACTGTCCACCTTCACTGTCCACCTTCCCTGTCCACCTTCACTGTCCACCTTCCCTGTCCACCTTCACTGTCCACCTTCCCTGTCAACCTTCCCTGTCACCTTCACTGTCCACCTTCACTGTCCACCTTCCCTGTCACCCCCCCCTGTCCACCTTCACTGTCCACCGGGCACTGTCCACCTTCACTGTCCCCCGTCACTGTCCACCGTCACTGTCCACCTTCCCTGTCCACCCTTTACTGTCCACCGTCACTCTCCCCCCGCCACTGTCCACCTTCCCTGTCCATCACTGTCCACCTTCACTGTCCACCCGTCACTGTCCACCTTCCCTGTCCACCGTCACTGTCCACCTTCCCTGTCCACCTTCCCTGTCCACCGTCACTGTCCACCTTCCCTGTCCACCTTCACTGTCCACTTCACTGTCCACCTTCCCTGTCCACCTTCCCTGTCCACCTTCCCTGTCCACCTTCACTGTCCACCTTCCCTGTCCACCTTCACTGTCCACCTTCACTGTCCACCTTCCCTGTCCACCTTCCCTGTCCACCTTCACTGTCCACCTTCCCTGTCCACCTTCCCTGTCCACCTTCACTGTCCACCTTCACTGTCCACCTTCACTGTCCACCTTCCCTGTCCACCGTCACTGTCCACCTTCCCTGTCCACCTCACCTCACAAACTTATACATCTGCACCTTAAATTATGTAACATACAGTTCTTAAATTTATTAAAGGAAATCCTCCAAGCCAGTAACACTGGCTGTATTAAATCTGGTCTTAGAATGTATATATATTCAGGATTAATTATTGGACTTAAAATTTTTTGTATAATTTGTTGGTATCTTATGTATATAACAGTTCCAATAATTATACATATATAGGTTACATAGTTTCAATTAAAAAAAAAGGGAAATATATCTTAGCAAACTATGATCTTGATATATTATAAGCTTCCCTCACAGGACAGTAAACTACTACTGGCCAATAGATACATTACCTGTAGTGAGATTTAATTCACACTGGGAGGTGTACATTATATAGTTGATTCTTGTGATAGGCAATGTAGATTCCCCAGCAACAGCTCATGTTTTTCATTCATATCATCCTTATTTTCATAGTTTCACTTTGTATCTGAGCGCTTCTGGATACACATTAAATTCACTTATTATATATGTCACTATATTTGCCAATACTATTTCTATCAGCTTAGATTAAATGAGATTAATTCTCCTCAAATTCCCAGTCCATTCTCTATTAGTCAGCCATTTTTGTTGCTCTCCCCCATTTTTTGTCTCCCAATACATCTTTTCAATTAATTTAATAACATTTTCAGATGTGTACTACATTTTCATTAATGAAATATTAATTTCCTCTAAATTATAACATCTTCACTTTATTCATTTCCTTACAGAATATAAGGAAATAATAGAAAATATTAGTTCTCATGTCACAGAACATCTTTTAAATGTCACTGAAGTCACACACACAATTTCAGATAAACATTATTATTTTTTGACACATTGGCAATTACCCATCAAGGCTGGGTGACCCAAAAACATAAAAAAAAAAAATCATCATCATTCATATATAATCACTGTCTTTGCAGAGGTGCTCATATACGATATTATTATCCTTATCAATTTTTACACACAAATCCCAGGAAAACTGTCAAAATTTTCCAGTTTTCTGCCGATTTCCAGCAACCATCCAGCATTGGTGTTACCCTGAGACTCATCACTGCTACAACAGCTGTTGTTCTGTAAGGCTATTCTTGCAAGCATGCTCTGTGAGTGAATGTGGTTTTGCCAAATTATCCCATTCAGTTTATGATTACTTCTGAAATTCATGATGGAAGTTATACTTAGGAAGCATGCAAGTATTGTAGCTCTTAAAAAAACATTCTGATTTGAATATCAGACAGGTTGCCAAAAAATTGAGCCTAGCAGTCAGCTGTTGATCAGATTCTGAAGAGATCTGATAATACTGATGATTGTGGAGCACTGCAGTGAGGAAGATGTGACAAAAACGCAAAACAACGCCTCACAATGACAAGGTTATCATAAGGAATAGTGTGAAGGATCGCCCTCAAAAAACAGCAAAGATTTACAGAGATATTTGGCTCCTTGAAGGTGGCAAAACTGTCAGAAAGCCAGTAAAGAAACAAGTATTGACAGTTATGAAGAACAGCTGCTGTGGGCAGTTATGAAGAAAAAACGGCTGCTGTGGGCACTCATCATAAGGGATGGATGACAGATGAACAGAGAAAAGATTTATTTTCAGATGAGGTGAATTCTGAAGTACGTGGGTACAGATCAGTAGTAGTGAGATGGAGCAAAGGAGAACCTCTTTGGAATGGACATAACAAGTGCCAAAACACCCACCTAAGATGTTTGGGGTAGTTTTGGTGCAAAAAACCCCTGATGAATTGTTGTTGTTGAGGGAATGATGAACAGTGACAGTTGCAAGGCAATCCTGGCAACTCAATTGCTTTCCATTGTGGATAGAGACTTTCCAGATGGAGAAGGTATTTTCCAGCAGGATCTTGCTCCATACCACACTTCCAGAAGAATGCTGGCATTCTTTGAAGAGAGTAGGCTAAGTATTCTAAATTAACCTGGAAACTCTCCAAAACGGTTGGGATCCTCTCCAAGATACGATACTACATGCCGCAAACTGCCCTTCTCACACTATACCATTCACTTATATATCCATACCTTACCTATGCTATCTGTGCTTGGGGTTCAACAGCAGCAACACACCTAAAGCCAATAATAACCCAACAGAAAGCCACAGTAAGAATAATCACTAAATCCCATCCCTGACAACACCCCCCCCCACTCTTCATAGATCTAAACTTACTCCCTGTTCAGTACATCCACACTTACTACTGTGCAATCTACATCTACAGGACCTTAAATTCCAATATTAACCTTGACCTAAAATGCTTTCTTGATAGTTGTGACAGAACCCACAGGCACAACACCAGACACAAACATCTCTATGACATTCCCCGTGTCCGACTAAACCTTTACAAAAATTCAATGTATGTCAAAGGCCCTAAAATCTGGAACACCTTACCTGAAAATTCTAAAACTGCAGACACATTCATCACCTTCAAAACTACCATCAGAAAACATCTTATCTCCCTGATACACCGTCAACTAATTATACGAATACCACCTGGTGGTTCACATTTACACTCACTCACCCATTTGACCATAAACAGAAATATCAATCTCAATCTCAAAATAATGAATCTTAACTAGTCATAAGTTGGCCTGTGATACTCCAATACTGAAACCATGTATAGTGCTAAAACAAAAGCATTCACATTGCTAAACTCACAAACTAGTATTTAGTCACTTAGCCATTATACCAACTTACCTCATAATTTTGTAATATTTTAAACTTAAGATTTAATCTAAGTCTGCCCGAAATGCCTAGCCATGCTAGGTGTTCTAGTGGTACACTCTCTATTATTTTACTATATGTAAACCACACAATAACCAAATTCTGTAAACTCAGCATTGTAATCCTTACAGAGAATAAACTTTGAATTTGAATTTGAATTTGACTTCGATCCATTTAAGAATCTATGGTCAGTAACTAAACGCAGGATCATAAAACAGGACTGTTCAGCTGTAGAGAAATTAACTGCTGTTGTTTAGGACCTGGTACCTTGATGAAGAACTTGCCAAAATGCATTCAACATTGGTCATTTCTATGCCAAAATGTATAGCAATGCTTATAAAAGCAAATGGTAGTCACATCTCTTATTAATTCAACTATGTCATATCATTGCTATATATTTTTCAAATGAACATTTTCCAAATAAATACGTATCTTATTTCATCACTGTCCCAATTAATATGCACACTACTGAATACAACAGGCACAGTAATGAGTGCATATTTTATATATTAAGTAAGTTCAAACTCTTGAATTCAAGTGGGGGTGGGGGTGGGAAGGGGTTGTCTGGCACAGGAATGAGATAGTCCACACAGCAGCTTTTTGTTGAGTTATTAATGGTTTAAGATGATTAGTCATAATAGATCCCCAGGCACACATACCTTAGATAAGGTAAGGGTATATTAGACTGGTACAGTATTAGTATAGTAAGTAGATACCTGTGTATTAATCTCTGCCCCTGTTGGCACCATTTACCTGTCAGTAGGTACATATGTAAAATTTAACACTCCATAACCTATGTCTAGTTTCTAGTAGACTATAAGTATTAGGATTAGCCTGCCCAAAATGCTCAAGAACGATAGAGGCATTCTTTGTGTGTAACAATACTTTATTACGTACATGTCAATTACAGTTTGTATGCTACACGAAGAAATAAAAATTTGAGTTTGAATGTATTAATCTCCTTGCATCTGTTGACACTTTACTTAGCAGTAAGTAGGTACTCGAGTATTAGTTGATTGTTGATGGTGGCATCCTGAAGATAATCAAAAGACCATAATGGATATAAGCCAAAGCAGAGTACCTGGTTTTCTTGTGTTATCTTGGGGTAGTAACCCTTTGAGTTGATAATTTGACATCAGTGACATACTATTACATGTATATAGAAAGCTCCTTGTTATGCAGAGTATTTTGGACAAATTAGATAAATTTTTGTACAGATTGCACAAAGTGCAGACATCTTCACTATCATACGACTTTCGAAGGCAGTCCCTAGATGCTGGGGAAGAAAATCTTCAGTAAAGAACTTGGTTCTACTCTCCTCCTTCAGATCAAACCTATTACCTTCCATTCCCCAGATGCTTTTTGAAACTTGGTATGATAGTATTTATTTGTTTTGAGTGTTAAAGTTCATTGATTTTATTGTTTATTGTTTTTAGTCTGTTTTTATTGTCTTGCATATATTCTCTTATACCCGTGAGTACCAAGATACTAGCAGATAGATTATTCTGTAAATGTTACAGCTACTTCCCCAAGACCCATTTGGGTATACCACTTACCCATAATTATATTAATAATTCACTGCTGTGCATAATTTCTTGATGTGGGCCCCCAAGGTTAACAATAAATTAACATTTAAATTTGTACAGTATATTTGTCACCAGTAACTTGATATACATTATAATTTACATTTTTATTAGGTATTTTGTAAATACTGTATAAATCAGTTATTTTGAAAAATGATAAATTGGCTAAATGTACAAACAGAAAGCTATAATATTAATTTATACTTTTTTGTAGATTAAATAACCAGTACTTTGTATTAATAATTAAAAAAAGTTTTGCAATTTAGCAATTTGTGGTGAATTCTAATATTTCAACAAGGTATTAATTAAAAGTTACATACATAAATACAAAAATGATTTATAATGTGTAGTACTGCAATAGAATGTGTTACTATGTATATTTTGTCGTAAAGAAGACTACTAGTTATATGGTGTTAAGATACTTTGAATATGGGTAGCCTCAAGTATTCATATATAGTCATTTTCTTCAGCAAACACAAATGGCAAAGTAATAACATCATTCCCCTCTAAAACTAAACTGACATTTCAACTATGCTATACATTTTAAGTCAGACATACAGATGCATATGTTATTGATAAAAAAATTAATACCTGTACCATTACAAATATAGTTAAAATTATGTCATGATCTATAAAAAGTTATTAATGGCTAAGACACATACATACTGCATTTACTGTGAAAACCAAAACTGCAACTACAGTATTTAACACAAAATATCCAATGAAAATCATGCTCATGTTTTATTTTGTTAATACAGTATAGTGTTGACTTCTGTGAAGTTATTTCCATTAAAACATTTAAGTTAAAATTATGTATGTAAATATGTATGTATACATACATACACACAGTATATATAGCACCATAAGTTCTGATTCTGGTGATATCCCACCATATGTAAAACAAACATTTTCTTTAATATATTTTTTATGATAAAATAGCATGCAGGAGCAAACCTTGACATTCCTGATGAATGTTTTACAAATGGATGGACTATGGCTGTTTTCTGTATTCACTGATATTCAGTGTATATTACACAACACTGCTGTGTTTACATTTCCATATGCATAACACATTGTGCAAAAGCATTCATGACTACTAAAGCAACAGCCTAACAGCATTATATAAAGAAACTACTAATATCTATCAAATAATGGCAACACATGCACCAATAAAATGCTGTCATTTAGAATTATAAGATACATGTAAGCATAAGAAATTTAAATTTGGTACGAAAATCGGACATCAACCTGAATAAACTAAATTTTGTATATTTGTCACTAGTCAAATTCATGTGAAGTGAGACCTAGCTGAATGCATCATTGTCGTCAGGATTTAAGATAGTTATATGTTACCTTAAGGCCACCTTAAGTAAGCATACTGAAATTATATCTGTATCATTACTTAAATATACATTTAGATTGGAAATCTTAATATTCTAGAACACACACCTGATAATTAATAACTTTTTAAGTTATGTATTTTCATTTCTTCCCTGGGGTCTAAACAAGAAGTGTTGCATTATGTATCTCTAAAAGCCACATTTATTGCCAACTCATTACACGATCATTGGAAAGAGTTAAATCCTCAAGAGTTATACAACTACCTCAGCTCAGTAACTGCTTTAGATCAAATTTTTTTTTAATACGATACGCTAAAGATATCTTTGAGAATCACTGGCAATGGATGTCTACAACCAGAATAGATTTTAGTTAAATTTTGTCATAATCATTAAAATATCAGTTGTTATACCTTTAGAATGAAGTGCAGCTTTTCATATAAGTTAAAAAAATGGTTTACAATATTATCTATATTTAACAATAACTTTTGTACATCGCATCATCCTGTTCAGTTCCTGACTGGTAATACTCTGTGAGTTTAAGATATAAACCAGATATAAATTTGGAGAAGCTAAACCATTACTCATGTTATCATAAGCAACAAGTCCAAGTTTTTAAGAATACATCGTATTCTCAATCCATTCTTCTAAGGTGAAGGTGGCACTTAAGGTTGCCTCTGGATCCCTCTCTTGGAAAATCTCTGTAACAAGGAAAAAGAAATTTTACCTTTTGCTAGGAATAAATCTGCTCCTGAGAAAGGTAAAATTGTTTTGCTTGAGTGGCACTATTTTTTGTTATGTAAGTCATATTAATTCAAACTGAATGCCATTTCAATCAAAAGTGGCATCTATTAAAGTTCAAACAAATTTCATGAAGCAAAAAACAAAACAAAAGTGTTACAAAAAAAATTAAGTTGAAGATTATGTCACTCCAATGCATTTTTCGAATGCTTGCCTTTATAGCAACTACTGTATCTTACATTACAGACTATATATTAGCAATATACTGGTAAAACTAATGATACATTGTAATCATGCTATTTTAGTATTGTAAATGGTAATACTCAAATATTTATTGTTTTGTGGATAAATTTTTAATAAACATGCAGAACATAGGAAAAAATGTTGCAAGAGTGGCATAATAAATAAGAATTATTCCAATGAACACTAAATACTTGTAATTAGAGATACATTAGTGTCAACTTGGTTCCTAGTATAGTTCTAGTTCATGCCTGTGTTCATAGTGTTAGTTTGTATTAAGTGCAGCACATTAACAGTGTTAAGTACACTACTCTGAAATTTTTATACAATTTATTAATAAGCATGAAAAGAGAAAGTGTTATGTGTGAGAAAATAATTACATAAATGTTAGTGAATTAAATTCATTCTTGCATAAAATATCCACTAAAAATTAAGTCAGATGTCCAAAAAGCTGTGAAAAAGACCCTGCATTCCAGCAACAGCTTCTAAATAGCCTGTAAATGTATAATTATAGGGAAGACGAGTCTGGTGCATGTTTCTCAACTGATATGCATAGAAAGCTGTGGCCACCACCACCATAGCACTCAGAAGCAATGTTAGGATCAATGATTCAGAGGCCTCAAGTTTTTACATTTCTTCTTTACGGATTCTGCATTGTCAGTTAGCTTAAATATTAACAGGTTTTAATATTTTTATATACAGGTGCCTCTTAATCCCTGACTTCATTGCATGCTACATTAATATTTTACATTTTCCAGTTAAGATTTTAGGGGTAGTAAAATTTCTGTGCTTTATTCTTCTATTCTTCTTCCTGATCTTCCTCCTGATCCTCCTCCTCTGGTCTATCCTCCACTTCAGCCATAAGTTCATCATAGAATTCTTGCAGTTTCTCTGGATCATCTTCAAGGCCTGTGGGTGGTGGTAACGACACACAGGTTCAAGATGAGGGATGAAGTGTCTAACGCATTACAAATTGCTCAAAATGAGAAGGACACTTCAAATGCTTTACACATCAGGGTTGGTGTTAGATAGGTACTTCAGGCATTTCATAAATGTAATAATAGTGCAGGAAAAGACAACTCATATTTTTACACACTTGGTCAGGACAAGGTTAACACTGTAGGAAATTCAAGAAAACTGAACATTAAGACTGATTCAATACTACCCGAAGAGCCAATATGATCTTTACAACAGTAAAGAAAGAAAACCCATGAATATGAGACAATGGGAATAAAAAGGATAATATAGACCAATATGTTGCACTATTTCTCTACAAATAAGGTGAAATCTACCATTTCAAAAGCAGAAACAAGATTTCTAATGATTAATTGATTTAGCTACCAAAAACAAAACTTACAATAAATTAAAATTTAATAAAGTAATAAACCTGGTGCAACAATTTATCCTGACCTTTTATTTCCTCAAAAGTATCTAAAAGGAACTCTTTTTTCACAAGTCAGAAAGTACATTTTTGTGCAATTTAATGACTGCAGCACATTCCTAAATCATAAAGTAAATCTTGGACAACTTAACCAGTAATTATGTTAACGATGACTATGATAGTCAGTATGCAATACTATATTTACTTCATTCTGGTAAGCAATAAAGCTAAAGCTATTATCATAAGAAACCAATGCAATATATTTCATATTTGTATTTCAAAGATCCATTATATATTCTTAGAAAATTTTACGATGAGAGGAGGAGGTAGCCATTTTCATATTGATATACAATACATTAATTGAAAATAAGACCATTTTTCAAAACATCGGCAGTATAAAAGTGCCTTAAGAATGATCAGAAAGGGCTCAGAGTAGATGTGTTTGTGCCCCATGCAACTGTTTTTGTTCCAGTCTTACCAAAACCATACATATGATCTGAGATTATTCTTTTTCAACTTAAGACATACACAAATGACCAAATATTATGGTGACATGAAATCAGGCAATTGTCAATAAGATATATATTTTAAGGGCTAACCCTGGTATGATAAAAGTTCTGTATTTTCTTTTTCTTTTTTAACAAGTTGGCTGTCTCCCACCGAGGCAGGGTGACAGACGGCCAACTTGTTTAAAAAAAAAAAAAAAAAAAAAAAAAAAAAAACGAACTTTTATCAGATAACCAGGGTTAGCCCTTAAAATATACATCTTACTGATAGTTACATGATTTCATATGTCACCATAATATCTGGTCATTTGTGTATGTCTTAAGTTGAAAAAGAATAATCTCAGATTATATGTATGGTTTTGGTAAGACTGGAACAAAAACAGTTGCATGGGGCACAAAACATACCTACTCTGAACCCTTTTTGATCATTCTTAAGGCACTTTTATGTTGCCAATGTTCTGTATACTGGGATTTAAATATTACGTGTTGAGAGGAGTCCACATGTGCACATCCCTCCAATCAACCCATTGCTCATGATGGTGATGTTAGGTGAGCATGGTCAATGGGTGTAAGGAAACTTGCTCCAATGTTTCACCTTGCTCAGGATTTCACCCTAGAGTCTATCGAGTGTGACTCACCACTTACTTAAAAAGATGTTCATTATGTAAACCCTGAAAGTATTAACCCGTAAACGGTCCAAGCAGATCTACGTTCACATGTGTAGTGCTACAAAAGTAGATCTAAGTTTTTTTACATATTTTCAAATATATAAAATAAAAAAAGTAGATCAAAGTTTTTTTACACATTTTCAAATGTAAAAAAACAAAAAGATCTACTTATTTACATACTTTCAAATGTTGAAAAAACGTATATAAACGTTTGGACCGTTTACAGGTTAATGATATGGGTAACTGGACACCTATGATGTCTGGAAAAAAGCAGAGAAGATATAACTTACAATTAGTGGTGTACCAAAGTGCCAATATCAGTAGGTAGTGGCTAATTTTTATTAGGGGTGTGTCAAAGTATCGGTATCAACCTAAAACTGAGTACTGGCATTTGCAAAAATTTTGGTATCACTCCATCCTTACTCAAGTGATATCCTCTAAATTTTTTCTTAATCTTCCACTATTTAAGGGCCCATATTTATGCAATTCATCAGACTAGCTGGATGGTAGAATAATAATATATTACTGAGTTTGTTGATAACAGTAGTTAAATAAGTGAAGCAAGGATAATGTGGAGCAAGAATTCTTTAATATCAATTATTTTCCATAAAGGGTAGTGACCCAAAGAAAGGAAACATATTCACCATTACTCATTCTCTGACTATCTTACCAGAGATGCATAGACATAATAATTGAAATGATCCTGTGAAAGACCACATGCCCACCTAGTCTTCCGAGTGCTTTCCACCTTCAGAACTTGAGTTTAGGTTTAAACGAATTCTACTGACTCCAGACCATAATAAAACAAATAACAATTTGAAAATGAAAGTAACTAACACTCCTCATTTTCAGATGATCAAAAGGAAACCAAAAAAATTCCTGTTATAAAAGTATCCTTGGTAAAGGATAAATAGAATTAATTTAGGTATCAGTGGTTATACACCATTGTCAAAATTTGTGAAAGACGTATTTACCAAACTTGTGTGTCTGTTCCAAACTTGTGTGTCTGTTCCAAACTTGTGTGTCTGTTCCAAACTTGTGTGTCTGTTAAACAGTTTTACTTTACAAGGTGTTCTCAGCAATCACCAACAGTCTGACTGATCAGATAGTGGGTCCCTCTGGATGACTTGCAAGGGTTTAGTGCTTTGTGAAATAGTAACAGAATATAACACAAGGATGCAATACAAAATACACAGTAATAATAATAAACCTAAAGAAATATAACAGAAATAATTTAAAGAATGTGCATACATAGAAAAAATCTGCAGAGAATGTAGAGGAGGAAAAAAACAGCAAATCTGGACCAAAAATATCTTCACTGATTTAAAAGCCCTCCATGAATGTGTTAAAATTTATTAAAATTGTTCTGTATTTAAGAAAATTATAATTATAAACACAGGTTAATATTGAAGAATTTTGAATAACTATAATATGTGTTTATGCATAAAACTTAGGAATTTTATTTCAGGAAAAGCATCTTATGGTAAACTAATATTTCTTTCACAAACAATCATAATTCACAAGATTTTGGATAAAAGACAATAATGCATTACTTCAAAAGACAAGCCGAGTTATATTAATCTATTCATCATGCTCAGGAAATGTCAATGAGAGTTGTTTCCTGGCATAACATACTCTGTATTATATAGTATGATGAATATTATGTAAAAAATTATCAATTGTTGAATTATTGTTTGAAGGCAGTGCTGTATGACCCTTGTAGGTTTAGCACTTACTTCTGATTGTATTATATTATTATTGTTTGAAGGCTTTTAATTTTGCTTAATATTAAATTTTAAAATCATCTATGATGAAAAAAACATTAATCATTATATAATGAATATAGTATGTTGAGTTTTGTCATATACTTTATTTATAATGAAAAATAAAATAGTAATTACTATAAAACGCTTTATCGAGGTTTATCTTATTTCAATATTTTATCAAATGAATTCCAGAAACCTTCATTAATACTGTAATTAAATCTTTTTAATACCTTATTCCCTTTGCAAAAAGATATAATCTAATAAAAGATACCAGTAATGATACATACCCATCATTGTTTTGAGCTTCACAGAACACATTATGAAATCATCAAAGGAAATCCTTCCTTCCTTGTCACCGTAGCGGAGTGTAAGAGCATTGCAGATGTGGTTGTTCAGGCGGTAACCAGCAGAGTTTAGTGCTTGCCGAAGCTCAAAGGAGCACAGAAGGCCAGAACTGTCCTTATCATAAAGCTTGAAGGCATTCTGTCAAAGAGGAATATAAGCATGTTCAACGTTAACATTCAAATGTGTAAAGTAAAAGGACACAAGTGCAACTAATGTGACATTTTATTGTGGCAACGTTTCGCTCTCCAGGAGCTTTATCAAGCCATTACAAACAATACATGGACACAGAGGGTATATAAAGGCTCAGAGTGAGGTGCAATATTAGTGAGGTACCATTTCGATGTTCACTAGTGGTAGCAGTAGTAGGAGTAGTGACAAAAGTAATACAATATGGTAGAGCAATTAATTCGTACATGAGTAAAAGGATACGAATTAATTGCTCTACCATATTGTATTACTTTTGTCACTACTACTACTACCACTAGTGAACATCGAAATGGTACCTCACTAGTATTGCACCTCACTCTGAGCTTTTATATACCCTCTGTGTCCATGTATTGTTTGTAATGGCTTGATAAAGCTCCTGGAGAGCGAAACGTTGCCACAATAAAATGTCACATTAGTTGCACTTGTGTCCTTTTACTTTACATATTGTTGGTAATTCTACCAACTTTATTACAACATTCAAATGTCTCATTCTCCATAACATACAGGGCTATCAACTAGTAAACCATACCATGGGTGCGGCTTGAACCCGCGGTAGTGTTACAAAACTCCAGACCGATGTGTCAGCCACTAGGCCAGCTGGCTACAATAAGATTCATCCATGATTCACCTACAATTTTATGAGCTATCAAATAATACTCTTGAAAGAGAAACCTTAATAAAGTAATATTTGTTAAGAGCACTTACACAAGCCTGTTGCATGTGATCATTTGTATTATGAGTTTTTATAAATATAAATAAGTACAACATTATCACTGGTCTCGTACTCTAAAAAATCAAATTTCTGCAGAATAAAAACTTTGGCCTCCTGCCATTATGCATGACATATCTCTGACCTGTTTTGAAAAAGTCTAACTAGATTGGCGAGCTACTGCAAAGTTTCCCTGCCTGGAGGAATTATGTTTAATAGTCAAGTGTTTCTTCAGTGTTGAGCTATGTTGTTACTGTTAATACTGTGCAATAATTAACAGATCTAATGTTCAGTAAACCCTGACTGTGAACATAAACACTGATTTTGAAAGGAAATGATGCTTCAAAATACTGACAGTAGTCAGCATTTTGAAGCAGCTCCAGTTTGTGGGTCAACTGACATTTTTCTAGATTAACAAAGTACGTACTAATAAAATCAATTGTTAAATTATAACGTTTGGCAAGTTATTTTCTTAAATCTTTCCAATATCTATGACCTGGACATCTTCACACATGCACTATTACAAATATAGTATTACACAGTAAACCCTAGGTTACATTCTCAGAAGATAGCTCAAAAGCCAAAACCACAAGTATAACCATAAAGCCTCAAGACATGCCCACACTGACAAATGGTTCCCCAGTCCTTGTTGTTCTAAAATATTTATAGTTTTAAAATAAAAAATACTGTACATCTATACGGTATTATGTACCATACACTGCAAGAAAGTTTCATAAGTGTTCCTACACTGGCTCTATTGTACTGGATGGCATCTTACAGATGAGTGCATGGAACTGTGAATACCAAAGGTTATTCATGGCATTGTCTTACCAAAAATACAGCACACGGTCAATTTCTGTGAATACTTTCACAACAGTACTGTGACCTTTTATATCAAAATTACAGTACTTACCCTGTATATTATACTGTATGAACATTTTAAAAAAGGATCTTGATTAAATATTTTCAGAAAGATTCTCACCTTCCAGATCCTGATATCTGTCCACAGTTGTAGGAATTCTTGAAGGCCAAGTTTACCTGAGCGGTCTACATCCATCATGGCAATCATGCTGCGACATACATCCTTGCTGAATCCCTCAAAGTTGAACTCTGTTTTAAACACACAATGGAGTTAGCAAGATACTGTACAGACATACAAGATGATGGCACTGCAAAAATATATCTACAAAAAATTACTGTATAAGAAAGTTTTGGCACAGTATTATACATTAAGAGAAAAGAGAAATATTTCTGGGCCATCAACCAAACTGTGACACAGTATTGTATATTAGTTTTTTTTTTTTTTGAAAATAAAGAGAAATGTTACATTAATTTTCTACATTTTTCTATCCAAATAATTTTTGAATTATTACATAAAATAATTTGCTATTAAGAATATACTGTACTATGGGCTCTAAAATGCTATTGGGGGGCTTACTTTACAAAATACACATAAATAAATAAATAATAATGAGAATAGATACCATACATCATGCTTTTTTAGCCATAACTTGCAGTCTTGCCTTATATGGCAAATTTTATTTTGTAAAGCAAACTAAATTTATACTTATTTTTACTATAGCTTCATCAATGAAGGTGCCTTGATGCTAGTGAAGGGCCTTTGATTCAAGGAATTGGACTTGGATTGAACCTACTTGCCTCCAATTCTCCAGGTGTTTGTTTATGACTCTTACAGCTGTAGTGCTTTACCATGAGCAGAATTTGTATTTTGTTATGCCTCCTAGAAAATCACTCTGATTTTTAAGGTGTGTATACATACATGTACATACACACATACTCACACAGAGGAGCTGTGACTTGACCCCTGCAACCACATAAAGGTAAGTACACACACACACACACATATGTGTGTGTGTATTTCTTGATAAAATTTGACTCTTTGAACTGCTCTGGCAAAAAAAGCATAACATACACTGCATACATACTACATTTTAAGTGCATATCCAGTAGTACACCATTTTTCCAGAATTGTCTTTGACTTTTGTTATTAACAAATAAAATATGCTTGTTAGGCTCTGAAGATAAAAATCCACATGAAAGGGAGAAAGGAAAATGGCATCACACCAGAAGTATTTTTCTTTAGTCATGGGATAACCTCAGCATGATACTATACTGTCCTCCTGTCTTTAGAATTCACCGAGGAATGTAAAGATTTATATTCCAAATTACTGTGATGATACGTCAACTCAGGATTGCAATTCTGTGCCTGTCCTGAATGCTAGTGACTGTGATGATGGTAAAAATGGTAAAAACAAGTTACATACTGTGAGAAAAGCAATGAATTTCAGGGAAGCAACGTATCACCAGAAAAAGCATGGTCACTGCTTCTCATACATTTATTATGTATGAGCGAGTGATAGAGAGAAATCATTATCAACTGCTGATGTCAGCTGTGTGCGCAGCAAATTTGTTTAAAAAAAAAAAAAAAAAAAAAAAAAAAAAAAAAAAAAAAAAAAAAAAAAAAAAAAAAAAAATGGTAGGAGGGATGTAACTGATGCTTTTATGTGCAAGTTTATAATGAATACAGTAACCTAAATAAGTATCTTAATATAAATAACTTATATAAAATACTTTACAGTGTAATGTAAATTTCTAATCTTATATTCACTGTAATCACTATAGACAGATTTTTCAGGATTACGAACAGTTCTAGGTGCAAGCAATTCTGGGAAAAATAGTGGATTACTCTATATACATTGCTTTATTAGTATGTTTAACAAAGTCAAATATTTCATTGGGTACAGTAGTAAGATAAATGGAATCGTAAGAAAATTTTTGTAAAGTATTATAATATATTGGCTGGAAAATTTACTTAATGCTATTATTTACAGTTTTATCTTAGGACATTTTAGGTTATGAGTAAAATTAGAAGATATGGCTTTAGAAATAAAACACCATGGAGAGAGAACTTACATATAGAGGAGAAAACATAAGTGAAAAAGAGGGTTTGCTCTGTACACTTATTTCTGTACACTTATATCTCCTCAAGGGAGGTGCCTCTATGCTGGTGAGGGCTCTTGATCCAGAGAACTGGACTTATCCTCCCCTTCCTTGGATCAAGCCTGAATGATTCCCATTCCCCAGGTGCTACATGACCCCTTCAGTGCTACTCCAATTAAAAAAAAAAAAAAACCTACACTAATATATTACACTGACAAATTATTGTATCAAGTAACAATGATACAATAGACAAAAAGCATTTGTGTATAAAAACTTTGAAGTTTGCAAGTGCTGAAATATGTCCATATTTCATCGAATACTACTAGTCTATACACAGTGGTGCATTTCTTGTGTGTAAAATATGAGGAAATTATGAATGTTAGGCTACCAAACTGCCAGTAAATACAAACCCTTAAAATTTCTTTGCATAATGAATTTATTGTATTTGACACTTAACACTGGATGTAGAGCAGAATAAAGTAAATACTGAAAATATGAAGAATGACCAAAAACTACATAATTTAAGCCTCTGTCAAGAGGCTTTAATCCATTGTAGGCGATTTAAAATTTAGTAACATTTATTTTCAGGTGAAACATGTTTACAGTATTTTATAAAAATTTTGGTAGTCCTAACATGCTTAACGTGACTTGATTTATTTGTAGAAGCCCCAATACCTTCATGCCCTTAGGAGTGATGGGAAAGTATGGTACAGTACTATATTCTAACTTTTGGTCGAATACACTTGAGCATTATGACCTTAGTATACATTAATTTCATTTTTTTTATTAGTTACAACTCATATAATTTTATCTTTACTTGAGATGCATCATCTTAATCAAGCAAACAGAATTTATAAACCAAAAAATCCTTTTTGTTTCCATCTTTGATGAAATAGTTTTTCAATTTTATTTTGTCAGCTTAAGATGAGTTACAAAAAAGTATGTCATCTTTAGTCATGATTATAGTATGATCTTTCCAGCATTACTAAATATTTTCTACTAAGGCAATGGATAACCAAGAAAAAAAAATATGGACAGTCACTTGCTCACTAGCTGCCTTTCCAGGATTACACAGACATCACACAGTGCGATGGTGCCCCACCAGACAGCAATTTTCTGCATAACATCAAAATGCTGTGTTTTGAGCTTTCAAAACTCAAGTTCAGCTAGCTGTTTTCCTTAAAACCCATTCAAAAACATTATCATGTACATATTCAAAACACATCAAATCCCAAAGACCACTCAAACACACACACACACACATATAGTATATTTAAAATGTTCAAACCTTTACCTCTTAAAACATACTGTAGCTCTTTGACACCCTCCTTCCAACCCTTTGGCCATTTCCTATATCACTTTCCATCTACACCAGACTCAATCATTTTCAACTGATACATGCACATAAAGGCAGTGTCTTTGACTGACTAAATAACATACGAAATCTGGACTAGTGACTTCTAGCAAGGTAAATGCTCTCATTGTGCAAAGCAAGAACCAAAAGTTTGAATAAATTTTAAAGATAGATATAATGACTGCCCATCTTCCTCTTTTGAAAAACCATCACCATCATGGATCACATAACATGCAAGGCTGTGTAGTGTGTGCTAGACTCCCTTACCGAACTCTGTTGATCGATGTCAGGACAACACATGAAACACAACATGTAAATTAGAATGTAGCTGTATGTTTCAGAACAAAATCTGATGGGTGCTAAAACAGATTCATTTGTGCACAGAGAGAATATTTTCATTACATAAGATTCATAAAAGCATAGGGAATAACCTCCATACAATACATTAATTCAAATATGACAAAACCCATAGAATTAGGGATACATCACACCATCTAAGGCTCAGGAGCTGCTTCTATATTCCTGCAAATGCAAATAGGTAACATTAAGACTGGGAAGACCTTTTACATTGCAGAAGGTCTTGACTCACAAAAGCGTAATGGCACTATTGTAAACAAACCATACCATGAACCAGTGGTTAGAGTCGTAAAACTCCAGACCAACCCGTTAGCCACTGGGCCAACTGGCTACAATAAGATTCATCCAACTAGGTATATTTATACATCATAGGTAGGTTAGCCTAGGCACCACTGGCTAACGTGTCAGTCTGGAGTTTTACGACTCTCTAACCATGGGTTCAAGTCCTGCCTATGGTATGGTTTGTAGAAGGTCTGACAGACAAGGTAAAAAAATGTTACCAATGAGGTTGGTATAGAATAAGCAAAATCCTATTACTGTAAGCTACATTACTACCAGTATGCAAAATACCACAGTGAAAAAATAATGAAATTCCAAATGCTTTCTTGATTTCTCACATTATTATGCCTTGATAATTTAAGAAATCACAAAAGCACTTTGAATTTCACCATTTTTTCAATGGTTATTTTGCATATTGTGATATCACCTGTTTACTGTGATCTTATTGCATCACTACCAGTGTATCACAAAAATTATTGAAGAAGTCTATTGCTTAAATACAATTTAAAAAATAAAGCCTTTGATAACAGATTCCTGTGAGACTTATTGGAAACTACAGAGAATGTAGGAGGAATAAAAGGAAAATGTATACTGTAGACAAGAAGGTTTCTAATTGAAAGGAAAATGGAGAGTTGTTACAAGGAAAAATATCCTTATGGGAAAAAAGTCACCAGCAGGGCCTCCCAAGAATATGAAAAAAATAAATTCTGACTTAGCACTATCAACAATGAGATGAAGAGGCTATAATGCTACAGTGACATAAGGAACATCCTTTTTCTTATGCATAAACCACAGACTTGTTTGTGTGCAAGTAATGAAAATTTAAAGTTTCACAGGGATCCTAACCCCTAACAATTCATTTGTTTCGAAACCTTTAATATATGTACTAGTGTCTTCATTCTTTACCATAATTAATATTTTTTTTTTATTAACACATCAGCCGATTCCTACCAAGGGCAGGGTGGTCCGAAAAAGAAAAACTTTCATCATCATTCACTCCATCACTGTCTTGCCAGAGGGGTGCTTTACACTACAGTTATAAAACTGCAACATTAACACCCCTCCTTCAGAGTGTAGACACTGTACTTCCCATCTCCAGGACTCAAGTCCGGCCTGCCGGTTTCCCTGAATCCCTTCGTAAATGTTACTTTGCTCACACTCCAACAGCACGTCAGGTATTAAAAACCATTTGTCTTCAAATAAATAATTTGTGTGCATTTATCATAATTTACTTTTACTACAGTAGTATAGCTTTGGGAGGTCTAATTTCACTTAATATGTCAATGAAACTTAACCAATAATCTACTGTGTTTTTCAGTAGGTTATATTTCAACATTAATATTACTTTCACAATGTCATAAAACAAAGATAAACAAAAGGGGACTTGGAAGTCTACATACAGCTATCTGCTCAGAAGAACTACCTACCTCTCTCTAGATTAAGAGTCATCTATTATCCTGTCACCCTGTATACCTTGTACATGTTTTTTTTTTTTTTTTTTTCAACAAGTCGGCCGTCTCCCACCGAGGCAGGGTGACCCAAAAAAGAAAGAAAATCCCCAAAAAGAAAATACTTTCATCATCATTCAACACTTTCACCACACACATGTACTTGTAGTAAATAAAGATATTACATTATTATTATTATTATTATTGGGTCACCCTGCCTCAGTGAGAGATGGCCGACTTGTTGAAAAAAAAAAATTATTATTATTATTAATGTATTCCGGTATTTGGGAGATGACTTGTCAGCAGATGGGTCTATGAAAGACAAGATGATTCATAAAATTGATGAGGGGAAAAAGGTGAGTGGAGCACTGAGGAATCTGTAAAGACAAAAAACATTATCCCTGGAAGTAAAGAGGGGAATGTATGAGAGTATAGTGGTGCCAGTGCTCTTATATGGGTGTGAAGCATGGGTGGTGAATGTCACAACAAGAAGGTTGGAGGTAGTGGACATGTCGTGTCTAAAGGCAACATGTGGCGTGAATATAATGCAGAGAATCCATAGCATGGCGATTAGAAGGAGGTGTGGTGTTTCCAAAAGTACTATCCAGAGGACAGAGGATGGGCTGTTGAGGTGGTTTGGACATCTAGAGAGGATGGAACAAAACAGAATGACTTAGAGGACATATAAATCTGTAATGGAAAGAAGATGGGGTAAGGGTTGTCCTAAGAAAAAGTGGAGGGAGGGGTGTCGATATGTTGCAGTTTTTTTTTAAATGTAGTGTGGGCAAGACTGGCAAGATAGTGATGGGGTGAATGATGATGAAAGTGTTTCTTCCTTTTCTGGTCACCCTGCTTTGGTGGAAATGGCCAATGTGTTAATAAAAAAAAAGAAATAAAAAAAATCTATTATCTAGGTATATGGGTCACAGATAGAAAAGCAGAAGGCTCTCTCCATTCCTTTGGCCACTGCTGGTATGAAAACAGGGAGAAAAATACACTATGTCATATTAAAAATGATATGGAATTTACAGAAGGATGGAAGGCCATGAATTACTACAATGAAAAACTGTTTTACACTGAAATACTGACTCTAAAAGGTAAACAAACCATGCACAATACCTAAATTTGTCATCAACCAAAATGTTTGGCTACCTCTCTATACCCAGTGTGACACAGTACATCTATTGGTCTACTCACTACTATTTTGCACATCCACAAAACTAGTTAAACCATGCAAAATCCTCAACTTTATTTTTTGCAAAACACATGCCAAAAACTTAAAGCATATTATTAACATACTCATAAAGTTACAGAATGTAATAAATTTTCCCCAAATATAAATGTATGTATATTGTATTAAACTGATGTGTGGTTTACATTTGTCTCTTAATATTGCTTTTGAAATTATATTAATTCTTTCAGGGTCGAGACAGGCACCTGATCTCAAACTTGCCCTCAGAGTTGAAGAAGGTAATTAAACCAGAAGTATGAAATTTGATGGAAAACTTATGGAATTATGCTCTTGCAAAGTTAGCAGTTTCGGCGATATTTATGCATTAGTGATTTTTGCCCACTTCGAGCCCTATTTTCGGCCAATTCCATTGTTCCAGTCGACCAAACTCAAAGCTATTTCCTTATTGTATTCCTTCTATTCTATCGACTGAATACAAAAAAACCACCCATTTATCTATTTCAGCTACCCAATAAGTTATCAGAAATCGGCAATTTGGCCAATTTCACAAAAAAAAAAAAAAAAAAAAAAAAATGCCAATTTAAAAATAGGATGCAAAATAAACAACATAGACATTCATGGCACTGTAAAACATTTCTTCTGTTCATTAGTTATGACCCCAGGCCTCTCTCATATTATGCTTGCTTTTCATTTTTAATTTTTATTGTTATGCATTATTGTGATAATTGTATAAATAATGTCAGTGCATTCCTAAATGCATTTTAGACTGTCCAGTTGGACATGTATTGGACAAAAGACATCATTTGTGTACTCTGGAATATCAGCAAAAATCAAACATTTCTACTACTTTGAGCTCAATTTCAAACTACTTGCAGTCCTGAAACTCATCAAAATCATTTCTATTTCTGTAATACATCTTCCATTTTATCAAATGAGACCAAGAAACTGAGAATGTAACCATAAAACCATACAAAAATACACTCGAAGCTGCTGTTTTCAACCAAAAACACAGATGCAATTTTTTTTCTTCATTATATACAGCTTGCTGCATGATTTTTTTTATATGGTGCACACTTATGGTACAGACCCAATCTCGTCTCTAGGCTCAAATTTACCACTCACAGCTTATTTGAGCGAGCTGAGCTCATGGTGTAGAACTATGGGACCGATGATGGCTTCAAAGCCTTAGTACAAAGGGACCAACACCAAATGTAGTAATGAGAATAGTGTAGGTCTTCAGTGAATGTGACTGAATTGTAAAGCTGCATACTACTACACACTTTTCTGCTACCCTTTGCATGTCTTGGCTCAGTATTTTTCACATTTTGCCAGAACATCAGCAATAGTGTTATCCTACAGAAATATCCATGGAGTCAGTTTCAAACATAGTAATGTACTATATTCAAAGACCCCTTAATTTTAGAAATATTCTTTGTCAAAAGAACAAATAAAACTAAAGACAACATGACAGTCTGTTAAGAACATGACTCTTAATTGACAGCAACATCATAAAAAAAAAGCCAAAAAAAAAAAGATTTAACATGACAGTCACTAACAAACTGGGCTTTACACTTTATGTAAACACAGGAAAACTGTGACGGCTGATCTAAAAACCTTTTTGAATCATATAAGTAATATGATCATGGTATCACACACTGACCTCTCTTGAGAGCAAAGTTAAGTACATCCTGCAACTCCTTCCAATCAATCTCCAGGTCTTCTCCTGCCACCTTCCTGAAGAACCCACGAATCCTCTCATCTACCTCAGGCTCCTGAGATTCATCTGCCTCTGGCCGTACCTTCAAGATAACGGTGAAAATAAATAAACAATAATCTAACACATTTATCAATTAAAATTTGGAATTTGGCATAAAACAGTGTACTGTATTATATAACTGACTTCCTCCTATATACATAACATCTAGCTCTAAAACTATCTCACTCTTAAAGAGCCAGGTAGTAATAATATAGGTAGATCAGTAGTAATAATATATTCTTTTTCACTGCTTCTGTGGAAAGGAAAATGCTAAATACAAAAATGAATACAGTAGGACCCCTGTATCCTCAGATTCGGTTTCTGTGGTTTCAGTTATACATGGTTTATTATGGCCTGAAAATAACCCTTAATTTTGCTTAATAATGACCACAAATGTAGTGATGATGGTAGTTTATCATAGCCCAAGAGAAGCCATGAAGTGCTTCCCATCAGTGAAAAAGTGCTGATTCTCCACTTTTGTGCATAATTTATCAATTAAACTTTATCATAGGTATGTACGTAAACGGAAAAAAAAAAAGAATTATCAATAGGGATCGCTACTATTTGGGGTTTCGGGTATCACCTGCGGATATGGGAGGGGAATGCTGTACTTGTATAATGGTACAGGTATAAACCCTTAAATTTGGCACCCTTAACACTAACACCATAGTAGTTTTCAGATTTCCTCTTGCAGGTCTAGTGCTTAGTTATGATTATAATAATTCAGATTTCCCAGTAATAAGGAATTAAAATCAGCTATCCTACCTTTGGCTTAATTTCCTGGGGAGCCTATGTGGTATTAAATAATTTAGATGAAGCCAAAGAGCAACTGTAGAGCTGTTAAGCTTAGTTCATCCAACTAAGTTATCGGTCATTTTAAGTCACATTTATCACTCTTATACTGTATAAGAAAAAGCTGTATTACATGTACACTCTGTACTTAAAAGAGGTGCAGAATAATGTTTCTGATGAGCCATTAGTACACAGTTACAGCATAGTGTGCCCAAAAATAAATATGCTTTTAGGCTTCAAAATGTACTGAGTTTTTTTGTATTGGTGATTCACTTCCTCTTAGATGGTGTACTGCAAACTATCATTAAGTTTAAAACTTAGATTTTATGATAAGTGATTAATTGATATCTCCCAACAATCAAAATTTACATACATTATTTCTATAAATGCATAATTTAGAGAAAACAACAAAGAATAAGGGTTTTAAACAAACAAATACATAAACACACTATGCAGTGGACATGGTACCACAAAACAGTCGAAAGCAATTAGTGTATGACTCCCATCCATATTCTGTATTAAATTACAAAACTACAGTGTATCATTAATGATCAAAAACTGAGCAGAGTAGCAAAAAGATGAAAGTCTTTATTTCAATCTTTGCAACTCCATGACTGACCAACCTCTTTAATTCTCGACACTGAACAGACATCACACAGTTTGTATTTTGTAGCATGTAAGATTTAATGATTTTCAGAGTTCAATAGCAAACATCCTTCACTAGTGAAACAACATTCAGCCATCTGTCATCCTCAGTAACACTCCTTTAACTTTCTTCAAACAGTATTTCAGAAGCCAAACACGTATTTATAAACTATTTGTAACCACCTAGTGTGTACTCTACATACGCCCTTATGACTCTCTCGCAACTCCGTCCATCCCACTGGAAGAGAAACACCTGTCAACTAGTTTTTCCAGGTGCAGTTGGACTACAAGCGACGAATTTTTCTTAGCCGCACACAGACTATAAATGGTCAATTCAGTATTCTATGTAGTAATTTGAAATCACAGAAAACTGCTGTTACATTCAGGTAAGTACAACTTACCAAAGTTCTTATTTCTTAGAAAATACTCTACATCAGTGGGTGGGCTCAAACTTTTCAACTCCCTATGTGTCTGGTGTTCTTCAATGAATGCTTATAAGAAGTAAAATTGATAGTATGAATGATGGCAAAAGTTTTTCTCTTTAAGGTCACCCTTCCTCAGTGGGAGACGGCCAGCATGTTTAAAAAAAAAAAAGTGCTAAACCCATAAGGGTCTTATAGTGCTGCTTTCTTTTTTAAGGCTAGTTAACTGCCTACTCTATAAATGCAAGCATCAAGCAACAAAACAGAATGACTTCGAGAGTGTATAAATCTGTAGTGGAGCGAAGGCGGGGTAGGGATCGCCCTAGGAAAGGAGGGAGGGAGGGGGTAAATGAGGTTTTGTGTGTGAGGGGCTTGACTTCCAGCAAGCATGCATGTGTTAAATAGGAGCAAATGGAGACAAATGGTTTTCAGGACTTGACGTGCTGTTGGAGCGTGACCAAGGTAACATTTATGAAGGGATTCAGGGAAACCGGCAAGCCGGACTTGAGTCGAGGAGATGGGAAGTACAGTGTCTGCACTCTGAAGGAGGGGTGTTAATGTTTAAGTTTTATAACTGTTGTGTAAATGCACCTCTGGCAAGACAGTGATGGAGTAAATGATGATGAAAGTTTTTCTTTTTTGGGCTACCCTGCCATGGTGGGAGAAGGCTGATGTGTTGATAAAAAAAAAAATAAAAATCCTCTTCATTCTTTCTAACAGAAATGTTATTTGTTAAATATTACATACATTAGATATTGTGGAGCAGTGCTGTGTGACCCTTTTGGGTTTAGCACTTAAATGATTATAACAGCATAAATTGTGTAAGGTTGTATATTTAGCATACAGTACAATTTGAACAAGAGATTTTTCAACTTGAACCAGAATCTTATTAATTTACCACTATTTGATTTTTTTTTTTCCAGTACTGATTCATGATGGTGACTGGGCTAATCTATAATTTCACTTTCCAATCATCTTCAAATTTCTCTAAAAATTTCTTGTTTCTCTGTTATCTCATTCCTGTCCTGTATTCGACTGACAAAGTAGGCCTACTGTGTAGGCGAAATGTTTAGGAATAAAGATACCTAACTGCTGAACATGTGTTTTACTTATGAAAGAGTTAAATTAAAATGCTTTTATGTTTTCTATTTTTTTTTTTTTTTTTTTTTTTTCAACAAGTCGGCCGTCTCCCACCGAGGCAGGGTGACCCAAAAAAGAAAGAAAATCCCCAAAAAGAAAATACTTTCATCATCATTAAAACACTTTCACCACACTCGCAATTTCACTGTTTTTGCAGAGGGCCAAATACAACAGCCCCAGAAGCAAACATATAAAATACACAACATACCCTCCAAACTGCCAAATCCAAACCCCTCCTTTAAATGCAGGCATTGTACTTCCCCCTTTTCCGGGAAATCAAGTCGACTATATAAAAAACCGGTTCCCTAATCCCTTCACTAAATTTTCCCCTCTCAAACTCCAACAGATCTCGGGTTTTCCCAAGTCCATTCGTTCCATTACTCCTATCTAACACCCACGCACGCTTGCGGGAAATCCAACCCCCCTTACCCACAAAACCTCCTTCCCCCTCTCTAAACCCTTTCGGGAAACCCCTACCCCCTTCCTTCCCCCATAGATTTATATGCTTTCCATGTCATTCTACTGTGATCCATTCTCTCAAATGACCAAAAACCCCCCAACCCAAACCCCCCTTTTTTGCCCTCGACTAATCTTTTTATTAAACTCCACACCTTCTCCTAATTTCCACATCCGAATTTTTTTCATAATATTTACACCACAATTGCCCTTAGACAGGACATCTCCCCTGCCTCCAAACCCCTCCTTTCGTGCATTTACCCCCCAAGCTTCACACCCATAAAAGGGTTGGGACTTTTAACTTTTTATACATTCCCCCCTTTTTTTTGCCCCCATAGATAACGTTTTTTGACCCACAATACCTAAAAACACCCTACCTTTTTTCCTCATCAATTCTATGTTTTAACCCCCCTTCATAAAACCATCCCCGACACGTCAAATCCCAAGTATCTGAAAACATTTACTTTTTCCATACTCCTCCTCCCAATTTGATACCAATTTTTTTTTATCTAAATATTGACCCCTCATCACCTTACTCTTTTTTTGTTTACTTTCAACTTTCTCCTTTACACACATTCCCAAACTCTTTCCCCAAAATTTGCAATTTTTTTAGAATCTCCCATAAGCACATTCATCAGCAAAAAGAACGTGTCAATTCCCATTTTGAATTTGATTCCCCCTAAATTTAATCCCCCCCCTCCCCAAACCCTGCATTTACTTTCCTTTTCAACCCCATCTATAAAAATTAAACAACCCTGGTGACATTCCACCCCTTTAAGACCTACTTTTACCGGGGAAAGTCTCCCTCTCTTCACACACCCCAACCTAGCCTCACTTCCTCATAAAAAAACTTTACAGCATTTTTAAAAACACCACCTTTCCATATACTTGCAACATTGCCACATTGCCCTCATCCCCTCTATCATATCCTTTTTTAAAACCTAAAGCAATAAAAACCTCCCTACTTTTCTAAATACTGTTACATATATCTTCAATGTAAACACCGATCTACACATCCCCTACCCACTCTAAAAAACCCCCTTGCTCATCCGCAATCCTACATTCTGTCTTACCTCTAATTCTTTCAATTTTAACCCTACCGTACACTTTTCCTGGTATACTCAGTAAGCTTATTCCTCTGTAATTTTACAGTCTCTTTTGTCCCCTTTCCCTTTATATAAAGGACTATACATGCTCTCTGCCAATCCCTAGGTACCTTCCCCTCTTTCATACATTTATTAAACAAAGTACCAACCACTCCAACACTATATCCCCCCTGCTTTTAACATTTCTGTCATGATCCCATCAGTTTCCAGCTGCTTTACCCCCTTTCATTTTACGTAATGCCTCACGTACCTCCCCCACACTTACATTCTGCTCTTCTTCACTCCTAAAAGATGGTATACCTCCCTGACCAGTGCATGAAATTACTGCCTCTGTTTCTTCCTTAACATTTAAAAGTTCCTCAAAATATTCTCGCCATCTACCCAATACCTCCATCTCCCATCTACTAACTCCCCTACTCTGTTTTTTAACTGACAAATCCATATTTTCCCTAGGCTTTCTAACTTGTTTAACTCGCTCCAAAATTTTTCTTATTTTCATTAAAATTTCTTGACAGTGCCTCTCCCACTCTATCATCTGCTCTCCTTTTGCACTCTCTCACCACTCTCTTTACCTTTCTTTTACTCTCCATATACTCTGCTCTTCTTATAAACACTCTGCTTTGTAAAAACCTCTCATAAGCTACCTTTTTCTCTTTTATCACACCCTTTACTTCATCATTCCACCAATCACTCCTCTTTCCTCCTGCCCCCACCCTCCTATAACCACAAACTTCTGCCCCACATTCTAATACTGCATTTTAAAACTATTCCAACCCTCTTCAACCCCCCCACTACTCATCTTTGCACTAGCCCACCTTTCTGCCAATAGTCGCTTATATCTCACCCGAACTTCCTCCTCCCTTAGTTTTATACACTTTCACCTCCCTCTTACTTGTTGTTGCCACCTTCCTCTTTTCCCATCTACCTCTTACTCTAACTGTAGCTACAACTAAATAATGATCCGATATATCAGTTGCCCCTCTATAAACATGTACATCCTGGAGCCTACCCATCAACCTTTATCCACCAATACATAATCTAATAAACTACTTTCATTACGTGCTACATCATACTTGTATATTTATTATACCTCTTTTTCATAAAATATGTATTACTTATTACCAAATTTTTTTCAACACTAGCTCAATTAAAGGCTCCCCATTTACATTTACCCCTGGCACCCCAAATTTACCTACTACTCCCTCCATAACATTTTTTACCCATTTAGCAGGGGTTTCGGGTATCACCTGCGGATATGGAGGGGCATAATGCTGTACTTGTATAATGGTACAGGTATAAACCCTTAAATTTGGCACCCTTAACACTAACACCATAGTAGTTTTCAGATTTCCTCTTGCAGGTCTAGTGCTTAGTTATGATTATAATAATTCAGATTTCCCAGTAATAAGGAATTAAAATCAGCTATCCTACCTTTGGCTTAATTTCCTGGGGAGCCTATGTGGTATTAAATAATTTAGATGAAGCCAAAGAGCAACTGTAGAGCTGTTAAGCTTAGTTCATCCAACTAAGTTATCGGTCACTTAAGTCACATTTATCACTCTTATACTGTATAAGAAAAAGCTGTATTACATGTACACTCTGTACTTAAAAGAGGTGCAGAATAATGTTTCTGATGAGCCATTAGTACACAGTTACAGCATAGTGTGCCCAAAAATAAATATGCTTTTAGGCTTCAAAATGTACTGAGTATTTTGTATTGGTGATTCACTTCCTCTTAGATGGTGTACTGCAAACTATCATTAAGTTTAAAACTTAGATTTTATGATAAGTGATTAATTGATATCTCCCAACAATCAAAAATTTACATACATTATTTCTATAAATGCATAATTTAGAGAAAACAACAAAGAATAAGGTTTAATCAAACAAATACATAAACACACTATGCAGCTGGACATGGTACCACAAAACAGTCGAAAGCAATTAGTGTATGACTCCCATCCATATTCTGTATTAAATTACAAAACTACAGTGTATCATTAATGATCAAAAACTGAGCAGAGTAGCAAAAAGATGAAAGTCTTTATTTCAATCTTTGCAACTCCATGACTGACCAACCTCTTTAATTCTCGACACTGAACAGACATCACACAGTTTGTATTTTGTAGCATGTAAGATTTAATGATTTTCAGAGTTCAATAGCAAACATCCTTCACTAGTGAAACAACATTCAGCCATCTGTCATCCTCAGTAACACTCCTTTAACTTTCTTCAAACAGTATTTCAGAAGCCAAACACGTATTTATAAACTATTTGTAACCACCTAGTGTGTACTCTACATACGCCCTTATGACTCTCTCGCAACTCCGTCCATCCCACTGGAAGAGAAACACCTGTCAACTAGTTTTTCCAGGTGCAGTTGGACTACAAGCGAAGAATTTTTCTTAGCCGCACACAGACTATAAATGGTCAATTCAGTATTCTATGTAGTAATTTGAAATCACAGAAAACTGCTGTTACATTCAGGTAAGTACAACTTACCAAAGTTCTTATTTCTTAGAAAATACTCTACATCAGTGGGTGGGCTCAAACTTTTCAACTCCCTATGTGTCTGGTGTTCTTTAATGCATGCTTATAACAAGTAAAATTGATAGTATGAATGATGGCAAAAGTTTTTCTCTTTAAGGTCACCCTTCCTCAGTGGGAGACGGCCAGCATGTTTAAAAAACAAAAAAAAAAAAAAGTGCTAAACCCATAAGGGTCTTATAGTGCTGCTTTCTTTTTTAAGGCTAGTTAACTGCCTACTCTATAAATGCAAGCATCAAGCAACAAAACAGAATGACTTCGAGAATGTATAAATCTGTAGTGGAGCGAAGGCGGGGTAGGGATCGCCCTAGGAAAGGAGGGAGGGAGGGGGTAAATGAGGTTTTGTGTGTGAGGGGCTTGACTTCCAGCAAGCATGCATGTGTTAAATAGGAGCAAATGGAGACAAATGGTTTTCAGGACTTGACGTGCTGTTGGAGTGTGACCAAGGTAACATTTATGAAGGGATTCAGGGAAACCGGCAAGCCGGACTTGAGTCGAGGAGATGGGAAGTACAGTGTCTGCACTCTGAAGGAGGGGTGTTAATGTTTCAGTTTTATAACTGTAGTGTAAATGCACCTCTGGCAAGACAGTGATGGAGTAAATGATGATGAAAGTTTTTCTTTTTTGGGCTACCCTGCCTTGGTGGGAGAAGGCTGATGTGTTGATAAAAAAAAAAAAAAAAATCCTCTTCATTCTTTCTAACAGAAATGTTATTTGTTAAATATTACATACGTTAGATATTGTGGAGCAGTGCTGTATGACCCTTTTGGGTTTAGCACTTAAATGATTATAACAGCATAAATTGTGTAAGGTTGTATATTTAGCATACAGTACAATTTGAACAAGAGATTTTTCAACTTGAACCAGAATCTTATTAATTTACCACTATTTGATTTTTTTTTCCAGTACTGATTCATGATGGTGACTGGGCTACTCTATAATTTCACTTTCCAATCATCTTCAAATTTCTCTAAAAATTTCTTGTTTCTCTGTTATCTCATTCCTGTCCTGTATTCGACTGACAAAGTAGGCCTACTGTGTAGGCGAAATGTTTGGGAATAAAGATACCTAACTGCTGAACATGTGTTTTACTTATGAAAGAGTCAAATTAAAATGCTTTTATGTTTTCTACATTTGTGTCATTTTCTCCTATACCCTTTTTAAAAAAAATTCCTCATAAATGAATTCAACACTAAAGACTGTAGACAGTCATGATCACATAACACTTGTTTACCTAAAGTTCCATCTTTAATCACCTGTAAACTGCTGCAAATAAGAGTCAAGCTTAATATTAACAGAAACTATCCCTTGACCTGAATAACATTCCTCACTCATAGCCAAACATCCGCAATATATTCCACAAGCAATTCATGTTAATGATGTTTTTCAGATTTTTTCTTATTATTATTATTACATTCATGGGGGATGGAGCACTAAACCCAAAGGGGATCAAACAGTGCCTGGAGGAATGGGAGACGACCCTCAGATTCAATCTGAGGAAGGGGAAGGTCTGGTCAAATTTAGTTACTCGCCATTCACATCCTTTAATACAGTACATGTACTAATAAGTTAAAATAACTTGTAAATGCATAAAAAATGATTAAACTGAATATATATTTCAAATTAGTTATTTCATTCTGGCCTGATTTATAGAATCAGAATGCATAATGGTACAGTATATTAGTTTTAATATCAAATCACTGAACAAACAAAAGCAAACTATTGTAAGCACACAAGATAAAGCCCATTTCAATCAACACTGCAAAAACTGTTAGTACACACATGATGAAAATTCATCAGAAATACGTCCAAAGGTGACTTCCGAGCACTTACTTTACGTACCAATGAGCTTCGAAATTTGCCTCCATCTTGTTCATCCTGTGCATGTGAAAAGCTGAAGTAAAGTGTGCTGATAAAGAGAACACTTAGCACTGAGCAGTAAAGTAGCTATAGTACTTTAAAAGAAATGTTAGTGCTAGTAGAGTGATCAGAAGCATTGCATAGATTATCACTGTCTTGCTAATGGCAAGATAGTAATAGAGTGAGTGATGGTGAAAGTGTTTCTTCTTTTATGGGTCGCCTCACCTCAGTGGGAGGTGGCCAGTGTGTTAAAAAAAAGTTCCTGGGCTATATGGATTTAAATTATATATCTGCAAAAGAAGTGGAAAAAAAAAAATGAAAAATTTTATGTAGAAAGAGAGGAATGAGTATACGTATATGGAAAGACAAAACAAGAAAAATGTAGGATATTATTGAAATACATGCACGATACGGTTGTAACTTTTAAAGTATGCAGAATTTTGTTATGATAAGAATTACTGCATTTTTGAAGTTTCAGTCCTAATACTGTAGAATGATTATTCAGGTTTCAACTTTCAGTTAAAAATGAGACAATGGAGAGAGAATTCATCAAGGAAGGTTTGACTTCTCTTGTGTGAATTAGTGGCAGAAAAGGGTCTACTAAAAGGGAATATGACTCCTATAAAATAAATGGCATACAGATAGGCCCTGTTTTACAATGCCTCAGTGAGCTTTATGACATTTCGCTAATACAGCGGTTTTTAATTATAACCACTATTCATTTATTCAGACTTCCTACAATAAATATATTCACCACTCACTATCAGCTAAGGATGAAAATATTTTAAAGTAAGTAATGTGTGTACTGTATATGCATTTTTTAGGCCTAGCTACATTTCTCACTTAATATATTTTTGTGTAAAATGTTATCAAGCTTTTATTTTCATTTGAAAGTGGAAAAAAAAAGAAAGGAGGGAGCAGCTATGATTCACTTTACAGCAGCAGCCCAGAACCTAATCTGCTGAATAGGTGGGACTCTCCTGTATTCACAATACTGTATTACCAGAAAGAAGTTGAGAAGAGTCATTCACTAGAATAGAATAGTTAGGATATTCCACCATGGGGGAAAACATCTTTCTTGGGATTTTTAGCCCCACCCCTCAAATGCAGGTGAGGGGCTCTCGATCCATGGAAATTGACTTATCCTCCTATTAGACTGAACCTGATTGGCTCCCATTCCCCAGGAGCTGTATGACTACTATGGGTTCAGTACTTCCCCCTAAACATAGTACAGTAAATACTAATTATTAGCCCTAGAGGGATGTTAACCCAGAAAGCCCAAACAATCAAACAGTATGGCTCACAGTATTTCCATTTGGATCTTCTGGCCCTCTTTACTAGGATATACCCACAAAAGTTGACTAACTACTAGGTGAACACAGAGAGTAAGTGTAAGGAAACTTGCATATATGTGTCACTACTTGCCTGGGGTTAAACCCAAGTCTTTTCAGCTTTCTTGATAAGATAGCTGAGAAAATCAGTGTACTGGATATGGAGAGATAAAATAGCTAACTGAAAGAACTTGGGATAAGAGAGAGATCACAAAGGTTAAACTGCAGATGTACAAAGAAATAGCATCAAGAAGCAACATGCTTAAGTCAGATATTAACTTTAAAAATGCTTAACTAATATTAGAAAAGAATTTGTTAAACAGCATGTATGTTGCTGTCATAAAAGTAAATGAAACCTAGAAACACAGTTGCTAGAAGCAGATCCTAGAAAATGGTGATAAGTTATAGTGGGATGGGAGGTTAAGGTGCTGAATGACAGCTACTCACAAAGTTGGACACAAATAAGAAAAATGCTGAGATGTGAGTATTAAGGCACTACAGTTATTTAGTTTAAGCAAGAGTAAACGATGTGCTGCTTGACAATACTGTAGCTTGGTAGTGCTTGGTTTTCATTTTCTGGGAGAATGCATAGTCAAGACAATTTAAATGCTAAGTTACTGCCTAATTCTGACAATTTTCAAATCTGGATAGACAAGGTTTCATTATACTGTATTGATTACCTGTACTATGGACAATATCATATTTAGGATTATTTGAACATTTGCAACAGATTACTATAGTACCAATATACTGGAAGTAAAAAAAACAGCTATAAAAAGTTAATAATGTACTGCAAATAAATCAAATTAGAACAAAATATCCATGAATACATATTACTTCTTTGGATACTAAGGGTATTCAGGATTTTGGTTCAGATACGGATTTGCTATATTGTTAAATTTTGTGTAAAATTTAATCTTATAACATTAAAAACTTTTCTTATAATTTCTGCAGTAAAAGGAAAACAGCTTTCTAAAGGAAGCTTTTAGTAAATATGCGAGATTGATAATCTATATTACCCATTGCTAGAGAAGTGGATTATAACATACAAATAGCATTAGCCTAAGAAAAGTGGTGGTAAGCTCTACACGCACTGTGAATGCAGCTCTTTAACAAGATAATACACTACTCACCCTCTCATCTACTTGTCCAAAGCCAACACTTTCATCGTTTTCTCTAAAAATAAAAAAGGGGAAAATTGTACGATTATGAGACATTAAAAGAATAACAAATTTAAACAAAACATTGTGAAAATTGTACACTATAACATTAAGGTTCAATTTGCTCCATAATATTAGAAGCTGAAGAAAACCTAAGAAGGCCCAAGTCAAAGCATATCCATTTATTATTGAGTTCTCACTTGAAAATAATTAAAGATTAAATCTATATTTTATGTTTAAATACAAAATTCCTTTTAATATTACACATTGTGAATCTAGAAAAAGTACCATATGCATTATTTTGCAAAGATGCCAATTAGCAGCTTAATGAACATTCTAAAACACTATTTTTATCTGATGGAGGCATATACTGAACTCTTAATTAAGGTTTCCAACTCTTATATACAGTACTTTGTTTATATGCTTCAGCTAGTTTTATCTAGTAATAAATACTGTATATATTAGTTTACATAGTATTAACTAGGCATTTTTATTCCTAATTGATCCTCACTGTTAATGCATTACATTACTGGAATTGCACAAATGTATGACTGAATGTTTCCATCACATAATTTTTTTTTTTTCAACAAGTCGGCCATCTCCCAATAAATTTTTAAGAGGAACTTACTCCATCTCATTAGCCTTCTCGGAGAACACTCTAAGAATGAACTCTCCTTCCTCATTGGCTTCAAATGTTGATGGAACAATGCAGTATGTGCCAGGGGGAAGTTTGAAGCGGCATGACACCTCACGCATGTTGATGAAAGAAGGAGAACGTGCCACTGATGCACTGTACTTGAAGAAGTTCAAATCTAGGGGACGTGGAGCATTCTCTGGATCTCGTAGCTGTGGAAATAAAATATGTTTAAGAACTAAATAAAAATTGGCAAACTATATCAACACCAAAGAATTTTCTTCGTATAAAGTCTAAACCAAATTTGACATGTTATTCCATATTTCACGTTCTGCAATAGAATTATTATTCCTTACATGATAGATGGCAAAACCAATTGTAAGGCACTCTAGACCCAGCTTTCTCTGTGACCGGCGGTTCTTCTGCATGAGAGCTACAATAACAGTACACTTGTTGTCATCATCATCGTCATCGACTTCTGTCAGTGTGATTCTGTACTGAGGATTGTGCCAGAATGTAGCTGTTGAAAAAAAAATCAAAGAGTAATAGAGGGAACTGAAAATGTGACAGTATCCGACTCTGGAAATGCAATAAATCTGAATATAATAAAGCATCTGATACAGATTTTTATGTTACATTATGTAGCATCATAAAAATAAAACAGATTTAAAAGGACTGTGACATGTTTAATGTGTATACATATTAAGTAAATATTTAGATAACATTTCATTAGGATATAGCTCCTGAGAACTTTTCTTTGTAATTTCTTACCCAAGAAGTTTCTACAGCCACCAGCTGTGGAGCCACGAATCCAAGCTCCTTCAAACACACTCATCTCCCATTTGTGCTTAACAGCTCCAGCTATGTCCTCATCATCCAGGGAGTCTGGGTTCAAGTTGGTTAATTCCAGCATTGTGAAATTTCTTAAGAAGTCCTGTAAAAATGAAAGGGAATTTAACAAGCACTAAACTATGCATATAAATTGGGCCTAACAAATAACTTCCATTAAGAAAATTTATATATTTTTTCTTAGTTACTTTCTGTTAACTTATCAGCCATTTCAAAGCAAAGTGAAGAGACCTAAAGCAGAAAACACATGCACTACAATGTGCTCTCTATCTGCAACATACATTGCAGAGAAATGTTGACCCACAGAACCCTGACACTGCCCACCCCAGTTTTTGGTGGAAGCACAGTACAGTGGACCCCCGGTTAACGATATTTTTTCACTCCATTAGTATGTTCAGGTGCCAGTACTGACCGAATTTATTCCCATAAGGAATATTGTGAAGTAGATTATTCCTTTCAGACCCCCAAACATACACGTACAAACGCACTTACATAAATACACTTACATAATTGGTCGCATTTGGAGGTAATCGTTATGCGGGGGTCCACTGTACTTTAAACCCTCTAGTCTAACTAATCAATTACCCTGAATACTTTCATATACATTATGTTGCTCACTTTCCAAGTAAAATTCCATGAAGACCTTGCCTTCACTAACTCTTATGTAACACTTGTATATGCCTGTTAATGTCCATCTTCACACCCTCTTTCAAGCCCCTCTTTGTAAGCGATCCAAGATTTATAAAACCCATCTTGTTTACAGTCTTCGCAAAAAATCTCTGTCATGAAATGTGAAAAAAAGTTTGCTGCCAATTCAGTAACAATGCTTTTGCATTTCCAGCCATGTAAAGAAAATAAATTAGAAACAGAGGGTGTCCAGTAGTAGGGGTTTGCAAATTAGACTGCAGTGCATGGAGTTAAGCAGTCTATAATATTTGATATGCTATTTTAGTAAAGGCAAGGTAATGTCTATGAAGTGACTTTAGGAAACTGAATAGCCAGACATAAATTTTGGAAGCTAGAAAGTGCAGTGTATGCATTATGAAAGTGGAGGTGGCAGGTTGTGATGAGTGTTGGTGTATGTTTTCTTCTTTAGGTCACCTAGGTGGAAAATGACCAATGTGGAGATGATTAGGTTGTCTTTTTCCACCTAGGTGGAAAATGGCCAATGTGGAAATGATTAAGTTGTTGAAACAGAGTAAACAGAAACATGGTAAGCTTTTGCATGTAGAGATCATATAAAAAAATACACTAACATTATAAAAACTAACAGAAAAAGATTTTTTAAATAACAGCACCTAAGATTTTTTTTATAAAGATAGCTGTAATGAATAGTAGCTTGAGTTAATAGAAAATAAGATGTATGAAGACAGGATGACATTGTGCAAAAAAAACTGAGGTAGTGTGCATGTAAATTAAAAAAATGCAGAGATACAAATAATAGCAAAGTGTACCTGCAGATAAGATAAAAAGCACAGTTAAAGAAAGCTTACTTTAAAGGACATCCAGAACTCTCCATCATGTTCGAAAGTCAGACCAATCTCTTCTTTCTCCTCTGGAGGAATAAACTGCCACTCAGGACTCTGGTCACTCCACGATCCCTGCCATTCTGCTTCATTGCCCCAAGGATTACGAATACGGACTAGTGGAATCTTTCCAGACACTCTAGGCGTGTTGATCTCACAATACTTTATTCTCGTGACGGAATAGGCATGACCACGAATGAGGCCAGTATCACAGCGAGCCTCCACTACATTTGGGTCAGGCTGAAGGTAATAATGATTTAATTAATGATCATTAAAAAAGATAATTACTTAAGTTTTGTTTCTATAGAAAGGCTGATGTAAAATGTCCAGGAATAAGCTATGAAAAAAGTTTGTCTCTGCTATTAGTTTTGCCTTTATTATTATATAACATTTTCATCTACTATTTTCTCTTGGTGATTCTGAAGAAGTGACTGTTTTGGATAAACTTTTCTCATTATTAATAACACAATCAAGGCAACTTTTTAGAGGAAAATAAAAATATTTAATGGGTGCATAAAAAGAGAGAGAGATTATCTGGAAAAAATATAAAATATGGGTGTAACTCTAGTGCCATTTTTTTGGTCAATGGCAAAATTTGCTAAGACTTGAATAAATTTCTTATACTGTATAATGTAACTAAACAGCACTTCATAAAGTAAGAAATTTTCAGGAAAACTAGTCTGTAACTTTGGAAGATTACTGTATCTTCCAACTCACTTCAGAATTTTTGCATATATTTTAAAAACAGCATCCTACAGAAGGTAAAATAATACTGCTTTGTTTTGGGATTTGTATTACACTTTAATGTAAAACAATTTAATGTATTAGACTTTAATATAAAACAATTTAAACCTAATGATTCTTAACTATAAGATGAATAATTTCAGGAGTGACTGTAAGTCATCATAAAATTGTAAGACTCAACATGATGAGAATGGTTATACTTTATTGGGAAAAGTAAGTCCATGGCTTGTCAATGTTCTCCTAGTGAAAAGTTAGAATATATAATTTGTGAACATTTTAACCATAGCATATAAAATTTTAACTAAAAATTTCTAATAGCCAAAATATACTAAGAAGCTTCTCATGACTACAATCTGACAAGCAATGCAGAGTATCTCCCAATCACCACTACAGTGATTTTATCTCAAAATCATATATGAACAATGGTAAGTATATATAGACCTTATTTCTAATGACTGAATCCTATGAATAAACAGAAAGGTAGATGAGGGGCTCAAACCATGGTCTGTAAATTGACAGTCCAACTCTCTATTGTCTAGGCTAACCCAGGACTCTAATAGGAAGGCTTTAAAGGTAATACTTATTGCATTACTCGACTCAAGAAATCGTAATGACACGATTGCAAATAAACCATACCCCCGGCCGGGATTGAACCCGCGGTCATAGAGTCTCAAAACTCCAGCCCGTCGCGTTAGCCACTAGACCAGCTAGCCACAATAAGATTCATCCAACTAGGTATATTTCTACACCATAGGAAAGTTAGCACAGGCACCTCTGTGACCACAAATGCAAGTTTTTACAGACGAATCTCCAGCTAGCGTGGCCGTGACGAACTCTAGCTCAAGTCCCTTCACTGCCGTCAACATGACTCAAGAAATCGTAATGACACGATTGCAAATAAACCATACCCCGGCCGGGATTGAACCCGCGGTCATAGAGTCTCAAAACTCCAGCCCATCGCGTTAGCCACTAGACCAGCTAGCCACAATAAGATTCACCCAACTGGGTATATTTCTACACCATAGGAAAGTTAGCACAGGCACCTCTGTGACCACAAATGCAAGTTTTTACAGAACGAATCCCCAGCTAGCGGGGGCCGTGACGAATCTTATTGTGGCTAGCTGGTCTAGTGGCTAACGCGACGGGCTGGAGTTTTGAGACTCATGACCGCGGGTTCAATCCCGGCCGGGGGTAGGGTTTTTATTTGCAACGTGTCATTACGATTTCTTGAGTCATGTTGACGGCAGTGAAGGGATTGAGCTAGAGTTCGTCACGGCCCACGCTAGCGGGAGATTCGTCTGTAAAAACTTGCATTTGTGGTCACAGAGGTGCCTGTGCTAACTTTCCTATGGTGTAGAAATATACCTAGTTGGATGAATCTTATTGTGGCTAGCTGGTCTAGTGGCTAACGCGACGGGCTGGAGTTTTGAGACTCTATGACCGCGGGTTCAATCCCGGCCGGGGGTATGGTTTATTTGCAATCGTGTCATTACGATTTCTTGAGTCATGTTGACGGCAGTGAAGGGACTTGAGCTAGAGTTCGTCACAGCCACGCTAGCTGGAGATTCGTCTGTAAAAACTTGCATTTGTGGTCACAGAGGTGCCTGTGCTAACTTTCCTATGGTGTAGAAATACAGTGGACCCCCGCATAGCGAACGCCTTGCATAGCGAACAATCCGCATAGCGGACGCTTTGTTCGCTAAAATTTTGCCCCGCATAGTGGACAAAAACCCGCTCAGGGGCCCTTTCCCGTCCGAGACGCGTCCAATGTGCGCCCTCAGCCAGCCTCACATGTGCCGCCCGTGCCATTGTTTACCAGCCAGCCTCCGCGGTAACATTCAAGCATACACTCGGATATTTCGTATTATTACAGTGTTTTCGGTGCTGTTTCTGGAAAATAAGTGACCATGGGGCCCCAAGAAAGCTTCTAGTCCCAAACCCCTACACCTAAAAGGGTAAGAATACCCATTAAAATGAAGAAAGAGATCTTTGATAAGTATGAAGTGGAGTACGTATCACCGACCTGGTCAGGTTGTACAGAAACCAAAATCAACCATCTCTTCTATTGTGGGCAAGAAAACGGCAATCAAGGAAGCTGTTGTTCCCAAGGTTTAATGTGTTTTCGAAAAAAGATCGCAAGTGATGGAAGATGTTGATTGACTCTTTTTGGTGTGGATAAATGAAAAAAGCTAGCAGGAGATAGCGTCTCTCAAGCGATCATATGTGAAAAAGGCTAGGAAGTTGCATGACGATTTAATTAAAAAAAATGCCTGCAACTAGTGATGATGTGAGTGAATTTAAGGCCAGCAAAGGTTTGGGTTTTGGGAAAATTTAAGAAGCGTATTTGGCATCCATAGTGTGATACGGCATGGTGAGGCTGCCATTTCGGACCAAAAAAGGGCTAAAAAATATGTGCAGGAATTAAAGGAGTACATAGAAACTGAAGGACTGGAACCTAAAACAAGTGTTTAATTGTGATGAAACAGGCCTGTTCTGGAAGAAAATGCCAAGCAGGACCTACATTACTCAGGAGGAAAAGGCACTCCCAGGACATAAGCCTATGAAAGACAGGCTTACTTTGTTGATGTGTGCCAATGCTAGTGGTGATTGCAAAGTTAAGCCTTTATTAGTGTATCACTCTGAAACTCCCAGAGCGTTCAGGCAAAGAATGTCCTCAAGGATAATTTGTGTGTGCTGTGGAGGGCAAACAGTAAGGCATGGGTCACTAGGGAATTTTTCTATAACGGTTACACCATGCATTTGCCCCAATGTGAAAGATTACCTAACTGAAAAGAAATTAGACCTTTAAGTGCCTCCTGGTGTTAACAATCCCCCTGGTCATCCTACAGACGTGGCAGAGCGACTTTAATGGGGACATGGCTCATTAAGGTGAAGTTTTTGCCTCCTAATACCACTCCTCTCCTGCAGCCATGGACCAGCAGGTCATTTCCAACTTCAAGAAACTGTACACAAAAGCTCTGTTTCAAAAGTGCTTTGAAGTGACCACAGACACTCGTTTGACTCTAAAAGAGTTTTGGAAGGATCACTTTAATATCCTCAATTGTGTAAACCTTATAGGTAAGGCTTGGGAGGGAGTGACTAAGAGAACCTTGAACTCTGCTTGGAAGAAACTGTGGCCAGAAGTGTAGACAAAAGGGATTTTGAAGGGTTTGAGGCTAACCCCGAGAGGAGTAGTATACCCGTTGAGGAATCAATTGTGGAATTGGGGAAGTCCTTGGGGTTGGAGGTTAGTGGGGAGGATGTGGAAGAGTTGGTGGAGGAGGACAATGAAGAACTAACCCCTGATGAGCTGATAGATAACTTCAAGAGCAAGAGGCCAGACCTGGGGAAACTGGTTCAAAGGAGGGGAGAGAGAAATTGAAGGAATTGCCTACTTCAAAGATTAAGGGAAAAGTGTGCAAAATGGCTTGAAGTGCAAACCTTTTTTTATGAAAATCACCCTCACACAGCTATTGCAAGCCGTGCTGGTGACTGTTACAATGACACTGTTGTGAACCACTTTAGACAAATCATAAAGGAACGAGAGGTACAGGCCACTATGGACAGATATGTTGTGCGGAAAGAAGTCCAGTGACTCTGAAGCTGGGGCCTAGTGGCATTAAAAGAAAGAAGGGAAAAACCCCAGAAAAGGACTTGCTACCTCAAGTCCTAATGGAAGGGGATTCCCCTTCTAAACACTAACACTCTCTCTCCCCCCCTCCCATCCCATCAATCATCACCAGATCTTCAATAAAAGTAAGTGTCATGTAATTGTGCATGCCTTTTTCAGTTTGTGTGTACTAAAATTAACATTTTTTTGTGGTAAAAAAATTTTTTTTTCATACTTTTGGGTGTCTTGCACGGATTAATTTTATTTCCATTATTTCTTATGGGGAAAATTAATTCGCATAGCGAACATTTCGCATAACGGCCAGCCCTCTTGCACGGATTAAGTTCGCTATGCGGGGGTCCACTGTATACCTAGTTGGATGAATCTTATTGTGGCTAGCTGGTCTAGTGGCTAACGCGACGGGCTGGAGTTTTGAGACTCTATGACCGCGGGTTCAATCCCGGCCGGGGGTATGGTTTATTTGCAATCGTGTCATTACGATTTCTTGAGTCATGTTGACGGCAGTGAAGGGACTTGAGCTAGAGTTCGTCACGGCCACGCTAGCTGGAGATTCGTCTGTAAAAACTTGCATTTGTGGTCACAGAGGTGCCTGTGCTAACTTTCCTATGGTGTAGAAATATACCTAGTTGGATGAATCTTATTGTGGCTAGCTGGTCTAGTGGCTAACGCGACGGGCTGGAGTTTTGAGACTCTATGACCGCGGGTTCAATCCCGGCCGGGGGTATGGCTTATTGCATTACATTCCATCAGAAAGGATTTGGAGGTAACAGTAAGTATTATCTCTGAATCCTTCCTATTAGATGCCTGGGTTTGCCTAGATGGTAGAGCGTCAGACTATCAATTAATGGACTGCAGTTTGAGCCCCTCGTCTACCTTTCTGTTTATTCATCAACAGTTGTTTATTACAACTTAATTTGAGTTCACTGAATCCTATCTTCACCATATACAACCAATTACAATCTTACTTCAATAGAGCATCCCATTAGGGATCCACGCTCGTAAGCCTTTAGCATGATGTTGAAGAGATTTGGTGGAGCCTTGGTGAGGTCATAAATTTCAGACACACCACCAGTGAAGTCTTCCATGGCCTCACAAGTAGTGCCTCCCTTCAGGGCCTCATATGAGCCATGCAATCTGGAGATAAAATAAATTAGGAATTAACAAAAGGTTATACCCATTTTGAAATGAGTCTTCTACATCCACAAACGAAATGTTTCCAAAATGAATATACTCAAGTGTTGCACATAAAACTTACTCTGCACATAAACTAGGTACACACAGTTTATTAACAGCCATTTTAGACTTGAAGGTTAGTGAGCAGTATGGTCAAATTGTTTTATCTTTAGGAATGTGTTTGGCTAGGTTATGAAAGGTGTGAGGAGTTAAACTATGGCACCTTCTGGGTATTATGGCTTATAATGCTATTTAATTTTGGGGAAGTTACTTTGTCGGGACGTTCCCATTTTAACCCATAAATGGTCCAAACGTATATATACGTTTTTTTCAACATTTGATAGTATGTAAAAAAAGTAGAATTTTTTTTTTTTACATTTGAAAACGTGTAAAAAACTTTGATCTACATTTTTTTTTGTTGTATTTGAAAATATGTAAAAAAACGTAGATCTACTTTCGGAGCACTACGCATGTGAATGTAGATCTGCTTGAACCGTTTATGGGTTAAAGGGCATTGGTGCTAAAGAATTTAATCACCTTGGAGTCTTGTTAATAAACATATTTTTTTGCTCCTTTGTTTATGAATCAAGAGCTCTTTAGCATCAAAGACCTTCCCTTAAGGGGAAAAAGTGTTAAGTACTTGATTATTACTGCATTTATGGGGAAGCACTAAACCCAAAAGGGCCATACATTGCTTAAGTAGTAAGCAATCATGTTCGATCCAAGGAAGGGGAGAAGAGCACCAGTTCCTTTGATCAAGGGCCCTTCACCAGCATCAAGACTCCCTTGTGAAGGGTAAGTACTTGAGAATGAGTTCAAGTCTACATGAAGAACCCACCACAACATTATTTTAATAAATCATATACAAAACCAAAGAATTTTACAACTTCTAATCATAATTTTTTGTATCTACTGTATGACTGACAATCATGTTACATGTATATTGCCTAATAAATGTATATTTTATTAAATATCTTTCAATGCAGCCATTATCAAGCCAAAAAGTTAAATAAATTTCAGAGCACTTTACAGCTCTATATTAGTAGAATCAGTGAACATACTTAGCATAAGCTTTCTCAAGAAGGGCAGACCAAAATTCATTCCTTTCTTCAGAGTGCATAAAAACAAGACGGCCATAGAAGGTGGGAAGTCGATCATCAATCACAACATCAACCCAACGTCCATACTGCCAAAACCTGTGGATGTTACAATCATAAAAAACAGGGTAAAATATAAAACAGAAATCCTACATTAATTATGCTTAGACACAAGTACATAAGTGAGTGGTTTGTTGCACCTGTGCTATCTTTAGCAGCAAGTCACCAAAACCATCTATGTTACCTCACAATGTTATCAATCTACATTACCTTATTAAATTTTTTTTTTTTTTCAACAAGTTGGCCGTCTCCCACTGAGGCAGGGTGACCCAAAAAAGAAAGAAAATCCCAAAAAGAAAATGCTTTCATCATCATTCAACACTTTCACCACACTCACACATAATCACTGTTTTTGCAGAGGTGCTCAGAATACAACAGTTTAGAAGCATATACGTATAAAGATACACAACATATCCCTCCAAACTGCCAATATCCCAAACCCCTCCTTTAAAGTGCAGGCATTGTACTTCCCATTTCCAGGACTCAAGTCCGACTATATGAAAATAACCGGTTTCCCTGAATCCCTTCACTTAATATTACCCTGCTCACACTCCAACAGATGGGTCAGGTCCCAAGTATCATTCGTCTCCATTCACTCCTATCTAACACGCTCACGCACGCTTGCTGGAAGTCCAAGCCCTTGCCCACAAAACCTCCTTTACCCTCTCTCTCCAACCCTTTCGAGGACAACCCCTACCTCGCCTTCCTTCCCCTATAGATTTATATGCTTCCATGTCATTCTACTTTGATCCATTCTCTCTAAATGACCAAACCACCTCAACAACCCCTCTTCTGCCCTCTGACTAATACTTTTATTAACTCCACACCTTTTCCTAATTTCCACACTCCGAATTTTCTGCATAATATTTACACCACACATTGCCCTTAGACAGGATATCTCCACTGCCTCCAACCATCTCCTCGCTGCTGCATTTACCACCCAAGTTTCACACCCATATAAGAGTGTTGGTACTACTATACTTTCATACATTCCCTTCTTTGCCTCCATAGATAACGTTTTTGACTCCACATATACCTCAATGCACCACTCACCTTTTTTCCCTCATCAATTCTATGATTAACCTCATCCTTCATAAATCCATCCACCGACACATCAACTCCCAAGTATCTGAAAACATTCACTTCTTCCATACTCCTCCTCCCCAATTTGATATCCAATTTTTCTTTATCTAAATCATTTGATACCCTCATCACCTTATTCTTTTCTATGTTCACTTTCAACTTTCTGCCTTTACACACATTCCCAAACTCATCCACTAACCTTTGCAATTTTTCTTTAGAATCTCCCATAAGCACAGTATCATCAGCAAAAGTAACTGTGTTAATTCCCATTTTGAATTTGATTCCCCATAATTTAATCCCACCCCTCTCCTGAACACCCTAGCATTTACTTCTTTTACAACCCCATCTATAAATATATTAAACAACCATGGTGACATTACACATCCTGTCTAAGACCTACTTTTACCGGGAGTAGTCTCCCTCTCTTCTACACACCCTAACCTGAGCCTCACTATCCTCATAAAAACTCTTTACAGCATTTAGTAACTTACCACCTATTCCATATACTTGCAACATCTGCCACATTGCTCCCTATTCACTCTATCATATGCCTTTTCTAAATCCATAAATGCAATAAAAACTTCCCTACCTTTATCTAATATGTTCACTATATGCTTCAATGTAAACACTTGATCTACACATCCCTACCCACTCTGAAACCTCCTTGCTCATCCGCAATCCTACATTCTGTCTTACCTCTAATTCTTTCAATTATAACCACTACCATACACTTTTCCTGGTATACTCAATAAAACTTATTCCTCTATAATTTTTACAATCTCTTTTGTCCCCTTTCCCTTTATTATAAAGGGACTATACATGCTCTCCGCCAATCCCTAGGTACCTTCCCCTCTTTCATACATTTATTAAACAAAAGTACCAACCACTCCAAACATATCCCCCCTGCTTTTAACATTTCTGTCATGATCCCATCAGTTCCAGCTGCTTTACCCCCTTTCATTCTACGTAATGCCTCACGTACCTCCCCCACACTTACATTCTGCTCTTCTTCACTCCTAAAAGATGGTATACCTCCCTGACCAGTGCATGAAATTACATTCTGCTCTTCTTCACTCCTAAAAGATGGTATACCTCCCTGACCAGTGCATGAAATTACCACCTCCCTTTCTTCCTCAACATTTAAAAGTTCCTCAAAATATTCTCGCCATCTACCTAATACCTCCCTCTCCCCATCTACTAACTCCCCTACTCTGTTTTTAACTGACAAATCCATACTTTCCCTAGGCTTTCTTAACTTGTTTAACTCCAAAATTTTATCTTATTTTCATTAAAATTTCTTGACAGTGCCTCTCCCACTCTATCATCTGCTCTCCTTTTACACTCTCTCACCACTCTCTTCACCTTTCTTTTACTGTCCATATACTCTGTTTTTCTTATAACACTTCTGCTTTGTAAAAACCTCTCATAAGCTAACTTTTTATTTAGCTATAAATAATTAATATTTTTAAATACATCAGGCATTTCTCACTAGGGCTAGGGAATAAGTCAGCATCACTTATTCCCTAGCTGTCACTCTGATGATTTCAACTGGTAAGCCAGTGGTTGGTCAACTGTGGGCCACCAAAGGGCCAGCAGCTACCACACTTGCATTTGTCAAAGTAGACACAGCTGGCTACAGCACTGCAAACCAATGGTTGCTTCTTGCCATGCCCTACCATAAGGCCAATAATGCCACTGAACAGGTCATCATTTAACAGAAACACATCTCATATACTTTTTCCTGATGAAAGTAATAACAACTATACTTAATCTTAACAGAAATTCATGATCACAATCCTTATGTCTTACTAAACCCCAACACCCTCACCCATCTCTCAAACCACAGGCACTGTATTTTCTACCTCCAGAACTAAAATCCAGCTAGCTAGTTCTCCAGAAATCCTTCATACATATTACCTCATTCACACTCCAACAGAATGTGAAATGCCAAAAACCATGTCTCTGCTCACTCCAGTTTCTCAAAACCTCCTTCACAATATCATCAACCATTCCCTTGACATTCCCTACAATTCCTACCATTCACCAAGATGTTTACACACTTCTGATTGGACTGTCTTGCTCCATCCATCTTTTGAATAAATCATTTAAACAACCCGCCTTTTGCTCCCTGAATAATAACTTTCATATAGAGATAGACCTCTTAATTCCTTCACTTCTTATGCTATGCACAGTGTTCCACTTAATTCATAAATTATGGTAATTACTAATAACTATAATTTCAAATACATTTTCTTCTTCTTTCAACAAACCGGCCGTATACCACTGAGGCAGGGTGGCCCAAAAAGTAAAATGAAAGTTTCTCTTTTTAACTTTAGTAATGTATACAGGAGAGGGAGTTACTAGCCCCTCACTCCCTGCATTTTAGTCATCTCTTACGACACGCGTGGTTTACAGAGGAAGAATTCTGTTCCGCTTCCCCATGGAGATAAGAAATAAACAAGAACAAGAACTAATAAGAAAATAGAAGAAAAAACCCATAGGGGCGTGTATATGTAGATTTGTCCATGCATATGTAGTGCGACCTAAGTGTAAGTAGAAGTAGCAAGACATACCTGAAATCTTGCAAGTTTATGAGACAGAAAAAAGACACCGGCAATCGTACCATCATGAAAACAATTACAGGCTTCCGTTTTACACTCACCTGGTAAGACAGTAGTATCTCCCTGGGCGGTTGCTGTCTACCAACCTACTACCTAGGTCAAATACATTTATCATCATATCAATGCAGTGTGTTGTGTGAATAAATGTAGAGAATCCGTAGTTTGGAGATTAGGAGAAGGTGCGGGATTATCAAAGCTATTATTCAGAGGGCTGAGGAGGGATTACTGAGATGGTTTGGATATGTAGAGAGGATGGAACAAAACAGAATGACTTTGAGAGTGTATAAATCTGTAGTGAAGGGAAGGCGGGGTAGGGGTCGACCTAGGAAAGGTTGGAGAGAGGGGGTAAAGGAGGTTTTGTGTGTGAGGGACTTGGACTTCCAGCAAGCGTGAGTGAGCGTGTTAGATAGGAGCAAATGGAGACAAATGGTTTTTAGGACTTGCATTGCTGTTGGAGTGTAAGCAAAGTAACATTTATGAATTGATTCAGGAAAACCAGCAGGGCGGACTTGATTCCTGGAGATTGAGAAGTACAGTGCTGGCATTGTACAAGGTTACCCCAAAAAGAAAGGAAAATAAAAAAAGAAAGAAAAAACTTTCATCATTCAACACTTTCACCATCATTCATACATAATCACTGTCTTTGCAGAGGCACTCAGATATGACAGTTTAGATGTCTCTCCAAACTGCCAATATCCTAAACCCCTCCTTTAAAGTGCAGGCATTGTACTTCCCATTTCCAGGACTCAAGTCCGGCTAACCGGTTTCCCTGAATCCCTTCACAAAATATTACCCTGCTTACACTCCAACAGCTCGTCAGGTCCCATAAACCATTTGTCTCCATTCACTCCAATCTAACACGCTCATGCACACTTGCTGGAAGTCCAAGCTTACAAAACCTCCTTTACCCTATCCCTCCAACCTTTTGGGAACAACCCTTACCATGCCTTCCTTTCCCAACAGATTTATATGCTCTCCAAGTCATTCCTAGTTTGTTCCGTTCTCTCTAAATGACCAAACCACCTCAACAGCCCCTCTTCAGCCCTCTGATTAATACTTTCAGTAACTCCACACCTCCTCCTAATTTCCACACTACAAATTCTCTGCATAATATTTACACCACACATTGCCCTTAGAGACGACATCTCTACTGCCTCCTCGCTGCAGCATTTACAACCCATGCTTCACACCCATATAAGAGTGTTGGTACTTCTATAGTCTCGTACATTCCCTTCTTTGCCTCCATGGATAACGCTGTCTCCACAGATACCTCAACACAGTACTCACCTTTTTTCCTTCATCAATTCTATGGTTTACCTCATCCTTCATAAATCCATCTGCTGACAAGTCAATTCCCAAATATCTGAAAACATACACTTCTTCCATACTCCCTCCCTCCAATGTGATATCCAGTATATATCTATATGTCTTCACTTTTCAATTTTCTACCTTTGCACACCCTAAGTATCCATCTCAAAAGTAATTATAACAAAGCAATGAAAAGCATCTTGATAGTGACAGTGGTGCTAAGAACAAATTTTCCATCTCAGGAAATTCATGTTTCTAGCAGCATTTCCATCATAGATAGTTTACCTTAATGGCAGCAAACACTAACCTGAAGTGGAATATGCCAGCATAGTTGTCTCCAAATCCTTGGTCACTTGGTACAATCTGGTAGAAGAGACGCTTGTTCAAGGTCAAGTTGGCCACAGCTGCCAAAAGCCAACAGTCACCTGTAAATGGAAAAATATTTTAGTAAGATAAGAAAAAACAGAAATCAGTGAAACCAGCCAATAAGAGTTAAGCGACAGAACCAGAAGCCATGAATCAACCCTTGCAAAATATAGCCAGGCGAGCAGAACTAGCTAAGTATTTAAAACCAGGAACATGTCACATTATATATAGCTCAGCAGTAGGTAAATGGACACAGACATAATTAATGTGACATTTTACTGAGGCAATGTTTTACTCTCCAGGAGCTTTTTCAAGCTGTAATGGCTTGGCAAAGATACTGGATAGCAAAACGTTGCCACAACAAAATGTCACATTAGTTACATCTGTATCCATTTACTTAACACTTTGTCGGTAATTCTACTATTATTACTAACTCAGTAAACATTTTGCTCATAATCAAAATACCTTGATTCAATCCTGGCTGAGGTAGGACATATGGACAAGTCTACTAACTGCTGCCAGTGTTCACCTAATCAGTAAGTAGATACCTGAGTGTTAGGCAACTGTTGCAGGTCGATCCTGTTTGAGGTCTCAAGAAAACTAATGAAAATAAATCACATTACCTGACTTTCTTGGCTTATGGTGTTTTATTAACACTTGGTTAATAACCTCATGGGTTATTCAACTAAAGAGGCTATGTAATAAGGTATAATAACACTGGTTCTTTATCAATAACATAATGCTTTTATAATTTATTTTAATGTTTATGTGAAATTATAAAGTTTAATAAAAATTACAAACAAAACACTGAAGATAATTCTTTTTATTCTGTCAGTATATATAATACTTTATTGTTTATATTATAGAGTTTACAGATGCCCTAATAATAAAGAGAAAGAGCAGAATAAAAATATGAGGTTAACATTACTGTTCCTAGGCTAACGAAATTCAATATTTTAGGTTGCAGTTATTAACTGCATATAAACTGTTAAAAATTAAAAGAGAGTAGTAAGGGAGAAAAAGTTAGCATATGAGAAGTTTTTACAAAGTAGAAGTGATGCAAGGAGGGAAGAGTATATGGAGAAAAAGAGAGAGGTTAAAAGAGTGGTGAAGCAATGTAAAAAGAGAGCAAATGAGAGAGTGGGTGAGATGTTATCAACAAATTTTGTTGAAAATAAGAAAAAGTTTTGGAGTGAGATTAACAAGTTAAGGAAGCCTAGAGAAAAAATGGATTTGTCAGTTAAAAATAGGAGAGGAGAGTTATTAAATGGAGAGTTAGAGGTATTGGGAAGATGGAGGGAATATTTCGAGGAATTGTTAAACGTTGATGAAGATAGGGAAGCTGTGATTTCGTGTATAGGGCAAGGAGGAATAACATCTTGTAGGAGTGAGGAAGAGCCAGTTGTGAGTGTGGGGGAAGTTCGTGAGGCAGTAGGTAAAATGAAAGGGGGTAAGGCAGCCGGGATTGATGGGATAAAGATAGAAATGTTAAAAGCAGGTGGGGATGTAGTTTTGGAGTGGTTGGTGCAATTATTTAATAAATGTATGGAAGAAGGTAAGGTACCTAGGGATTGGCAGAGAGAATGCATAGTTCCTTTGTATAAAGGCAAAGGGGACAAAAGAGAGTGCAAAAATTATAGGGGAATAAGTCTGTTGAGTATACCTGGTAAAGTGTATGGTAGAGTTATTATTGAAAGAATTAAGAGTAAGACGGAGAATAGGATAGCAGATGAACAAGGAGGCTTTAGGAAAGGTAGGGGGTGTGTGGACCAAGGTGTTTACAGTGAAACACATAAGTGAACAGTATTTAGATAAGGCTAAAGAGGTCTTTGTGGCATTTATGGATTTGGAAAAGGCGTATGACAGGGTGGATAGGGGGGCAATGTGGCAGATGTTGCAGGTGTATGGTGTAGGAGGTAGGTTACTGAAAGCAGTGAAGAGTTTTTACGAGGATAGTGAGGCTCAAGTTAGAGTATGTAGGAAAGAGGGAAATTATTTCCCAGTAAAAGTAGGCCTCAGACAAGGATGTGTGATGTCACCGTGGTTGTTTAATATATTTATAGATGGGGTTGTAAGAGAAGTAAATGCGAGGGTATTGGCAAGAGGCGTGGAGTTAAAAGATAAAGAATCACACATAAAGTGGGAGTTGTCACAGTTGCTCTTTGCTGATGACACTGTGCTCTTGGGAGATTCTGAAGAGAAGTTGCAGAGATTGGTGGATGAATTTTGTAGGGTATGCAAAAGAAGAAAATTAAAAGTGAATACAGGAAAGAGTAAGGTTATGAGGATAACAAAAAGATTAGGTGATGAAAGATTGGATATCAGATTGGAGGGAGAGAGTATGGAGGAGGTGAATGTATTCAGATATTTGGGAGTGGACGTGTCAGAGGATGGGTCTATGAAAGATGAGGTAAATCACAGAATTGATGAGGGGAAAAGGGTGAGTGGTGCACTTAGGAGTCTGTGGAGACAAAGAACTTTGTCCTTGGAGGCAAAGAGGGGAATGTATGAGAGTATAGTTTTACCAACGCTCTTATATGGGTGTGAAGCATGGGTGATGAACGTTGCAGCGAGGAGAAGGCTGGAGGCAGTGGAGATGTCATGTCTGAGGGCAATGTGTGGTGTGAATATAATGCAGAGAATTTGTAGTTTGGAAGTTAGGAGGAGGTGCGGGATTACCAAAACTGTTGTCCAGAGGGCTTAGGAAGGGTTGTTGAGGTGGTTCGGACATGTAGAGAGAATGGAGCGAGACAGAATGACTTCAAGAGTGTATCAGTCTGTAGTGGAAGGAAGGCGGGGTAGGGGTCGGCCTAGGAAAGGTTGGAGGGAGGGGGTAAAGGAGGTTTTGTGTGCGAGGGGCTTGGACTTCCAGCAGGCATGCGTGAGCGTGTTTGATAGGAGTGAATGGAGACAAATGGTTTTTAATACTTGACGTGCTGTTGGAGTGTGAGCAAAGTAACATTTATGAAGGGGTTCAGGGAAACCGGCAGGCCGGACTTGAGTCCTGGAGATGGGAAGTACAGTGCCTGCACTCTGAAGGAGGGGTGTTAATGTTGCAGTTTAAAAACTGTAGTGTAAAGCACATTTCTGGCAAGACAGTGATGGAGTGAATGATGGTGAAAGTTTTTCTTTTTCGGGCCACCCTGCCTTGGTGCGAATCGGCCAGTGTGACAATAAAAAAATTAAATAATTCCACATAAAAGAACTAGAGCATCAAAGGATATGATAAAATGTATAAACATGCACAAAAGCTATAAAATATTTCTCTAGAAATAAGAATTGAACAGTATGGCTTGATGTATTGTTGGAATGTGAGCTAGGTAACATTTATAAAGGGATTTAGAGTAAACCAGTTAGCCAGACTTGAGTCCTGGAGGCAAAGGAAGGGTGGGGATGTTTTACTTTAATAGGTCATTTGAATTATGATATCCGCACCTTTCTGCCAAGACAGCTATTGAATAAATGGTGGTATTTTATTTTTTTGGTTGCCAATATGGATATCAATACTGAATATTAATCCAATGCTGATACCATCAAAATTAGCCTATATTCACCAATACCAATATTCAATTTTAGAGTAATACTGATACTGTCAAAATCAGGCAATGCTACTGATACTGATACTTTGGCATATTCCTAATACAAATCAAAATGTAAACTCACCCAGTTCTCCTTGCTTAACATCAAAGCGTGAGGCACCATCAATAAAGAGTTGGGGCTCATCTGTGATTTCCTGGAGTAATAAAAACAGCATTAGCACCAATAGAAAGCACGTTAACTATGATTTCTCTCCATGCTAACAAAACTACCAAAATTTTATAATTAATAATAATTTTTTCCTAGGAGGAAACATTAAATTAATTTTTAGCCTTGTAAATAATTTACATCATCTGTAACGAATGACTGTATGTAATTTCATGCAAGAAAATGTTAATAATACAGGGAGAAAACTGGAGTTAGTATCAAGATATCTCCGAGAACCCAAAACAAATATTTAAAATTTCTCATTTTGTAAAAAATAATGAAGCCTTGACACCTTACATTGTAGATGTCATTGCTACTTGATTCACATATGCATACTATGCCCCTATGACCTAAACAAAACTTTGCTAAAAAAAAAAATAATTTACTGAAGGCCCTGGGGTAAGCTGTTTGTTGTTACTAAAATTCCACCTCACTGAGCCCTGTCTCCCGGGAGTCTGGGAAATACATATTGCTTAAATGTGTGTGGGGATTATGAAGGAAACAACATTTCCTCCAAACCAGAGAAATGGGAACATTAAGTTCTCAATTAGGTCAGGTGGGCCCCCTTTCTATACATTCACACCTCTAACAAGCTTTCCCAAAAACCTAGGAGCTGATGTATTGAGCCCCGACCAGTTGTCCAGAGGGACTTCTGTGCCAGATGTGTAGCTCTCACCTGAGCATTAGTGACAAATTGTTCCTGTGCCTGCCTGACACATTAAAAAAACGACAACACTTATGGTGTAAAATGTAAACAGCATTCTATTTAAAATATGAATCCTAGGTGATGGTTATCTTTTCAAGTGCTCAAGCTGTATTGATCAATACATGGGGAGCACCTCACGTAACTTTCAACACTGCATCTCAAGAGCATATGGGTAGATTATCTCTCACTGGCCTAACACTGTCTAAACTATCTAATTCTACAGTTAGGGATTACTGTCACTTGAACAACCATCTTATATTTGAGGATTTCACAGTTTTGAGAGAAACAAGAAACAGATTGGCCCTAATCATCTCTGAATCCCTCTATATTGTTAGAATGAGGCCTCAACTGAAGATTGCCATTACATCTATTCAGCTGTTCACACAATTATGTATTTTATGTGTAAGTCTATAACTTTTTGCTAGTAAAAATGTTAGGTTATATTTTGTAACACTAAGGTATATTTGTGTACCTTTCTTATACTTTAAATGTGATCATATTTTTTCAACAGAACATTTTTGTTTATGATAGGGACCAGCTATTCTGCTTTATAATTGTTCATAACTGCTTTAGCACTGATGGAGTTTGATACTCCAGAATATCTGGATAATAGATGAAGATATTTGGATATGAACTGAAAATGTTTACCCTGGCTTTGGTACTTCTGTTCCTTATTCTTCCTCTTGATCCCAACGAAGTTACATATACTCTGCCCACTAATCACAAGAAAGACACACTACCTAACTGTACTTACCTAATCTTATTAATACAGAATAAACTATTGAACATCTACTGTGAACACATTTAAATAATGTTATGAGTTGTAATAAATATGTGTGAAAAATTACAAAGAATATGAGAAAGAAAATAGGTGATAACCTAAAATCTGTTGCATAAAATTAAGAATGATGATGATATAGCATAAATTAATAAAGTATGCAACAGATAATGAATGACAAAAATATTATTTTTCAGAGGACTTTTAATTAAAATATATGATAAAGTTGCATGTGTGTCCAGTTATTTAACTATTGTCAATATTGCTACCAACACTTCCACAAAAAACAACTATACACTACCAGCACAATGTATAGGTAAATAAACAAGAGACAAACATGTTAGTTCATACACAAGCTATAGCGCCTAAAATAAAAACAATGTACATACTAATTATAAAATTAATCAATAAAATTGCCAAAACATACAGTGCCAACTAAAGAAGTACTAAATAAATTTTTGTATCTTGCAAAATAAAGAATTTCTAAGAGTATTGTACTGCACATAACACTACTGCAGTAATCCCTTGTCCATAATTACAAAAACAGATTTTTTTTATCTTTAAACCGTTACATGCTCTGCAACTTAAAATTTATGACAAAATTTTGTTTGAGTATATTCTAATCTACATCAGTAAATATCTCCATGGGGAAAGTGGAAAAGAATTCTTCCTCCGTAATCAATGCATGTCGTAAGAGGTGACTAAAATGCCAGGAGCAAGGGGCTAGTAACACCTTTTCCTGTATGAATTACTAAATGAAAAAAAAAAAAAAAAAAAAAAGAAAGTCACCCTGCCTCGATGGAATACAGCCAGTGTTGTGAAAAAAGGGGGAAAAAAAGTAAATATAAAATTTTTGGCAAAGAGATGACCAAAAGCATCAATTTAGTTATCATTTTAAAGAACTCCTCAGTTTTCTTGAGAACTGAATGGAGATTTTTCAACAGATAAGATGATATATTAATATGTTTACAATGGTCCAAGGTCAGTGTCACAAAAATCGTGTAAATATCTTGGGTACTCTTTTTGAAGATGAACACGTTGTTCACACAAAGGACAAGGATAACAATGGTACAGAGCATATACAAGTTTTATATATATATATTTTTTATTAATGCATCGGCCGTTTCCCACCAAGGCAGGGTGACCTGAAGAAGAAGAAACATTTTCATTATCATTCACTCCATCACTGTCTTGACAGAGGTGCACCTACACTACAGTTATAAAACTGCAACATATCTCCACCCCTTCTTCAGAGTGCAGGCACTGTACTACCTACCTCCAGGACTCAAGCCCAGCTAACTGGTTTCCCTGAATCCCTTGTATATAAAAGTGTTTGTGAAAAATAATTATGCAACTAAAATGTTAAGCTTATTTATGAATAAAAATTTAAATGTAAACCAGAAGAGGATGTTTGTAGCCTGATGTGGAAATAGGTTGATTTAATGGGTAACACTGGTGATCTTGAAAATAAATAAGACAATTATAACAGTGAAGACGTGACAGTGCGTCAAACAGCATTTTAATCTACAATTTTGTTTATATTATGGTATAGAATACCAGGTACTGTATACATTTACTAGGTACAGTATTTAATACTTCTACTCTTTTGATAAGCACTGTATACTGCACTTTAATTTTTTTAACATAATGGCCATCTTCCACTGAGGCAGGGTGAACAGAACAAGAAGAAACTCTTTAGAAATTTTTCTTCTCACTTTAATTTCATGTAAAGCTATTTTTTTAAATAAGACTGCATATTAATGCAGCTAAACAAACTATTTTAGCACTACTGTTAATAACAATCCTGGTATCTTTTAGAAGAATTTACTAGATTTTTGCTGTATTTTCCTGCATCTTATCTCAAGTACCAAAGGAGAAGGACGTGATTACAAGGTAGCTTTGTTTAGAGGAAAATGTTTACTGTAACTAACAACAGTAAAGTACTGTGTTAACGTGAAGAAATATAGCTAGGTGCAAAGCAAAAATCAAACTAAATCGCAATGCTTTACACACTAAAACAAACTAACAGACAAGAACTAATGCAGATGCAAGAAGGCAACATGAGAGTCCCTGTTGTCCGGGTCTCACTGTGAATCAACAGACAGCAACAGTGAACAAAACAATTACCCGTGTTTTGTTAATGAAAATATGTGTCAAGATCAATGGAAGAACTCGTTATAAATATTGATACACGTATATTATAATGCTAATTACAAATGACAGTTATCTGCAAACAATTAACAGACAAAAATGATGCGAAAGCAATCTAAGAGGACAGACAATGACAACATATTTGACATACATTAATACACAGGGAAAGGAGTGCATCTATGGTTAACTGACAACAGTGCTGAAGGCCCAAATACACGTTATGAAGGCAATAAAATTAATTAAATTACTTAACTATGGAATTATGTCAATATAAAAAGTAATGACATAAAAAAATAACTTGTTTATTATAATTAATAATGCATTCATTAAGAATATAGTTTATACATTTTAATATAAAGAACTTACCATGTCAAGTTTGAAAACAGTAGAGCTAATCTCAGAGATACTTTACATATTATACAAAAGATGAATCAAGAGAATGTGAGTTTTAAAGCTTTTCCTATTAACTTTTATTATCTCTTCATTGTTACTTTAACTTAGGATATGTCATAGAAGATCGTATTTATTAGGTATCAGAGCCCTTCTAATCTTACAAGAAAAATATGATCTTAAGTGAAGGTGCTAAGCTATAGGCCTAAGTATAACACCAAAGTGTAGGCCAATGTGCAGCAAGCCATGTCTTTTAACTACTCAAACCTGGTCAGTCAACATAAGTACCTTTAAGGCCATGATCTCCTAGGAAAGAAAGTCACATGAGTTAGAAATAATGAATATTCAAGATACATGAATATGTTGCTTAAAAAATGAAAGAGTCAGCTCATTTTGAATTAGTCATTCCATACACAGGTAGGTCCCATTTTGTGATGGCCCATTTTATGACTTTTCACATTATTGACCTTTCCAAAATACCTCAAAAATTAAAAAAAACTATTTGTGTATGACTTTCAAAGGGATTGTTGAGGCTGTGTAGCTTGATATAACTGTGAGGGACTACTGGAAGTCCTTTAAAATTGATTAAATTACATTATAATTTGGTCTTGTTTCATGACTTTTCATCTTATGCCCTGTTTTGCTGGAATTTAAACCCTGTTGTAAAACGGGTCCTACCTGTATACTGTACAGCAGAACAATGCCGCATTAATTTTGTAAATTTATCGAAAAGTGTGGTGTGAGGGTGTGAGGGTGGGCGTGGCTGGGATACTTACCGTGCTTATAAACCCTCGGCCTCACACACTCACCCACAGTAAAGATAAAGCCGCACATTTTAGAATGATACCCAAAATGAGTTGATGTGTGTGAGCCAAATACCTTTCTTTTCTATGGCTATGTGTTCACAAAATGCACTTAAATCTATATAAAATACATCTGTTAGTTTATGAATATGAATAATTGTACTTGCATTTTCTACAGGTAGTACATACTGGTATTATTTATGTAACTACTGAATGAATGCAACTGTGTAAAAATCTGTTACTCTATGAATAGTAATACTATAATAATTTAAATGCATTAGAATGTATAACAATAATAAGATACAAGAAATTAAATGTATATTACTGTCTTTACAAGAAGCATTAATAAGGCATAAATATTAAACAGGTTTACTCAAAATTATAATATAATACATATAAAATGCAAATAAATATTTTTAATATGAAAAAATAAAAATTTTATTTTCAAAATATTATACATAAGTATAAAATAGTATGAATAGCATTTCAGGTGACTTAGACAAGGTGTAAAACTACTTAATACTAAAAATGTCTCATATATGAAAATTTAAAATAAAATTAATGATTAGAAACTAAAACATACCACAAAAACTATAATGAAATACAGTGTCATACAATCCAAATATACACTATACAGTACCAGGAATATAGTACACGATATATTATCAAGAAAGGTCAACCAGAGATCTGGAGATTTATTTTACCAAACTGCAGCTTGTTATTACTGTTGAAATTTTAAACATTTAGGTTTAATATATATAAAGTATTTATTGTAATTGGTCAATGGCTACCACTATGTATTTCTTTTCTTGCTTTATGGTAATATTCCAATATTTTGAAATGAATGTGAATTTTCCTTCCATAATAATCATGCTTTAATAACTGATATTAATTGGTCACTAGTTTTGGAGCAAACCCACCAGGAGGCTCAAGTCTTCTTTCCCCCCCCCCCCCACACAAAGAACTCATACCTAGTAAAAACGAGTCACAAAAATCAAAAGAAAAGATACGACTCATGTCAAAAAAAAAAAAAAAGAGTCTCGTTCACTAATTGGATAAGTTAAAATTTGCTCAGATTTTTAACCTGAAGGGTTAGCCACCCAGGATAACCCATAAAAGTCAGTACGTCCCTGAGGACTGTAGTATCTTATTTCTAAAGGGATCCTTTAATCTTGTACCCCAGGATGCACCCCATACCAGTCAACTAACACCCAGGTACCTACTTACTACTAGGTGAACAGGGACAGCAGGTGTAAGGAAACATGTCCAAGGTTGATGGGATTTCAAATAAGGCTAGTGAATTCAAAGAAAAAAAACATACTACATAAAAATTATATATAACTAGGGTCACAGCAACCCACCTTCCCAACAATTCTCAAAACAGCGCTCAAAACAGCGAGGATCACTCCGATACAAGCTGGCACTGGACAAGCACCTAAAGTCAGTTCCTGATCAGCCGGGCTGTGGCTCGTACGTTGGTTTGCGTGCAGCCAGCAGCAACAGCCTGGTTGATCAGGCGCTGATCCACCAGGAGGCCTGGTCACAGACCGGGCCGCGGGGGCGTTGACCCCCGAAACTCTCTCCAGGTAAACTCCAGGTACACAAAGGAGGTGACCAAGCTGACTTGAATAACTAAAGACCAATATCTAACTTACCACTCCTCTCTCAAATCTTTGAAAAATTAATTCAAAGATGGATCTATTCCTACTTCGTCTCACATAACATACTAAACCCCGTCAGTTGGGATTCAGGAATAATAAAAGCACAAATGATGCTATCATACACATGCCAGAACTAATATATGCCGCTCTCAAAAAGAAAGAAGTCCCGCTGGGAATTTTCACTGATTTATGTAAAGCTTTTGATACAGTCAACCATGAACTGCTGTACACTAAATTAACACACTATGGTATAAGAGGCCACTCCCTCAACTACCTAAAGTCATACCTTAGTATTTTTTTTTTTTTTATTATCACACTGGCCGATTCCCACCAAGGCAGGGTGGCCCGAAAAAGAAAAACTTTCACCATCATTCACTCCATCACTGTCTTGCCAGAAGGGTGCTTTACACTACAGTTTTTAAACTGCAACATTAACACCCCTCCTTCAGAGTGCAGGCACTGTACTTCCCATCTCCAGGACTCAAGTCCGGCCTGCCAGTTTCCCTGAATCCCTTCATAAATGTTACTTTGCTCACGCTCCAACAGCACGTCAAGTATTAAAAACCATTTGTCTCCATTCACTCCTATCAAACACGCTCACGCATGCCTGCTGGAAGTCCAAGCCCCTCGCACACAAAACCTCCTTTACCCCCTCCCTCCAACCTTTCCTAGGCCGACCCCTACCCCGCCTTCCTTCCACTACAGACTGATACACTCTTGAAGTCACTCTGTTTCGCTCCATTCTCTCTACATGTCCGAACCACCTCACCAACCCTTCCTCAGCCCTCTGGACAACAGTTTTGGTAATCCCGCATCTCCTCCTAACTTCCAAAACTATGAATTCTCTGCATTATATTCACACCACACATTGCCCTCAGACATGACATCTCCACTGCCTCCAGCCTTCTCCTCGCTGCAACATTCATCACCCATGCTTCACACCCATATAAGAGCGTTGGTAAAACTATACTCTCATACATTCCCCTCTTTGCCTCCAAGGACAAAGTTCTTTGTCTCCACAGACTCCTAAGTGCACCACTCACTCTTTTTCCCTCATCAATTCTATGATTCACCTCATCTTTCATAGACCCATCCGCTGACATGTCCACTCCCAAATATCTGAATACATTCACCTCCTCCATACTCTCTCCCTCCAATCTGATATCCAATCTTTCATCACGTAATCTGTTTGTTATCCTCATAACCTTACTCTTTCCTGTATTCACTTTTAATTTTCTTCTTTTGCACACCCTACCAAATTCATCCACCAATCTCTACAACTTCTCTTCAGAATCTCCCAAGAGCACAGTGTCATCAGCAAAGAGCAATTACCTAAATCTTAAAACTTCAAGACTAGACAACCAAGCACATATAGTGACAAATTACCACATAGAAGTATATATACCTACCAAAAGCAGTACTGCCCTTCACCCAGTTGTAGCAGTCTCATACTGTAAACTACTCTTGAATCATGTTTCATAAAAAGCATTTTTGAATACAGTACATGAATATATCCTTTGGTTTGTATAAATTAGATTCACTTATAATTAATAGACAATATCTTTAGTGATAAGTAGTCAGTAAGCCATTAAATTAAGTCAGTCCATAATGCCTAGGCATAATAGAGGCTCTCTTTGCACTGCAACCCATTACGTATTGTAAAAATATAATCTCAATGTTCTACTTGCAAAGAAATAAACGAATTTGAATGATTATGAATGCAGTCTTCATAGGAAATATGTACCCAAGTACTAGTTAAAAAATTAAAATTGGGTAGCATTCCTATCAGTCAAGAAGTAGTGGAAATCTGAGTAGACAGATGCTCTAAATTACCTAATTTCACAGATGACATAGCAGGTACAACTACCTAGTGGACCTAAAGTAGCTGTGGCTATAATATACATGCCACCTGAAAACAGGAAGAAAAGAAATGACACCACAGAGGCCACCATTATCATTCTTTAGAATGCAGCCATGCTATGATTAGAGTGGATATGGAGAGAAAGTTCCTGTAGGTGCAACACACCTGTTAAATGAACCACAAGAATGAGAGGAGACAATGAAGTGGTTAAGCTAGACCTAATACTCACTGAGAATGAATCAGATATCACCACGATACATTCTGAAGCCCCACTGGAGCTCATTAATATGTATTTATATACACAGTGGAGGTGATGCTAAAGGAAAGGTTTGCATATTGTTAAGGGGACTGAAGTATGAGGGAATGAGATGATGCCTACCCAAGTTACAATGAGATACTGGACAACCACTTTATACTAAGGTGCTGAAGTGTTGCTAATAAATTCATTCTCCCCCAGAGATGAGAGAGAGAGATGTAAAAAGATACTCCATGGTTTAACCAAAGATTGACAGACATTTGAGAATGAGCTACCATGGGTAAAAGAATCCTCCATGTCAATATTTAAAGGGTATGCATGGAAGACATATGTGAGAAATAAGAGGATTTGGATAAACTGCAAGAAAGGCCCATCAAGTCCTTATTCAAGTTTAAAAGTATCAAGTGTAATGAAGATTTAATAGAAGGAAAGGATGGTAGAGATAATATATCATATGGGAGTGAAATAATTACAGGAGTAAATGGGGTAAACATCATATCAAATATAAAAAGTTAGGGACACAAACTGAACCACATGGGAAACATACACAAAAGTAGGAAAAGTAAGAACTGCTTTCATGAATCTGAACAAGGAATCATTCAAGATCCTGTATTTTTGGTTTGTATGATCATTATTGCGTATGAATGCAGCACCAGCATGGAGACTTGACATACTCAACTGTACAAAAAATAAAAAAAATTATAAAGAGATTAGCTATTAAGGAAGACTATTGGTGGTACTGTAAGCCTAACATCACATCACTGGAGGAGGGGAGAGGAGAGGAGAAGGACAAGGCAGAAAGACATACTCTTTGACTAGAGACAGCATAACAAAGTGGCAAAGGTCAAAGTTAAATATGCATCTGAGTTACAAAAAACATTAGAGGAAACTTCTTTTTTAGTGATTGAATTGAAGAAGTCTTATGCACTAAAGAGCCAGGTAGAAGAGAGAAAATTCACACACAGTATTGTACTGTATGGCAAAGGACAAGAGGTCATAGAAAATTTACATTAATCAAATAAAGATTAAGAGACAAGAATCAAGAGATGAAGCTCATCCCAATTAACAAAAGTGAGTTTACGTAGGAGGGAGCACATCCACTTCAGAATGTGACTGCTGCGTTTCTCTTATCTCCTCTTCACCCACTAATATTCCCCCCCCCTCCCTCCCTCTACCTCTCTCTCTATTCCAAGAACCTGGCAATATTATTTTACCAAAATATTACACATCACAAAGTGCCTATACCTAAATCTTGTTTTGTTAAATTATAACTAATATAGCATATAGTAATTAAAAACAGAAAAAACTGAATGAATAATCTCATATTATCCAGCAGGATATGTATACTTTCTTTATTGCCTAAATCATTGCATGTTTCATTTGCTACTGTGGGCTTCCAACTAATGCATGACGAGATTCTGGCACTATGTATACGTCATAGCTAATTATATACAGTACAGTATCATTTTTTGAGGGGCATTCCCATTCTTGTAGCAGTAGCTCATTCTCATCGTGCACAAGAGGCCATACACAATCTACTGTTAATGGCATGACTCCAAAGCAACCTCTTATGTGATGCATTTCATAATGGACAGAGAAAAGTGTGGTTTTAATACCAATACTGCTGTCTGCAGCTAAAGTCATTGAAATTAGAAGAATTACTCACATGGGGGCGCTTCCACTCGAAGGGTTTGGGAGGAGAGCGGGAGAAGAAGATAGAAGAATCCTCAGCAGCGAACTCTGGATCTTCAAAAAGAGTACCCTCATCAAGGCACTGCTGACGGAGACTGTAGAAGTCCTGTATTTCTCCTCTGGGCCGCAGTCCTGATCCTCGCTCCCCAAACTGAAGAAACAAAATTTATATGTAACCACACTGGAGAGGAAAAACACAATAACCTGGTGTATATTCAAAGGGGTTTATGAGGCAATATTACTGATTTGATGGTCTTATAACATGTGCATTAAAAGGTGCAAAAAAAAAAAAAAAAAAAAAAAAAAACAACTATGGACATTATGTGTAATTACCTAATTTTAGGTAATTACAAACAGCAATTACAAAACTGTGTGTGGACATGTATGAAGGCCAAAATCATTATGAAAATTATGATGACTTCAGAAACAGAGATTGGTGAGAAAATTAAAATGAATTTTTTCCATTATGGCTGTAGAGAGATACAGTATATAACTTTTACACACCTTCCTTATAAAGAAAACATTTAGATTTTCAAGAAAAACTTTGGTTTTCAGAGTCCTGAAAAACTGCACATTAAAAAAGCCATTCTTTCATTACTGATGAATATAAAACACATTCTTTCATCCAACCTCATTTACTTTCCAGCCTTCTCATTTCCTTCTCTTCTAGGAAGGAGTATAAAAAATGTACCTTGTATGTTGTTTTATCATCCTCAATACTGAACACGGAGCTCATACGGTGTCGCTTTCTTCCATGAGTGGTGATCTGGTTGCTGGGCGAGGATGGGGTGTGTGAAATGTCTTTGAGTTTTTCCGAGTCTGAAAACTTCCAGGTGTTGATAAATTTGTGTTGTGTATCATCGGTCCCTCGTGTGTGGGAGAAAGCTAGTGCATCGTTAGTTATTCTTGCAACTGGCTTGATGACACGTTTGTGAGAAGTTACTGTGAACTGTATGCTGGTTCCCATTTTGTACTCCTCGCTTCTACTTATTTATTTATAATTTTCCACTATAAAATAATCTCAGATCATAAAAATGTGGCATACAAACATTCATGAAATTACTAATATACAAACTCACTTATACTGTACTGTACTGTACCTGTGATAATAACAATAAGTGTTACTTTTCATAATCAATGCGAGAGCAATTGCTATATCTAAATATTTTTATTTAATACATGTTCAGTAGTTTTTGTATGTACAGCCTCTCCTCGTTTAACGATGGAGTTCTGTTCCTAAGATCACGTTGTTAAACAAATTTGTCACTAAGTGAGGAGCATACTATAATGGTAGTGGGTTTATGTCAACCATCTCTGATATTGTTTTAATGTGACTTTGGCACCATTTATAACATTTCTGGTATATTTTTAAATGTTTACACAGTAGTGTACTGTATATTGAAATAAACAGAATAGAGGAAATAATCTCTAATATACATTATTTAGGTATAAATACTAAGTCTGAGGCATCAGTAAACAAGTACGTCGCTAAGTGAGGAGAGGCTGTGCTTTAATTTCTTACGTTTACAGTGTGAGTGTGGGTGAGTAAATGTTCTTGCCAGTTGTATTTATAGGGTTAGTCTCTTAATCTATATTTGACTAGCATTTTTTATTACTTCCAGCAAGCATGCATGAACGTGTCAGATAGGAGTGAATGGAGGCAAATGGTTTTTAGGACTTGGAGTGTGAGCAAGGAAACGTTTATGAAAGGGTTCGGGGAAACCGGCAGACTGGACTTGAGTCGTGCAGATGGGAAATACAGTGCCTACACTCTGAAGGAGAGGTGTTAATGTTGCAGTTTTAAACTCCAGTGTAAACATGCCTCTGGCAAGACAGTGATGGAGTGAATGATGGAGTTTTTCTTTCTTGGGCCACCCTGCCTTGGTGGGAGACGGCTGATGTGTTAATAATAAAATTTTTATTACAGCCCTTCTGAACCCTATCCTACCTACATTTTAAAGTGCATACAGTAAAAAATTGGCTCCACTGCTCATGTCTCTTAGCTCAGGAACAAGCCTTGTTTTGCACTTTTACACATTCTCCAGTTTCTTAACATGCTTTTTCAGGTATGGGTTCCATACTGGTGCTTCATGTGCCAAAATGGACCTGAAATATGTTGTATAAAGAGCCTGGAATGACTGCTGAAATTACTGCGGGCTACTCTCGATTTACCAGAAGACCACTGACTGCAGAGGTTATTTGGCTGATGTGAGCCTCTGTCGACTGATATACCAAGCAATATGCTGCCTGCTCGGTCTTTTCCTCTAAATGAATTCTGCAGTCTCTGTCCCCCTAGTCAATATGTACTCCATTTCTGGTCTTGCTCTTTCGCCAATCTTCATGACCTTACATTTCCTGGGATTGCATTCAATCAATCACTCCTCTGACCAATCTTAAGGTTTATCCAACTGCATTTGGAGCTTTTCCTCATCCTCATCTGTTTTTATTCTTCTCATTAGTTGTACATTCTCAGCAAACAAGGACACATCTGAATCAATACTGTATGGAATTTCATTCATATAAACTGGAAACAGTACTGGTTCTAATACTGATCCATGTTGAACCCCGCTAGTTACACTTCCCTATCTTGATGTCTCTTCCCTATTCTTTACTTCCTTTCTCTAACTTGTACCCACCATGTTGTTTTTGCAGGGGTCGAGTCTTTGCTATTGGCCCCTGTGTGTGTGTGCATGTGTACTCATCTAGGTCTCACCTAGTTGTGGTTGCAGGGGTCGAGTCACAGCTCCTGGCCCCGCCTCTTCACTGGTCGCTACTAGGTTACTCTTCCTGCTCCATGAGCTTTATCATACCTCTTCTTAAAGCTATGTATGGATCCTGCCTCCACTACATCACTTCCCAGACTACTCCACTTCCTGACAACTCTGCGACTGAAGAAATACTTACCAACATCCCTGTAATTCATCTGAGTCTTCAACTTCCAACTGTGACCCCTTGTTGCTGTGTCCCATCTCTGGAACATCCTGTCTATGTCCACCTTGTCAATTCCTCTCAGTATTTTATATGTCGATATCATATCCCCCCTCTCTCTCCTGTCCTCCAGTGTCGTCAGGTCGAGTGAGTGAGTGAGTGAGTGAGTGAGTGAGTGAGTGAGTGAGTGAGTGAGTGAGTGAGTGAGTGAGTGAGTGAGTGAGTGTGTGTGTGTGTGTGTGTGTGTGTGTGTGTGTATGTGTGTACGTACTCACCTAGTTGAGGTTGCGGGGGTCGAGTCCGAGCTCCTGGCCCCGCCTCTTCACTGATCGCTACTAGGTCACTCTCTCTGAGCCGTGAGCTTTATCGTACCTCTGCTTAAAGCTATGTATGGATCCTGCCTCCACTACATCGCTTCCCAAACTATTCCACTTACTGACTACTCTGTGGCTGAAGAAATACTTCCTAACATCCCTGTGATTCATCTGCGTCTTCAACTTCCAACTGTGTCCCCTTGTTACTGTGTCCAATCTCTGGAACATCCTGTCTTTGTCCACCTTGTCAATTCCTCTCAGTATTTTGTATGTCGTTATCATGTCCCCCCTATCTCTCCTGTCCTCTAGTGTCATCAGGTTGATTTTAACCTCTCCTCGTAGGACATACCTCTTAGCTCTGGGACTAGTCTTGTTGCAAACCTTTGCACTTTCTCTAGTTTCTTTACGTGCTTGGCTAGGTGTGGGTTCCAAACTGGTGCCGCATACTCTAATATGGGCCTAACGTACACGGTGTACAGGGTCCTGAATGACTCCTTATTAAGATGTCGGAATGCTGTTCTGAGGTTTGCTAGGCGCCCATATGCTGCAGCAGTTATTTGGTTGATGTGCGCTTCAGGAGATGTGCCTGGTGTTATACTCACCCCAAGATCTTTTTCCTCGAGTGAGGTTTGTAGTCTCTGGCCCCCTAGACTGTACTCCGTCTGCGGTCTTCTTTGCCCTTCCCCAATCTTCATGACTTTGCACTTGGTGGGATTGAACTCCAGGAGCCAATTGCTGGACCAGGTCTGCAGCCTGTCCAGATCCCTTTGTAGTTCTGCCTGGTCTTCGATCGAGTGAATTCTTCTCATCAACTTCACGTCATCTGCAAACAGGGACACTTCGGAGTCTATTCCTTCTGTCATGTCGTTCACAAATACCAGAAACAGCACTGGTCCTAGGACTGACCCCTGTGGGACCCCGCTGATCACAGGTGCCCACTCTGACACCTCGCCATGTACCATGACTCGCTGCTGTCTTCCTGACAAGTATTCCCTGATCCATTGTAGTGCCTTCCCTGTTATCCCTGCTTGGTCCTCCAGTTTTTGCACCAATCTCTTGTGTGGAACTGTGTCAAATGCCTTCTTGCAGTCCAAGAATATGCAATCCACCCACCCCTCTCTCTCTTGTCTTACTGCTGTCACCATGTCATAGAACTCCAGTAGGTTTGTGCCACAGGATTTCCCGTCCCTAAAACCATGTTGGCTGCTGTTGATGAGATCGTTCCTTTCTAGGTGTTCCACCACTCTTCTCCTGATAATCTTCTCCATGATTTTGCATACTATACATGTCAGTGACACTGGTCTGTAGTTTAATGTGTGTGTGTGTGTGTGTGTGTGTGTGTGTGTGTGTGTGTACGTACGTACGTACTCACATAATTGTGGTTGCAGGGGTCGAGACTCAGCTCCTGGTGTGTGTGTTTATCTGGGGCTAAGGATGATTACTGGTTGTTGTTGTTTTGAAAAAGAAGTATTTTGTAGCAAGAGATGCGTTAGCTTAACTGGGTTGAAGTGCCTCTGTTGGACTACGTACACCAAGCATCAAAATTCCGACTGACCACGCAGTCAATTAAGAAAGTTTAGTCTGAAATCAGGTTGCGCAGGCAATGATCCCGGGGAAAAAAAACAAGTAGTCAACAGGAAATAAGAGGTGCATTTCGTCTGTGCGTGTGAGCAGGACGATAATTCTTTTGTTAGTTATGGGAGTTAAAAATTCAACACTGGAATTGTGTGTCCTGGGTTCTCATATATTGGTGCATCCATGCTTTTGCCCTTCTATATTTCTTAGTGCTGATTAGTCAGGGGGTTGACGGTGCTTTTTTTTCCTGTAGCTCTTATTATTATGGAAAGAGTTAAACCCGTAGGGATTATATAGCGCTTGTGGGGAAGGGGAAAACATTCAGGCTTCATTCAGGGAATTGCAGCACAGATCTAATTCCCTAAATCAAGAGCTTCTCACCAGCATCAAGGAACCGCCCTTGAGAGGTTCTGTAGCTTTGAAATCTCAGGATTTATGCAAGAAAGTTTTAAAATATAGCGTGTTGAGGCCATTGTCAGCTAGCGCTCTAAACAACAAAGTATTTTATGTTAACATGAACACCTACCACAGTACTTGGAAACTTTTCATAAAATAAGTGTCTGGATATTTTATTTGCATATGCCGCCCCTAAGTATTCTTCTATTTGTCAGGCTACAAATGTTAACGCCTAGCCTAAGCTATTACTGAAATTCTTGTTGTTTCCAGACGAACCTTACCTAACCTATTGCTGAAGTTCTCAGACTATTTTCTATCAGGTATACCATCTCACCCACTGTCAGGAGAGACATTGATACCAATCTTCATCCCGCGTCTCATGGCAGCAATGGTACTGTTGCAGCTTGGCTATCTATATGTCTGGCTTCAACAGCACAGCTTTTATCTACACAACTTTCAGACACCTACAATGCTTACGCAGTTGTCACTTTTGTGTTACTGGTCTCGCTGTAGCTAGGCTAATGTAATTGTCACGAAGTTCACTGTATGTCGCTAAATTACTTTTATCACAGCCAAGTTGGTGACCTTTGTTTCTCTCAACAAATGTAAGCGTCAGCTATATAATAATAATAATAATAATAATACTAATACTACTAATAAAAACATTACATGCACTGTTGTTTGAAATCCTCATTATCCTCAAGAAATGCGCATGAAGTACCCATTTAATGGAAATTTGTAAATATTCTCAAAAGCGTTAAACCAGTGTTGGATCATTCAGAGAGACATTCACCATATATACCAAAATGTCACTGAAAAATATTACTATCACTGCATAATACTGCTTAATAATTGTATCACCAAGCATAACAGCGTTATCAAAAACTTGGTACATCAGGAGTACAGGAACACGCCATATACTTGTTCACTAGTGGCACATTAATAGTATTTTATGGTAAAACGAGCTAGATAACCACCGTGAAGAAGCTGAGCTACACAGTACAAGACACTAGCACGTGCCCTGCCATCCTGTCTTATTTATCAACACAAATGTACGCCAAGTTTCTTTCTCTCCACACTCAAATATCATGAAGTCATTTTTTCTCTGTCATTCCGTAACATAATCTATAAGTTATTCGGAAGGCCATGAGGAGAGTGGCAGTGCACACCTGAAGTATTATGCTTTTCCTGGTAACTTCGTAATGAATGAATGAATGTAAATAATTCAATGTAGCGAGCAAATTTGAACCCGTTATCCGGAGACACTGGGATTACCAGACCGACGTACTTAAACACGGAGCCAACATAGACTTCTACAACTATATTTGTACATGTACATGCCCAAATTCAGTAGCACGAGCTTGAAGACCAAGACTGGGACTAAATCTTGAGGATAAGACAGAAATAACAGGGAATGCGCTTACAATGGATCAGAGTACTTTAAAGGAAGAAAATAAAGTGACTGTCCTAGAAGGGATGTCAGAATAAGAAAGGGTAACTTGCAAGGTTGCGCAAGGATCAATATTAGGACCAGTGCTGTTTCTGGTACATGCGAACGGCTTACCAGAAGAGATATACTCAAATTTATCCCTCTTTCCAGACGATGTAAAATTAACGAGAATAAACTGATGAGGACAAGGAAGGATTACAAACAGACCTGAATAAACTGCCGTATTGTCAGACAAGTGGCTACTAGAATTAAATCCCAGCAAATGCGATGCTATGAAAATTGGGGGAAGGAGCAAGAAGACCAGAAACTGAATATAGACTTTGGGAACAGAAGCTGCAAATCTCACTGTTTTGGACACACGTCAGGTTCATCTTGAAGCTTGTTAAGAATGTTAAGCATATTAAGAAACTGAAGAAAGTGCAAAAGTATGAAATGAAACTAGTTTCAGAGCTAAAGGGAATGAGGTTAAAGGAAATGAACTCGACGGCAACACATGATAACGACATTTAACAATACTTGGAGGACTTGATAGGGAGGACAGGGATAGGCTGTTCGAGTAGGGAAATAGATACACGAGGGCACAGTTGGAATTTAGAGATGAATCACGGAAATGTCAGAGTATTTCTTCTGCCAGAGGATGGTTAAGAAGTGGAATAACCTGGACGAAGAAGTGGAGGCAGGTTCCATAATCCATATACAGTTTTAAGAATAGGCAGACAGGGTCCACGAGGTTCAAGAAGCAGAAGTGACCTAGTAGCGACCAGGGAAGAGGCGGGGCCAGGAGCTATGAATCGACCCCTGAAATCACAAACAGGTGAGTACACACTCACGCACGTGCACACACGAACGCACACACAGGAGCTATGAATCGACCCCTGCAACCACAATTAGGTGCGTACACACACCTGGCAGTCCTAACAAATCACAACCACTCGACAAAAACATGAGTGACAAGAACACAGATAATTTAAATACTGCGTTACAAAAATACCTTGCTTACTATCATCAGAGGAGAAACGATAATGACGTCAGTAAGCGGCCAGAACGACGCTTCAACTAGACATTATAATAATAATAATAATAATAATAATAATAATAATAATAATAATAATAATAATAATAAAGTTTATTTCTTTGTAAAGGTTACAATGTGTAATTACAATTTTGATTTGCTAAGTACAAAGATAACCACTGTCATGCCGAGGCATTTCGGGCACAGTATAATTCGCATATGAAGCTTTATGTCTCACAGTTTTTACATAATTTAGTTTTATCATAAGTTAAATGAGAGAGAGAGAGAGAGAGAGAGAGAACCAAAAAGAAACAAGAGGCAGTAAATGGAAACTTGATACAATAAATGGTTTCCATTTACTGCTTTTGTGTCTTTATCATCTACAATCCGTGGTATTCCCCTGATTTCTACTGTTACAAAGATAACCTACACTTCTCACCTCATAAAGCATGCACTAAAAAGGCAGTGCCAGTGACTTCTTGAGGCTGGCTATATTAGGATCTACACTCTATCATATTTAGATGATGACTGCAGGTATGTACACAATGTTCTCTCCAAGCTTCATTACCCGGCCCATTTCATCACCTATTGTACGAGAAAACGGAAAATATCACCAAAAACAACTAGGCAACAACAAACAACTAAGAGATTCATCATTATATATGCCACCCACACTTCTGGGAGCATACACAACTACATTGCTAAAATCACTATTAAGGTTGTTGCAGGTATCAAATGCAGACACCACCAGAAACCAGCGCCGAAAGCATGTGATAACATAGTATATATTGGGCGAACTTTGAGAAGTCTCACGGTTACGCATGCCACAAGGATGATCCATGGTAACATCTACGGACGCCTCATAAATCAGGGATAACATGAAGAATGCATACATAATCCGTGGCAACATTAGTGGACTCCTCATAAATCAGGGATGACATGAAGAATACATACATAATCTGTGGCAACATTAGTGGACGCCTCATAAATCAGGGATGACATGAAGAATACATACATAATCCGTGGCAACATTAGTGGACGCCTCATAAATCAGGGATGACATGAATAATGCATACATAATCTGTGGCAACATTAGTGGACGCCTCATAAATCAGGGATGACATGAAGAATACATACGTAATCCACGGCAACATTGGTGGACGCCTCATGAATCTAAGTAACACCAAACTAACCATGAGAGAATCGAATCAATGTAAATGACGCTGCTTAGAATCATCACTTATCTCTACGACCAACGTAACTCAAAATAAAGGGAGTTTTATCATATCTGTAATACTCGCACAACTCGTTCTATACAATCAGGACGACACAGGCAGCACAGCCCCGCCCTTCCTCTCAATACACCTGACCTTCACCATTACATATACTGCCTTTCTTGTTTGTTGTATTGGACTGAATAAACTAGCGAAACGTCTTAGTCTTAAACCAGCATAACTCTATTTACATCCTGTACTCACCTGTATGTGGCTGATTCTTAGCTCCTGGCCCTTCGTGTGTGAGAGAGCAACAATCTAACCTAAGTAAAGCTAATCTAACGTAACGCAATCTAACCTAATTAACATACGCTGAGATATCTGCTTAAAATGTAAGAAATCCTCGTTTGTTTAAGAAGGGATTGAGTTATAATGTAATATTTCATCATACCAGTTTTTTCAGTCTTCGAAACTCCTATATTTAAAGTGTGGGGATAATATTATAGCTTAATTTTAGGTTTTGTAAACCTTACTGACACGTTTAAATAGACATGTCTACTACATTATCGCGGCATATTTATATAAAAAAAAATGGTTATAACTATGACCATAATTTTTAAAGGGGTGGACCGGTAAGCCAGCGAAAGGCCTCGGTCAGATGACCAAAAGCACCAACGGCGGGTTATCATCTGACTAAGACCCGCGTCAGGAAACACTTGTCCTGTTTCCTGACGAACATTACCTAACCTAGCGGCATGTTTTAATTATGATCTGATGTCGAAAAATGCTTTTTTTTTTTAATAAATTTTTATGACAAATTTTTAAAGATCCTACCATGCTGTTTGTTGTGATTATTTGTTGCTGTGGTTGTTTGTTGTTGTTACTGAGTCTGTTGTTGCATATTTCACTGGCTAGGTAAGTCGGGTTTGTCACGTGAATTACCAGCAGAGTAATTAAAGAATTAAAAGGTATAATACCATGACTGGAACAATACACAAATAACCCGCACTTGGAAGACAAACTTATGACGAGGCTTGGGTCCGGCTCCAACTATAAATTAGTTACACCATTTGTGGAAAATTCAGAATTTTCCTAAATTCAGCATGTGTAAATCTGAATATAAAAATTGTATATTAAAATGTGATGCTGGTATGACCCTTCGAGAAATTTCGAGTGAAGGGGTATGCGGAACAGCCGCAAAGCGGACGGGAGACGCCATTTGAAATATGCGAGCACTGGTGTGGAAAATTGTAATGTAATCAGGCGTCATCGAAGTTCAACTGTGTATATCGAACTCAATCTATAATTTAGAAATTGCTGACACATTCCCGCTGAAGAATTGGGATAAATAGTGTGGCAATTCGGCAACAATTACAGAAAAATAGAGGACACCGATTCTTCCCAGGAGCACACATTAGCTAAGTGACGCTTAACCATAATGTACAGTAGTTTTGCATTGGCCATCGTAAATTTTAGCTGTTGTGGTATCGTTAGAGCGTGTTTCCAAAAAATATAATTCAGTAATTAAATGGTGAGTGGCAGTACGAATTTCTTTTCTAATAACACCATTGTATTATACGTATTCTACTAATAGTCATATTTTGTGTACCCAGCAAGTAAACTAAAATATCCAGTCCACACAATTTTAATCTACCAGAGTAGCAGGTTTTAATATTGTAATTAATTTAATTCAGGTCTAGCTTGCTGAGAGTGGTTATGAAGTGGGCATCGAGGGAGTTACAGTTCTGCGACCTACTGTGATTAAGTCCCACTTACCTCGTCTAAATTACTTGCACGTAATAATTTAGGTATTACCCTGTAAACCTCATGCAGGTAATTTCTCACAATAATAATTCAAACCATTTAATAGTGACTAGCTGATGGTTCAAAATCGGACCGAAACGTCGTCATAAGTTTGTCTCCTATATGTGGGCTATTTGTGTAGCAAAGTAATTCATAACTACAGAGAAGGGTGGAGTAGGCAACTATGGAGACGGGTGGAGTAAGCAACTATGGAGACGGGTAGAGTAAGCAACTATGGAGACGGGTGGAGTAAGCAACTATGGAGACGGGTGGAGTAAGCAACTATGGAGACGGGTGGAGTAAGCAACTATGGAAAGGTGGAATGATTAGGCAACTTTTCTCTGCTCTAGTATTTCACTGAAAATAATTAATGCTCGCAAAATTGAGTGTTAACCCCATTTTTTTATTTAATACTGTCACCCTCCCTCGTGATATGCATGTTTCGTGCCTAACATTCCCGAGAGGAAACCCACTTCAGCCACCCCTGAAAACCATTTCAGCCACCCCGAGATTAAACCTACTTCAGCCACCCCTGAGAGGAAACTCCAAGTCATGTACCCCTTAGAGCAGTGGTTCCCAAACTTTTTCAGCTTGTTACCCAATTTAACATGCCACATAAAGCATGTTACCCCTTTCACAAAATGTTGTTATTATTGATATATATATGGCTAAACGTGAACGTATACAGCCTCACATACTCTGCTAATCCTAGCAAAACCATTGAAAACGTAAGAACCACACATACATTATATATAAAATTAATAATAGCTACAAATTCACAGTAACAGTGGGTAAATACTAACTATATACTGCACAGGGCAGTACACATACATACCAGCTTATGTCTACCTCGGCTGATGCTCACAGATAAACTGACAGTGTGAAATAGAGGCAGCCTCAGGAAGTGAGTGACGCGTACTGGACAGGTCGATCTGGGCTACTGAGTGACTTTTGTCCTGAAGCATACTTGTCAAAATACTTTTGGGTTTCCACACACTTAGCTATATATTTCTTCTTTTCTAATACTGTATATTAGTTTTTGATGTTTATTGTTATTTGGTTTAACTTTATTACTTACTTATAATAGGTTTACTTTACAACTTTATATACTAAGACAAAGTTAACAATAATCCTCATACCAGGTACCGCATTGTTTTCTTGATTTTCAGAATTCATAACTTTTTTTCTGTCACCCCTCCATTACCCCCCAAAAATGGTTAAATTACCCCCAGGGGGTAATTTACCCCCAGTTTGGGAACCACTGCCTTAGAGGAAACTCCATGTCATGTACCCGTGAGAGGACATCCACGTCAGGGGAGCCCATACACAAAGTGTACCCACTCTAGTAAAGGGTGAGACAGGCGCCGGGTGGTCTGGCCAGGCTGGCGGCCTCCATACAGGCAAAACATTATCTTAAATCTTACACACCAACTGCCGCTGCAGCTATCCTCGCCAGCACTTTAACGAGCGTCTGGTTTACAACGAATTAGGGCATGAGGGTATAGAATACATGTTAATCCCGTTGTTGCTACCCTCTCGTTTATTTTTATGCATATTAAACCATATTTAAACTTAAATTATAGGTGCGAGATCAACCAGACTGTGATGCATATGTGGGGCAGTGGGCCACCAGCATCAACAGCCTGGTTGACCAGGCAAGCACCAGACGAGCCTGGCCCATGGCAGGGCTCCGGAAGTAAAAAGACTCTCGCAACTCATTAAATGTATATCACAGGTATATAAAGGTGTGCAGCGGTTACCCTAACCTAAAGTCCTTTAAATTTATGAGCCAGAGAGATTTGTGAGAAATATCTTGGTGTATGACCTTCAGAAATAGCAGCACGTAAATACGCTAGTAAACAAACGTGTCATGAGGCCAAGTTGTGTAACTTGAAAGCGCTTTAGTTTTAACACAAAGGCCGTGAGATATGAGTGAGAGCGAGCAACTGACACCAGCAATGAGAGATGAGGGGCCGTGAGATATGAGCAAGTGAGACACAGTGCTACCACCAGTGAGAGATAAGGGGGCCATGATATATGAGTGAGAGGAACAGTACCATCGGTGAGAGATGATGAGAATAAGAATGATAGGAAGAACATGTTAGAATGAAGCATGAGGAACAGGAAAGATGCAAGGGGTGAAAAGAATATGGCGTTTACGACAGGAAATGGGAGGGGGGGTTAGGGAATGTTTTACGTGATGGTACTGATAAGAAAATAAACACGATGGGTGTTTAGAAGAGCAATAAACAAAAGCAATCAACAATAAGGAAGGAAGGAAGGAAGGAAGGAAGGGAGGTTGGTTAGTCTACCTCTAAGGCAGAAGAAACGGAGAGGTGGGAGGGAAGGAAGAGAAGTTTGGAAATAGAGGAATGATGGACTGCAGAGACAAGTAAATTTGGAGAAAAGTATGGAAGCAGAAGTAAGGGATTAAGGGAGAAAAAAGGGAGAAGGAAAATTGACATCCACAGGTCACAACCCCCAGGTGGCGTGAGAGCAGGTCAGCTACACTAGGTGGCGTGGGAGAGAGCAGGTCAGCTACACTAGTGGCGTGAGAGAGAGCAGGTCAGCTACACCAGGTGGAGAGAGAGAGAGCAAGTCACCTACACCAGGTGAAATGAGAGAGAGGGCAGGTGACGTACAACACTAGGGAGGTTCCTGGAGGAGCACTGCTCCCGGGTAAAGCCAGGTTCTACCACAGTAGTAGCAGCAGCAGCAGCAACACCTTCCAGAGGCTGGTCATCTTCACTGTAGGGGGAGCAGCAACACACACTCTAGTGAGGGCGATACAAACACACTTTAACACACCTTTACTACATGAGTGTGTATGTGGTGTGTGTGTGTGTGTGTGTGTGAGAGAGAGAGAGAGAGAGAGAGAGAGAGAGAGAGAGAGAGAGAGAGAGAGAGAGAGGAGAGAGAGAGAGAGAGAGAGAGAGAGAGAGAGAGAGAGAGAAAGAGAGAGAAAGAGAGAGAGAGAGAAAGAGAGAGAGAAAGAAAAAGAGAGAAAGAGAGAGAAAGACAGACAGAGAAAGAGAGAGAGAGCTAAAAAGCTCTCCTGGGAAGAGACATAAGACAGGATATATAACGAATTACAGGATAAAAACGAAAGAATAAACGAAAGGAGGAATAAAAAGGAAGCAGGGGGTAGGAAGAGAAGAGTAGAGACTATGGGTGAGGTAAGGAAGAAATGGGTGACTTTCAACCCTCTACACTTGAGTGTCAACACCAAACCTGCAACAAGAACACCTCTCCCTCTCTCTGAGAAGACTAAATGTACGCAGCTGGATGGACCAAGAGCACTATTCCTGGCATAAATAAAATCTGCTAATAGCGTAAAACGACCCATAACCATTCCATTCATGAGATCCTTAGTTCAGCTTTTCGTTTCCTCTCACACGACACCGTCACCACTGCGTGCAGTAGCAACACTTGCAGTAGCACAACACTTGTAGCAACACAACACTACGTGTAGCAGCAACATCTACAGCAGAAACATCTACAGCAGAAACATCTACAGCAGCAACACCTACAGCAATACAACACTGAATATAGCCGCAACACCTATAGGAGCACAACACAGCATAGCAGCAACACCTATAGCAGCACAAATACAGCGTAGCAACACCTATAGCAGCACAAATACAGCGTAGCAGCAACACCTATAGCAGCACAACACAGCGTAGCAACACCTATACCAGCAAAAATACAGCGTAACAGCAACACCTATACCAGCACAATGAAAATAAGTCACTTTGACTTTTTTGTGTTATCCTAGGTTCTCTTCACATATGCTGCTATGTATGATAATCTATGTAACTGCATTTGTGTATACATGAATAAACTTCCATAGCGTGGCTGTATACAATTAGGTAGCATAGCTGCCTCGAGTTTTGGGGAAGGAGGCTCGAGCCTCTACCACTCACAGCTCTGAATGGCCCACACTGGCCTAGTGTGAGTACTAAAAACTGACCATCAGGTGATCAGAGTAGACAGACATGAAGAACAGGCGTGATACTCACACACCACGTCAAGTGTCCATCCTCATGCAGGTGAGGCATGTTTCTCAACACCCAACACTTATATGCAAGAGTTCTCCAATTCCTGCCTCGGTCGCCTCTCACCACTTAGTATTAAAAAAATTCACGGAACACTAGAATTTTCAGTGTTTTCGACGGAAGGGTATTTTTTTTTTTTTTTGCGTTCCGAGAGTAATCCTAAATATGGAGTTACCCTTTAATTTCTGAGTTGACTTCCGCTCGGGTAGGGCAGTCACTTCAACGCCACAATTTCCACTGTCTTCTCCAGAGACGTATAAAAAATGGCTTCAAAATTTGCACCTTTATCTCTTCAAAATAACAACAAAAGTTCCTCTTTAATTATCATCTTGATCTCCTGCATCAGTTCTAAATCGAGAATCTCTGGAACTCAAGAACGTTCAAATTTGTCTCAAACGAGAAAACAACGTTCTTGAACGTTCTAAAAATACTCTTAAACTACGTGTTCCCCTTTAATTCTTAGCTTGGCTTTCTGTTATCAAAGTTATTGCGTTCTCACGATGATAAAAGATTTCTAAACCGCTTCAGATAAGGTTTTCAGTTTCTAAACATATGTGAACTAGAGTATGAGAACGTGGGAGCAGGAGGTGGAAAGTGTGGCAGAGACGGGTGCTGGAACCTCCTTGCTCTGTCCTGGAACCTGTTCTCACTACAAGTGATGGTTTGGACTCCAGGGGTCGTCGCCCCCCTCCCCCCTCAAAACAACCACCCTGCCACGCGCACGATACAAAGTCATAATTAATACTGTTTGAAATTACATTAGTCATCATATGGCCATTATCTATATATTGTTAAACGATTATCTTGAACCAAGACTGATGCTTACTAATATTACTATTATTGTAAATGAAAATTATATTTATATGTATTTTACAATACGATCATTAAAATTATGATTATCATATGGTTATTAAAATTATGACAAGTGATTATTATAATTAGGATACCCATATGATTATAGTTATGGGTATATGATAATTTTTTATAATCACGATAATTTATAATACTTTCTATAATTTTCAATAATGTTCTATAAAATACGATAATCCTATATAATTTGCGATGAATACCTCTGATGAGATTCTCGAGGTTTTCTACTCACGGAGGGCGGCCTTGAGCCAGGCTCGTCTACACATCTTATGATCATGATAATTACGATTATTGTATCAGGTGCAGAATTCTTTCAATGTCAGACTTCTCGAGTGATCATTTGCTCAACCGGGTGTTAGTAACAGCGGTCTGCAAACCTACATATCCATCACAGCTTGGTTGATCTGGTATCTGCCAGAGGATGTAATCCAGTTTCCTTTTG